>JBBPCX010000011.1:12339910-12364834 GCA_037974365.1 Hydrocynus forskahlii | reverse complement strand
AAACTAAACTGAAGAGAAAGAAAGAGGCATGAGAGAAAGACAGGTGAGTGACGCAACAGCCAAACCAAAATATATATATAGTTTATATCGACAAATGTGACAAAGTGGTAGGCAAGAAACTGAGGACGAAGCGTGAACCAATCGAAAGTACCTACTGTTGTCAAAGTGGTTGGGGCTGTCGTAACTAGCAGCACTACAGCACCCCATTTCTCTTCCTCTCTGCTGCTCTCTCACTTTGTCTTTTTCTTTTTCTTTTCTCTACTCGACTTTCAGCGCTGACTGGTCTTCGATAGCTGGAGAGACGGAAGGTACCAGAGATATAAAGAACTGACATCTGAGGTAAAAGCTTTGACTTCTCAAACTCTCTGTGGTTCAAGTCAGGCGGTCCTTCCTCTGATCTAGAATTTAACATAACATTTTATCTGTGCGTGTGTGTATGTGTGTGTGTGTGTGTGTGTGTGTTTCTGTGTGTCTGTCTGTCTGTCTCACATTCTTCACAGCTTCTAAGGTGCCGTGATGACTGTCTTGTGAAAACTCCAGCTTGGCAAATCGAGAGTTTAAGTTTTCCCTGACTCTCTCTATCACACACATTCATCCACAGGTCATGGCTGACCACACTTCTCTCCATCCTGCTGAGTCTCTGGCCTTCTCTGCAATGTACCGCTTTCAGACACAAGGTCAAAGGTCAAGCCAAGGTCTTTTTCAGAACAGTTCCGCGAGCAGACTAAGCCAGTATGGTGACAGCAGTAGCCTCCTGTGTGAGCCCACTAACAGCTGTGCAGCCACCGGAAATGGAATGAATGGAGTTGACGAACAGATCAATCCCGCTTACTGGGATATGGAGTCTTCAGTGTCATCTCAGCCTCTTGCGCTGAACAGAGGCAAAGCCCTCGCCGCAGTGTACGAAGAGGAATGGAACCCTAACTCCCAGCAACATAATGGAATGGAGGATTATGGCGCCACGGGAGGGAATCATCAAAAACTTGACTCTTTTTCTGAGGCATTTTATAGCCGAAGCATTTGTAGGATTACCGGAAGCAGCAGTGAACAGGGGGGCTACAGTGGTGCTCCGAACAACTCCCCTCCTCCCCCTCTCCCCTCTCTTTCCTTCCCTCTGCTTCTCAGTCCTCCTCCGACCCCTCTGCCTCCGTCCTCTCTCTCGCCTCCCAAACGGGCTCCTCATCCTCCTGCTGCACAAACACTGAACCAGGTGCAGTCGCAGTCACCGTCCGAAGGCCCCTTGCGGTTCTTTCCACCGCTTCCTTTCACCAGCTCAACTCTGCCAGGCAGTTACACTCCTGCCCACTGGCTAGCACTTCCCACTGATGCTGGCGGGAGTGGAGATATAACACAGCACCTCCCTCAGGATCCGAGCCCATCCTCAAACTACCCAGAGGGCATGGGGCTTCATTCAAGACATCTGGGTGCTACGCAGAGAGACACAGGTAACTTAACTTCTACTGGCAACTTCTAATGCCACTGCCGGGTTTTCCATTACTGTTTCCCCCAAATCACTTTTGAGATTTCAGTTTCTTAGGCAGCCGGACACTGATCAGTTGACTCTTACCAAGTGTTACTGAAATATCAAAAACATCTCTCCTCTCTCAGACTGTTCTCTTGAGACGTCTCCATGTTCACCTCTAGCCCAGCATTCACAACCTATTCCAAAGCTTGTGGGGCATGACCCTGTAACCTCTGAAGATCACATGACATGGTCTCAGGTGAGCTCTCTGGGACCTTATCACTCGTTTAATGACTACCTTTAATGAAAATGCAACAATATGTCATGATTCCAGTATGTAGTCTGTCAACCACTTTTGGGGAAGTTACAAAAAAAGTTACGAATAACGTTTTTCTCTGATGAGATTATTTTACCTGTAAGTCTGTTAACATAGGTAATCCTATTACTCATTACTTTACTTCTGAGATACTCTCTAAAACCCACAAAACCTTTACCAAAATGAAAGTACAAGGGAAAACCCAATAGTCCTTTCAGTACTTTATTCACTTCATTTTAAACATATAAAGAAATCTCACACTGAACTTCATTTGAAAAAAACGCCACCCTCCCTGACTTTTCCCCCATACAGCCAGTTATGCGAGATTAAAATGAAGAATCAGGCACAACCATGACAACAGAACCTATTAAAAACCAGTGCCTTTATATAAAATCTTAATGAAAAAATGTAAAGCATACTATGTTTGCACGGAATGCAATGAATGGAATGAATTACACTGCTTTGTTACAGTAAAAATCATTACATTACTGTAATGCTTTGCTTTGTACTTTACCCCCCACGCAACACTGCTGTCACCTGACATTTTGAACAACTAGTAAGTCTGATTTTAGACTCAGTACATGACATAGATGACATAGAGTTTCTAGTTTACTGAATAAGACCATCCTTTTGTAGATAATTAAATATACACAGGCTGGGAACAAATCTGCCAATGCTACTGTTATCTTGATCACAATCCAGATGAGTGCATGGATGATCATGGATTAAGATTATTATAAAAATGTGTTAAAGGTTCTAAGACTGAATAACTCATTGTGTGATGGCGGACATACTGGCAAGGTAAAAACCCAATGAAATGCCAGCACTCATAAATATTCTTTTTTCTATTTTCACAGACAGTTCAGTCATCTCAATCTTTCTGCACCCCACTCCAGTCACACACTGAAGAAGGGCAGAGGCTGGCCGAGGACACAAAGGCCAGTTTTGGGCTCCAGCGCTTTTTATGCTTGTCCAGCTCACAGGTATGTGCAGACAATCCTGCTGGACAATAAACGAATTCCTTTTTACAAAACACACATCTAATTCCTGTAAGATCACTTCAATACTGTGCCTAGGGGCTGATATAAATAAATAATTCTGTATAATAATGCTTGTCTGAAGTAGCTGCGAGATTCTGCAAAATGAGTGAATGTCACTGAAAATGCTGTAATTAGGTTTTTTTTTTTTTTAAATAGAACACCGCCTCAGCTATGTACACTGGAACTCCTTTTCAAAGTGTTCTTAAATCAGGAGTACTGGGGGACAATTATTGGCACGTAACTCCCCATTATACCCCCCCTCCAATGCTTAATCCCACACGGAGTGGAACAGGCCTCTTCTGCAACCTTCTGTCACTTCTGGAAAACAGGGGACTATGGTCAGAGGAAATAGGGCACAACAGTCGACAGGGGTAAGAAACAGTGATAATCTTTTAAAATAGTAGTTAATCTCAAATTTCCTTTTGATGCCAAATGTAGCTGATCAGCCTGAGATATGTTTGATGTCAGGGGGTATCACTGTCTGACTTACTGTTTTATAAAAAATTGAACTAGAAGTACACGTTTTAAAGACGGCTGCCTCTACTGTTTTTCTATATGATGTACTTTTGTCCATTTTTGGACAGAATATTTTATAGTGTGTTAAACCACATAATCCAGTCTCAATCAACTGAATATGGTTTGAGGCAAGTCTGTGATTATTTAGGCTTGTGGTATTGCCATGTAGTAGAGTATAATCTTCCATTATCTACATTGGACTTGTGGCTCCAGCTCTAACCATAACCACTCCTTTGTCTCTGATTTTCCCCTTAAACAAATAAACAGTTGTGTGAACATAGGGCCAGAGTTTCAGGCTGAGTTACCAGATCTGATAAAAAGCGAGGAGTCTGAAGAGTGGCCTGAGGAATCACAGCAGGAGGAGTTACTCTGGAAGCCGTGGGCAGAGTTAGAGGAGAACAACGTCCTACAAGAGCGTGGTAAGAACAGTACACGGATTTAAAGTGCGTTCTGAAACTATTAGGATGATTACGTTTTATTTATCTTAATGGTATACTTAGTATGAATTAAATACATAGACTATGGTATTTAGAGACATTTGTTTTGAAATTATGTTTGTAAATGTATACTTAGTCTATCCGTGTAAGTTAAACTTACAAAGTTGTGAGATGACACTAAATTTTGTCAGCTGCATTGTGATTGGCTATCCCTATGTCCATGCATCTGTGCAACTTGCTTGATCAGTCTGACGAGAAACACAATTTTGCAAGCCATGATGACAGTAAGCCTTTTGGAAATAAGTATATGTAACATGTTGTTAAAGTATTTGCCCTCTCCGAAAAGAAAAAAATATTTTTGCATATTAGTCCCCCTAAATAAGATTTAGTTTAAGAGCCTCGTCCAAAATGTAATGCAGAAGAAGAACAAAAGGAAACAAAAACAGTTTTCAAATGATTATTTCATTTATCAGGTACAAAAGTCCTGAAACGGCTTTCATCAAACTTGTGAATAAGTAAAACTGGCCTGTTTAAGGTCCTACCACAGGATTTTGACTAGATCACTCCAAAACTTTCATTTAGTTTCTTTTGAGCCATTTATAGGAGGACTTGCCTTTAGCCTTTATTGCTCTTCGGCATAACCCAATTGCGCCTAAAATTCTGATCACATCATATCTTATTACCAGGTATTCGCTTGCAGGATTTTCCGGTAGAGAGTTCATCTATCAATTATAGCACAGGTCTAGGTCTTGAAGCAACAAAGCATCTCCACACCACCACACCACAAACACATTAGCTTTATTGCAGACGTAGTGGGCCCAAAAAGTTCCAAGTTTGACTCATTAGCCTGCAGAACTTTTCTTCAAGTCAAGTCAAGGTTTTATTGTCATTTCAACCATGTACACACAGTGCACAGAACACCATAAGACCAGTACAGACAGGACAAAACTGTGCAAGAAAAAACATAAGAGCAACAATACAAGACAAGACAACATTTAATGTTAATCTTGGTTAGCGGTGGTTTTCCCTATGCAACTTCACTTGATACAATTTTTGCACAGTTCTTTCCTCTTATAGTATCATGAACTTTGACTTAATTTAAGGCAATGAAGCCTGCTGTGCTCATTGTTTGCCTGGGTTTCTCTGTGACTTACTAGACCAGTCACTGCTACACTGTTGGTAGGCTAGCCACTTCTGGGGAAATCTGGCACATTTGGCGATAACTGGCACTGTGGCTTGCTGAAGTACCAGACAGTTAGAAATGGCTTCTTAACCCTTTCATGTTTGATATGTCAATAACTATCTTTTTAATATCTTCTGGAATTTCTTTTGATTGCATCATGGCATGTTGCTCTTTGATGTTTACTCAGGTTGTCTTTGCCTTATATTCATATCTGTGCGAAAATCTGAAACAAGTAACCAATATGCAAAAAGAGAAAAACTCAGAAGGAGCAAATACTTGACACTGTATATGGTTGCTGGATAGAATGAAGTTTGTTAAGTAACAGCATCATACGTGCACAGTGTTCAATGCTTTTCTCTAAAGCATTAAATAGCTTTTAAGCTAGATATCCTAGCATGTTTGCGAACAGTCCAATACCAATTCACAAACAGTCTAATACCAATACCACACTGGTTATTTCTCATGTCAGTCACATAGCCTGTAAAAGTATACTTTCCCATGTTGAGCTACAGAATATGACACTCACTAACAACCATCACTAATTTGTCAGTTCCATTTCTATTGCCAATCAGTGCACTGGACTGTCAGGGGTCTGATGGGTAACACAGAAGACCAATGAGAAGCCAGCTGAGGGAATGCATACAGTGGCAAAAATGAACTGTCATGAAAAAAAAAAAAAGAAATTTTGAGACCAAGTTGCTAGATTGAAAAAAAAACACAGTTTAAAATACACTAGTGAAGTTCACAGCATATCTTTAAAAGTTTTTCAAAAGCTTTCTTTAAAGCATTCAGTAGCTCTTGGTTGAGATAACTTTCAGCATTTTTGACGTGCATACCAATTTGTTACCCGTGGGTGTGTTTTTGCTGTAGCTCCATTCTGAATTTCCCCAGTCCGTACATGTCAAACATCAAAACAACTTTTTTTGGTTCTTGGCCATGTTAATCAACGAAGTGCCACAGACTTGCTGACAGAAAACTAGTTTGCAAGACTAGCTTCGAAATATTCTGCCAAGGTTTTTCTACTACGATGTTCGGTAGATAATAGGAAATGCTTCTGTACATGTCTGAAGATCTTTGCTTTGCTTACGCTTGCAGTAAAAATGAGTGGGCTCCTGTTAGCATACAGGACATTGCCTTTTCTTTCTTCAAGAGTTTGCAAATTATTTAATTTTTCATAGAATATAAAGTTATCCTTTTCATTCTTTGTCAATTTACTCAGGACAGAAACCTGGCAAAGTCACAGAGTTTGCAGAATCAGTGTACTGTTTACCACATAGACAAACAAGAGCAATTTTGGTACCACTTTGTTACTTTTATTCGTACCAAAAATGGGTTAAACAAACACAAGATATGTGATTTGAATATATTACCACATATACTGAAACCATTTCTACTTTTGTGTCATATTCATCCATTTGATCTGTAGTCAAAACTACTTAATAGGTTTCATTGTCCTAATACTTCTGGAAGACACTGCAATTCCTACCTCACTTTTTCACAAATTAACGAGTAACTTTGCTCTTTTTTTCCGCTCAGTGGAGAATCTTTTAGATCTCAGCACTTCTGCTGCTTTACCTGGATGTGGTGCTAATCTGGAGCTTGCCCTTCATAGTCTCTCCTTGTGCCAAGGCAACATAATGGTGAGGACACTTTAGGTACTGTCAAAATGTCACAGTCAAAAATAAATCTCTTTCTTTACATGTTTCTTTTTTAATATATTTCTTTTTTTATCTCTCTGTTTTGACTGTCACAGGCTGCTTTGGAGATGATGTTTTTCTCTAACTCTACACCGTCAAAGGACTACCATTATACTGGTACCTACTAGCAGTCTTAATTCTCAACCATTATCCATTACGTAATCTAAAAAAAGGATAGCCAGTGTACAGTAAACCCCCGCTTAATCACTGTTCACCAGTCGCGGCTTCAGTCTCTTGTGGATTTTTTCTCAGTACTGAACTAATAATTGTTCGCGGAAAATCCCGCACATCGTGGAAACCGCAGATATCCTCCGCATTTTTTTGCTTTTGTGACGCCCGGGCCTCGTCCACCATGCCCCCTCGTCCTCATGCTGGTTGTTTATGCTTGGCCGTGGCTGTTAGCAAGCAATGAGACACCTAAACGGAATGAGCCTCTGCTGCTCAGCGCTGCCCCAAATATAAACAACCAGCATGAGGACGAGGGGGCTTGGCGGACGAGACCTGGACGTCACAGTCAGCTGTACTCAGGTGGGAGGTTTGAAAGTAGCCAATCCGAGAACATTATTTGTTTCTCCTTGCTGCAGATTGGCTGCAGCCTTTGACGCTGCAGTCCAGAATTCCCCACGTGGAGCATCTCGAGTGTTTCTCATGTTTTTCGTTTTGTTCTTCTTAAAGCCCTGTATTTTTATTACCGTAAATTGTATTAATTTATTGCTGTATTTACCTGTTTATACCAAAGAAAACAACAGCGCATACCAAAGAAAATGCACATGCATGCTTAAGTGTAAACTGTACAGTACGGATACGGGTTTACCTTTACATTTTCTTCAAGGGTAATGTATAAAAAATAGGCATTTTTAGGCCTTTTTTTTCCCACATCATATGTACATATTTTTTCCCTATACACGGGTGCTCTTGGAACATTTACTGTAATCCGTTTGCACATGACTGATGTATGTGCACAACACACAGAGATGATATTTCTACCATCACATATGACCTATGCTGGTCTGTGCCCAGAGTGTTTAGATCCTTTTAGGGAGTTCTATGTTAGTTTGTTAGCAAGTGAAAAAACATTTTAAAAACATTAAACTAGATGATCTGTTGACTTTGAAACTTTACTACAAAGACTTGTGATTTCATAGTGTTTTTGGATTGTTTCACTGCATTGTCATTGAGATTTTCATTTAGACCATCTTTTGTGTGTGAGATCACTCAAGAAGCCTTTGACTGCACTTATCCTACATAAAATTCAAGTTTTAAACATCTGTATCCTTCGTTCCCCTCTCACAGGCACTGATGTTTGGCGCTTGAATGAACAAAAGCTGTTCCATAAGGCATTTGCCACATATGGCAAAGACTTCTCTTTCATTCACAAAATGGTAATTTTGTTTATCTAAAATCTTGAAAGCATCGTTGCTAAAGACAAGACAAAGTACCTCTAAACCACAAGCGGGACAAAAGCATTTTGATTGTGCATGTTTTTAAGGTAAAGACAAAGCGGATATCACAGTGTGTGGAATTCTACTATCAATCCAAGCGCATTCAAGACAAGCAGAGGAAGCAGAAGGAGATGGAGAAAGAACAGCAGCAGCAACAGATAACCTTTGCTTCAACTAATCAAGTAAATCTTTACATGCAAAACCAGAATGCACTAAAACAGCATCTGACATATAAAGTTTATAATTTCCCCTTTCCTTTTTAATCATATTTCGACTGAAGCATTTACCACTTATCTGATAAATGCACCTACTCTGTATTTTTATCAAATAAAGCAAAACAAAAACAAAACACCCTTGGAACACAGGAAGGGCAGTAGAAAAAAAAACAGTAATCACCCATTACACTTACTCCTGCCTCATTGTCTTATCACATTAACAAATCATTCCACCACACACAGGCCACCCCACCCACCCCGGCCATTCCCCACCACAAGCACTCCCACAACCACATCACCCACCACGGCCATCCCACTCACTTCACACACTTTGGGCATTCCACACAACCCAGGCGATTCAATACATCCCACATATTTAACTATTTTACCCTTACCAAAAGGTTACAAAAGCCTGTGACGACTTATGCTACATATGCTACAATCTTCAATATATATTTATTTACAGGTCATGACACCAGCCAAGATCAGGATGAACCCTATAAATATGGAAAGACCTATTCATCCACCATCACTGGCAACAAGCTTCCCATGCAAACAGTGTGGAAAGTAAGTATTTGGAACATATTGAATAGACAAAACAACACAGTGGACTGTAGAACTGCATTAAACCAACTCATTTTACAGATCAGACCCATCCATATAATGTTCTAATAAGCACAATTAATTGACATCTCTGTCAACTCATGCTTGATCGTTCTTTTCCTTTGCTGCTCAATTGTCAGAATGTTTTACAAGATCAAAAGCAGAAATGCCCACATGAAGATCCATCGACAGCAGCAGGAGGACTGGAGGGAAAGAATTCATCCAAACAGCCACCACAACCTGACCCAGGCCCTTCAGAACCAGGGCCAGACTCTGGCCCATCCAAACCAGCTTGCTTCACAGACCCATCAAAATCAGCTCTTAACCCAGAGTCTGATCCAGAACCTGGTGCAGTCTCAGGCCCAGCTGGCATTCCTTCAGAATACCAAGACACCAAGTGCTTGTTTCACAACTGCTATTAGTAGCATGGGCCCCACCCAGAGCCCACAGACAGCACCCAAAGCCCCAGCACTCCCCCTTTATACTGGACACCAACAGGCTTGGGGTGCCTTGCATGGTAATTTGGAGTCCAGTCTGTATTACGACCAACTAGAAAGAGCTGGTGGGGTTTGACTTCAATGTCCACAATTTGTTGACAGATGGACTTGAATTAAGTACTCTGTATACAGATCAAGAACTGACATGTATCAAGAGACTGACATGTATGGCTTACATTTGTAAATAAGTTTATACTGGCATGCCATTCAAAAAATCTATTTTTTCTAAGAATGATTCTGATTTTGTCAGCATACTATTTTGCATTACATAACTCTTCTGCATGCTATAAACTGTTTGATCCATAGTGCAATGTATGGATACTTGTAATCCACACTCTTGTATTCCACCTAGATTGACTGTTTTAATCCCTATGGGAAGAGATGCTTACATAAAGTCCATAAAGGATCGCCTGTATATGTTGGATATAGTTATATTACACTGAGTAATTGTGTCTGAGTGTTTTATTTCACCAAGCTTAAATAACAAATATGAGTCCCAATCCCAGTGCTGGAGTAAAACTGTTGAGCCAGTTGTGTTGAACATGGAAGCTATCAAACAGGTAATGTGCAAAGCAAGGACAAGTAGTAAATACACTGCGTTATAGCAGTAGGGATTAAGAGTTTATGTTGGACTTTCTTTGCATTTCTAGACTTGGAAAATGAATTTAGCCCTTCAAGTCTGCAACCCGTTTAAGCATATTAAAAAGTTAAACACATGGCAAAGTTGGAAACTAGAAGTTTAGTTAAACTGCACAAAACAATTCCACAGGAACGATTTAAAATAATTGACATTCAAATAGTAAAATAATTAACCTAATATGCACCTGAGTCCTTGTTAAGGTGGGCACATACATGACTGCAGCTTTGAAGTCCTCCATAATAATGGGTTTTGAAAGATCTCCTGCCGAGTTCAGGTTCCACCACATTTTCAACTAAGAAGCAGTGCAGAAAAAGTGAAACAGTGGTAGGTAATATCCTGCCTGGGAGATTTAAAAAGCACGACTGGCAGGACGTTTTGACTGAACAAAAAAGACGCATTTTATTAGTTATAGAAATGGTTGAAAAACTGATATTCATATGTCTTAATTTTTGTTATACATTGGATCAGGATGTCAGAAGGTCACACAGGAACCCCACCTCTGCTGCAACTACTGGTTTGCTAAACATATCTGCTGGTCTCAGAAAGAGCATGACGTTACTCAAGACGAAAACACTGATGTCACCTATACTGGTTTTCTGCAAATAGAATTAGACAAATTAGTAACAACCTCACTGCTGCAGTGCACCTCACTGTTTCGGCCTCACAGACCACATGGAACATGGAAACTATGCCGAGCGGCATTACACTTTGAGTTTAATTTTTGCTGTTTGCTAGACTAGATGTTCCTAAAATCCAACTTGTTGCACAGTTCAATTAATTCAATACCAAAATCAAAACAGTACAGGGCTATATTTCAGCAGTAGTCTCCATTTGAGGGCCACCAATTAGCTTGTATGGTTGCTTTTTGTTATAATGAGCAGCCAAATGCTTAATGCTTAAATACATATACAATATGGACAAAGGTATTGGGACGCCTGACCAGTACACCAACGGGGACTTTAATGACATTGCATTCAAATACATAGACTTTAATATGGAGTTGGTCTTCACATTGCAGCTATAATAACAGTTTCCACTCTTCTTGGAAGGCTGTCCACAAAACTTTGGAGTGTTTCTGGGGAAATCTGTGCCCATTCGTTCTGTAGAGCTTTTATGAGGTCAGGCACTGATGTTGGATGAGAAGGCCTGGCTCACAGTCTCCGGTCCAGTTCATCTCAAAGGTGTTGATGGGGTTGTGGGCCGTTCAAATTCTTCCAAAACGAACTCATCCAACCACGTCTTTATGGAGCTTGCTTTGTGCTGGAATAGAAAAGGTTCTTCCCCAAACTGTGTCCACAGAGTTGAAAGCATGATGTTGGCCAAAATGTCTTGGTACGCTGAAGCGTTAAGATTGCGGCTTAGTCCAAACAGTGACAAACAGGTGTGTCCCAATACTTTTGTCCATATAATGCTGTTTTTAACAAACTGTCATTTGGTGAATAAAGTAATTATCTCATGTACTTGTCTACTGTAAGAAAAAGGCCTGGCAGGTACACACCGCTTGCACTTCGCGTTTAGTCTGAATTTAAAAAGCAGGCTTTCGGTTCGCATCGGTTCTGGTTTCTCGTTTTTGATTTCGCCTGATCTGTAAACAATACCTCTGCCTAATCTATAATTTCGGCTGACTCAGATGTGGAGTCAAATGGCCAACGGATCATCTCAGTATCAGCTGTTCAGACTTGTTCCACTATACATTTTGGTCCCTTTTTATCCCCAGGAAAGTTGTGCTTTATTGAATTGAATGAAAATCATACCCAAAATCACATTTTTAAATTCCCAAGCGTCTCATGTTATGTACCCAAAGTTTAAAAATGCAGTACTTTTCAAGGCAACACAACAAAGTTACAGTGAAGTAGACATTTTATTTTTTTTATTATCCATGGTCTTGTAATGACTTAACTGACCTCCAAGAAATATGATTTGAAGATAAAAACGAAAAAAGGGGGTAGGGGTAGCTACTATTTATGTAAAACCAAAATACACGTAGAACATACAGCATGGAACAAACTACTAGTACTTTTATTATACTGCATTAAATAATGTGAAAACAGGTGACAATTAAATGCATATTCTTTAAAAAAATCTTTGATATGCAAACACCATGAGGGCTGCTCTCTCATGTGGGTTGCTGATGGTAAACCTGCCCAGTTTGACAGTTCTCTTCTCACTACCTTCCTCAAATGCAACTGACCACTCTCACCATCAGTGCAAGGATCAGTTCATTTCAAACAAGCCCACTGTTTCCAAACTCCACTCCAAGGAGGGACAGAACTCAGCTGATGAAAGCCGAGCTGCTCTGTTGCTCTTAAAAGAAAAATCTCTGAAACGCTGGAGATGTAAGAGGTGGAAATATTTTCAGATCATGAATATTCATGACATTATACCTCCATAAGATTTTAATCTGCACCAACATTTTGCTTTATTTGCACTTAACATCTGAAATGTAGTTCAGAGGAACAACTGGAACAATTAAGGCCATTAAGATGAGTCAGATAAAATTACAACAGGAAACAGATATTACCTAGCAGCTCTGTGGTTTTGAACAGGTAGCGTTGGGGTGAAGACTGCAAGCACTATAATGTCGGCATTGCTAGTGAGGATTGGATTTACGTGATGAAGTGCTGCAAAGTGATGTTCAATACGGTTGCTAGGGGTTTTCATTACCGACAAATGCATACAGATAAAATTATATTTTAATTATGAGGAATATCTAACTTGTTTCCATCTCAATCTTCTGAAATCTGTTTAGATGAGCTACTGTCGAGATTCGCTCCAGCCCATTGCAGACAATATACAGCACCTCAGGTCTTCAGCTTGATTTGAAGTGGTCTGCTAAAATAAGTCTACTGACATTTCTCTTTTTTAGTTAATTGCTAAAACAACAAACTGACTTTAAAAACAAACAAACCAACCAACCAAACAACCCTCATAAAGGTTAGTGTTAGATTACAGCAACCAAAGCGGAAGGGCTTCACCTAAATGCAGCAAGAAACTCTTGGGGCATCCACACTTCAGGTTCTCAAGAAAATCTCTAACCCTTCAGCCACTGTTGGAACCATTAATATTAATATAGCAAGGGTTACTTTGCTCTTCTGTGTTTCAGTTGTTCCACAGGGAGACACAATGAAAGTGCCTGTTGCATCGGCCTATATGTTGATTACCCAATCTGTTCATCGGGACTTTCCACTTCACAACAAAGCACAAAAGTAAATAAAGATGCTTCATTTTATTGGCCTCTGAAAATTACACATTGTAGTAATGCACTCGTTTCCTCCCTGCAGCACAAATCATCGTTCTTCACCCTGGTGCAGACGGCATATTCAAAGCCTTCTTTCTTTGTTGGATCTGCATAAACAAAATGACAGACGATCAAGAAAGAGAAAACACAAATGCGCAACTTCTATATCTTTGATCTTGGCCTACTGGTGTTTTCTTGTCTGTTTAAAGATTAGCATGGTAAATCTAATGCATAACCACAAACTAGTACATTTACATGAAACAGCAAATGTCTTTTACCACATTACCACATTACGTTATTCTACACTTGCCAAAAAAAAAAGAAAAAAAAGAAGTAACAATACCTCTGATGAGAGGCTGATGCTTTGCTGGTCTTTCACGTCTGCTTCCAAGGTAATGGTGGGTGTTCGGAAGTTGCATTGTGAAGAGGATGCAGTGTCAGCGTTCTGGGGTTTTTAATTGGGTACCGACACTGCAGTGTCAGTCTTTTGCAGAATTTCAACATGAGATCAAATGAGTAGGTGGTAGAGAAAGGGAAAGAAAAATAGAGTTATACATTCAGCCAGACATAGTTCAGTACTATGCCACTGAATTCAAGGAATACTGGCCTCCAAAGATGCCTTATTCCTCAGTGAGAGAACTTTGTTAAAGGTGTGTTACCTGTAGGGCGAGTCAACGCGGATGAGGGGGTCTTCTTCGGGAAGTAACGTCTGCACGGCTATTATCTGATTCTCGTAAAGCAAATATTCATCTTCCACCTGGATGAGATCAATGAAATCTTCATTTAAGTCTTCCAAAATCTTTGTCACTGAACTTGATGTTGCTAATGTGTTAACAGCAAATTACCTAGATTTTATCTTCAAATTATATGGGATAGAAGTTAATAACCAAAGGCACTGGGTTACTTTTGCCAGGGTGGTACTGTTTTCTATAAATCTAAAACAGCAGCTCAGTTTCATACTGGACCTTGCTGCCTTGCTCTATTTCACCCGGTGTTTCTGATAAGTTCCTCCTTCCCATATCGTTCCTGCTGCATTTTTGGTTGTGATCATCCACAACAATTTGATTAGACTGAATGCTCCTTATACCGCAACTTATTTTCATAACCTTATTTAAGCAAGTTTCTCTGTTCTACTAAGTCACACAAAAGCTACTAGCTCCCACTTGTGGAGAACTCTGTAGCCTGCTAGTATAGACTACAAGCCAGGTTAATGAGATGCACATGATGAACAAAAAACACCTATTATTGTCATCAAGCATGTCAACTGAGAGATAAACAGCACAAGACCAACTACAGCCTATGGCTCCCAGCCTGTTAAAAACAATCACAAACTGCATTTATTAAATACCATAAAAGATATGAAATTAAAAAACATAAGATAATTGCGGTCTGCAGAAATGAGAAGCCAGTATAGAGTTTTAGTCACAGAGCTGAAGGATCATGGAAACCAAAAACACAAAAATACTAGACCAATCAATTATAAGATAAGATAAGATAAACCTTTATTAGTCCCACAAGTGGGAAATTTGCTTAGCACGGCAGAAAGTGGACAGTACAAAGTTAAGAGCAGCAAAAATTGAGAGAAACAATAGAACAGAATAAAATAAAAATAAACTAAAGTACAAATAAATAGAAATTCTCAATATATAGTCTAAAGTAGTGCAGTATTAAAATTTAGTAATAAAATAAAAAACCTCTTTGGGGATACTAACCAAAACTGGTCTTTTAAACATAAATTATATCCACTTAACATGTCTCAACATTTTCTCAAATGTCTTATCACTGTATTCGCAGGTTTATGTTAATGTTCAACAAAGCTAAGTTTGTGACCAAGTGTTTTTGAAAAAAATGTAATAATTTTGCTTAGCATTTTGTTTCCAGCTCCCTGAGCAAGTATTCGTCTGGTCTGATAATTTGCCAAGGGCAGTATACTGGGCCTGAGGGAATCATCACCAGGGGCCCTGTTATACATACACACAATTATATATACACTTTTTTGCATTATATGTAGAATTTATTTTTTGAGATTTTTTTCACTGTAACTAGTAAGCTGCAGTACTCATAATGAGTGAAACACTCTTGTTTATTATTTATTTAATATCTATTTAACATAAGGAAAGGGTTCCCGAGTTACCGAGTGCTGTATAAAAGGGAGCTGCTGGGGAAAATCTTCCGACTAGAATCTGATTTGAAGTGAAGGGAGCCGTATGACCCAATCAGATTGTGTGTGCTGTCCCTGCATGGACTCACAGTCATAGTGGTGCCACACGAGTCCACGCTGAAGTTGAACAGGACTCTGGCGCTGTCAGTGGCCACAGGTGTGCAGGAAGGGTCCAGCAGAGTGGTGCTATTGGGGCTGGTGGGAGGGATGGAGCGAGTTGTGTCTGCAACCACAACCATCCTTCCTTTAGGGAGACACACTGTGAACAAAAGGGGCAAAGACCAAAATGTGTCATGACAGAGCAAAGGCAATTCCCAGGACTTCAAAACCTCTCTGTTGTACTCTGTAGCGTATCCATGTGTTTTTGAACCAGCACTCGCTCCTGTATCTGGCCATGTAGATTATCTTTAGACTCAACCCTCCGCCAAATTTTTTTTTTCAAGGCAAGAAAGCAGATCTGCTAAATGTTATAAATATACATGAGATTTAAAGGAGTTCTTGAACTAGATCCGATAGTCATCTTGCTAAACATTTGTAAAAGCAGACATTAACAAATTTGCTGTTGACAAGAACAGAATGCATAAAGAAAGAAGACAATCTTAATAAATAATACTGCTTTTTTGTGTTATTTTTAATGCATTCAACATACTACCATAATGTATGTATGCATGCAAAGTGATCAGCCATAAGATTGAAACCACTTGACATATTGTGTAGGCCCCACCAAGTGCCTCTAAAACAGCTCTGACCTGGACTCCACTAGACCTCTGAAGGTTCTGACCTCGGTTGTATCTGCCACCAAGACATTAACAGCAGACCCTGTAGGTTGTGAGATGCCGCCCCCCCCACCCATTTGGGAGACGCTCTGATCCAGGTGTGTAAATATCCCAATAGATCCTTGTACTTGCTCATTCTTCCGCTTTCAACATACCATCCATAAGAACTGTCCATTCAGTTGCTGCTTAATACAGCCCAACCCTGCAACTGCATTCTCTTCATTTGTCAGGGGTTTTAATTTTGTGGCTGCTCATCAAGCTCATCAAGCGCTTTGAGTCTGAGTGCAAGCTGCAAAAACAGGAACACTGAGGCATTCTGCAATTCATGTAAAGATTCTACTTTTCACTTAAATAGTTTGATAACTGATACTGTGTTAATATAATTTCTAAAGGAAAAGGTTACGTTTAAATAGAAAAGATTTAAAATAGAATGCTCGTGGCCTCAGCCGTTGGGCACCACTGTGTGCATGCATTTGTATGTATGTTACCCAGCAAATCTCTGACTGGAAATTTGCAGCGCTGGACCAGGGTGTGTTCCACCTCAAGAGTTACCGCATCAGCAGCACTGACCTCCACCTTAGCAACCACGTCCTCCAAACTGAAATCCTACACATACCACATGTTCAGTCTCTTTTCAATATTACAGAAATAGAAAGACATATTCTGCCAGCAAAACTGAACTGTGGTCGACATTGTAAGAAATAGCTGACAACAATTAGAATACAGTGCACCAGACCACAAGATGGCACCAAAGGTAAACAAAATGTCTGCTAGAAAATCATATGTACACACACACACACACCTCATATGTCATGCCAGGGCTGTACAAGGGTATCTCCACACTCAAGTGGTCATCTCCTGTATTCACCTTGTAACCTCCTAACTCTACAAGATCCCAGTTCAGCGTGTGCTGGCCCACATACAGCTCCCACTGCACATCTTCTGAACCATAATGCAGAACCACCACAATTCCACTCTCCGTACAGTTACCCTCGAGCTTAGCAGGGACAGCTGGGAAAAGGACTACAAATTAATGGGATTTGTAAAGATTTTGATGGATCGAACATAGTTTAAGCCTAGTCATGGACTAAACTGCAATGTATGGCGATTCACCATCAAAAATCCAATTTAGTTTAGGCCAAGGCTTTATCTGGAGCTGGGAACCTGGCCCATAGTGCATTAAAACATAAAACGCTCACCTGGTTCTTTTATATCAGACACTACATCTGTGCTGTAGCTGTAGTGCTCCTTTTCAGGTAAGATGATGAAGACAAAGGTTAAGGCCAAAGTGTGTCTTCTGTAATGTCCACTTATAACCTTAACAGAAAAAGAAATATGACACCAGGTGTTTTATTCTCACTCTCCAAACTGTGAATTGTAGACTGAATATCACACTCAAATGTTCTAAGGTAAACGCCCACCTTCTGGGTGACCATTGGGTGAGAGAATGGCACCTTAAGAGCATAGGCATGGCTACCATTGCCAAAGAACACTTGGGTCAGATGAAGACCCTGGTGTTGTGCCTCTGTCCACGTCAGAGTATGATTCCCAACTGCAACATGCAGGAGCCGCACATCAGCAGGGAACACACCCAAGGTTACGGAGAACATACTGGCCGAAGTACCTGTATCTTTGGAGAGGACAGAACACACACATCCCAGGAGAGAGGTTAATACTTAAAATGCCTAAACCTTTCAAATACATTTACATGGATACAAGTATCCACACAATTTATGGATGAACATAGGTTTCTGGTGAGCGCTTGTTATGAGTGGATCCTCACTGTTGGTGAGAGTCGGTGTTTCAGGTACATATTGTGTACGGAGTTGTCGAAAAATGCGAAGCTGAGTGTGAAGCCAGAGCACATCCTCCCAGTGATGCATATAAAATAGGTCCACTGCCAGAGCCTGAGCATACTGGCCCGCAATGACAGCACTCTGAGAATGAGAACGAATTTAAAATGGATTTAAAATGACGAACTTGAAATCTAACCACTATTTACTGCATCTGTAGCATGAGTGATAACAGACAAGATTACCTGTAATTTTAAACAAACAGAAACCCATCTGATTTAAGATTATATCTAATATTTCACAGTTCTATCATTAAGCTCTGGTCAACATAAAACTGAAATTACTCTTTGTTTACCTTTAATTGTGCACCATCTCTTTTAAATGGAATCCGGATCACCACTGTCTGGTTTTTCAGAGTGGCTTTGTAACCTCTTTCATGAAAATCGCAGTCATACAGCATTCGTCCCCCTACTTCCATTTTCATCCCTCCATTGCTGAACCCACTTTGCACCAGAGGAGAAAAGGTGAGAGGGAATGACCAGAGCAAGTGATGGCCATCCACCAAAGCCTCAGCTAAGAAAAGTGAAATAAGAGACAAGAGAAATAAAACTACACTCGATTATCTACATTTTTCCCCTACTCAGAATGACACGATTTAAACTGGTGTCTTCACACAAAAATACACACACAAACACACACGCAGGTATTGATGGTTTACGTGAATAACTGCATTTCTTATTCTTAGGAATAGTAATAGCAGTAATGAGAAGGATGAAGAAGAAAAAAAAAAAAAAAAAAAAAGGGCTGAACTCTTTGTGCAGGTCACAGATATCTCAAATGGGATGGACATCCTTTCAAGCTGAACAAAGATCAGAGCATGAACTCCTTCCACTTGCTCCTAATGGACACAGATACAAAAAAAGTGATCAGGGAAAAAGTAGACGAGTTGTTAAACCAATATATAAATTAATTTGCATTTTTCCTGCTTTTCACTGACATTCATGATATTCACTTTACCTGTCAGTGGTCTTAACTAATTTTATATCTTCAAGGCGTATCAAATAAAGTGTCTTGTCAGTGTATATGAACATTGAGCCTACAGCAAGTTGAAGTGTGTTTTGGCCTGTACTGTAGGATAAAGGAATAATAAATAGCAATCAATCAGACCAGAGCTCTTTTACATCCATCTGGCTTAATGTAACATTAACAAATAAAAGAATCTGTAAGGCTTTTGGATTAGTGGAACACAAACCTAACTATATGACAAAAGTAATATGGGAAGCTTTAAATGACTGGGATATTTAGGTATGTGAATTTACCTTAGACTGTTCACTGCACAGACAGACAGGACATACAGACCATGTAGTTTCTAACCTTGAGCATATAGGAGAACGGCGATGAGTAGGCACTGCGCAGAAGAATTCGGGTAGCTGTAGCAGTGATGTGGTATCCTAAGGCTTCAGCCTCTTTGATTGAAAAGTATGCACTGTGAACATTATCTGGGCCATAGAAGACCAGATGCCCCAATTGGAGCTGTTCACCTCTGTCTTCAGAATCCTGGATTCATTTATACAACAGGAACATAATAGCTCAGTTGGCATCCTTTCCAACAAGCAGAGTCCAGTTGGTTCAGCTCCATCTCTTGGATTCTAAACTTACAAGAAGTATTTTGCATGTACCTTAGAGTGCAGATCAGGCCCAGTCACTCCTTCGCCTGAAACAACTGGGAAATGCCATTGAATGGAAACCTTAAAAGAAATGCAATTTCAGCTTCAATTTTAAGCCCGATTCAAATAGGTTGCAAGAAGCACTGTGGTCCCACCTCCCTGTAGTTCTCTTCACAGACAATCTCTCTCGGGCTCCAGGGTTGGGTCAGAGAGCAGAAAAGCTTCAGTGGGTAAGTAACAACACTCCCATTAGCCTGCCTGTTGATGAACTGCACCTGGAGTCTGAACTCAGTGTCCTTCTGTAGCCACATAAAGGGAGTGGAATACAGTCAGCTTTCAGTTACAAACAACTTGCACTAATGATTTGAAAAGAACATGGCACCTTAAAGTCAACCTGAAATTAAAACTGGTCTTGTTACCTCATGTTAAGCATGATTTATATTATTTAAAAAGCATTTTTTTAAATTCAAATTTCAATTGTTTGATCAAACTACACTGATTTTGGCCAGTCTTTAAATGATCTTCTGATTTTCAATTGTTACTGTGCATCCAGAAACAAAGAAAAATATCAACCAATATGGTCACATTTCACCTCATAACCATCATTCAGAACAGAAATATAGAAAAACAGAACAAAATTCTTGGCTTCAAGACTGAATGCAGTAAATATAACTTAAAAAAAACAGAACTATGCCAATGACAGCATTTGTGGCCTAAAAGGTGTATTGTTGAAAAAATAAATAAATAAATAATGAGGCAGTAAGCTTGTCTGCAACAAACATTTCCATATCAAGGCACTATGAATGATTTTGTTTAAATCTTAAAGATAGAACTGTGTGGAACGTTTGGAAAACTGGATTGGACTTCCCTTTTTAAACGTTTATACTTTACATTATTACGTTCCATTAATGCAGAGTAAAACAGGCTGTCTAACCTACCCTGTTGTCGACATAGCAGGCGAGGTAGGAGGCCCTGAGCACAAGATCGCCACGGTGATTCAACACCACCGTGTAGCCACATTCTGCAGCCCTCTGGCTAGACAGGACGTGGATACCAGCGCTGTCTGTGAAACAGGAAATTAAGTCATATTTCTTTTACTGAGAAAAGACGGCACACGGTACATACATTTGCTGGCCACCTTCTTAGAAACCTCTACCTCACCGGCATACAGTTATAGTTCATCTGTTGTTCTGCACAAGTTGTGTTGGCCCCGTCAGTGTAATGTTTATGTTAGTTGTCCTCTACCCTGTCATTAGAGGTCAGTATCGGACCACAGAACTGCTCTTGGCTGGAGGTTTTGGGTAGCAGACCACATTCTACCTAGCAGTGACGGTGCTTGTATAAACCCCAGCAATACTATTGTGCCTGATACACTTGTACTGCCCCCCCCCTTACACACACTGATGAAGTACTGAAGTGTGTGTGTGGATCATCATAGCTTGAGAATGGTCAATCAGCCAAATGATATCTGGCCAACAGCAGTCCTGTGATTAGTGGCACAGGCCCACAGACAGGCCACAGTCTTGAACTGTACACCTATAAGGCAAATTTACAACATGTGAAAGTGTAAAGTGACCATTTGTCATGCATGAACACACCACAGCACACAGTGTGAACAGCACAAAATTCTTTCTCTGCATTTAACCCATTAACCAAGTGAAGCAGCAGGCCGCCAGGAACACAGGAACACCTGGGGAGCAGTGTGTGGGGACGGTACCTTGCTACTAGGTACCACAAGCAGTCCTGGGGAACCCACAAGCTTCTGATCGCAGGGGCAACGTCCTAACCACTAGGCCTCCAGCTGCCCATGAGGTGTCCAGTGTGTAAGTATAAGGTAAGTGTTTCTAATAAAGTAGATGCTGAGGATCAGCAATATTAGTTATGAATTATGCCTTACCTTCAACATTAAACTGCACTGTGCTCCCCAGAAAACTGGCCTTAACAGATAACCAGAACTGGCGGTCATGACACTTTGCTGTAAAGGTTCCTTCAGTGGGAACAACATCACAAGATAGTCAGTCACTTCTAGTTTTTTTTCCCTCTTTCACACATGAGCAAACCACACACAAGAAAGAATTTCACATGTTTCTGAGGTAAGCAAGAAAGATTTTCATTTTCAAAAGCAAAGAGCAGTTTTTGAGCATTCCCATATGTACAATAATAAAACGGTAGTTGCACAACAAACCACACACTTCTACAGCTCTGAAAAGAAACAAGAGACCACAGCAATCTATTTTTAAATCATCATCTCAATGAGTGTGACAACCATTACATGCCAGTGTCTGTTAAATTCCTACACAAGCACCTCATTCTGCTTTATGGGGTACTGATTAGGTGATAAACTGAATTAAATCTTATTTAAATGAGGAAAAGTATAAAACCACAGCTGTAATCAACACTCCGTCTTCTCGCAATGTGACCAGTTGGATGGAAAAACACTACTAGGAGTCCGTCAAAGGTAATTATTGCAATTTTGTTGAAGAGTGAACGAGATTTGTTCACTCTTCCTAAACACTGCATCATTTCTCTTTAGATGTTTTGTAATTTCCTTTAAAATCATGCTTTTAAGAACAATATCTTTATTTGGAAATGAGGAGAAATATTGTCAGCAGATCTTAAAAACTAAGGCAAAGCTGTTCCGTTCCATATTTGCACCTATAAAAGGTAAAACCTGAGAAACGGAACATTTTTGCAGTAGTCTCTTTTTTCAGAGCTACTATATACTTCATATAATACATTACTAACCTGCATGGTTGTATACAATTTTACAGACTATTTAGTGTGGTGGCATGCAGTTTGAAATGTAGCCAGTGATCTGGTCAGTGTGGGAACTGCTTCTGTGCAAGCTTCTTTCCGTTTGTGGTTACTGGGTGATGGCATCACTTTTCTATTTATCAAGGCTGAGTCATTTGAGTTTGATTAATCATGTTGAACTTCCTATTTCTTTTTAAAGGATTACTTTGTCTGAAATCGGAGACATGCCAGTTCAGTTAAATAAAAGCACGGTGACCAAAAGACTGCCTCATCTATCCATCCAGGAAGGTAAAGGAGGACCTTTGCAAGAAATCAAGCTTTTACAAGCATTTCAAGTAACGTCCTTCATAAAAATCACCACATTAATGGGAGCAACTACACCATATGGACAAAAGTATTGGGACACACCTGTTTTTCAGGGTTTGGGCTAGGCCCTTTACTTCCAATTAAGAGGACAACCTTAATGCTTCAGCAGACCAAGACATTTTGGACAACACCACACTTCCAACTTTGTGGACAGTTTGGGGAAGACCCTTTCAGCATGACTGTGCCTCAGTGCACAAAGCGAGCTCCGTAAAGACATGATTGGACGAGATTGGTGTTGAAGAACTTGATTGGCCCACACAGAGCCCTGACCTCAACCCCATCCAACACCTTTGGGAGGGACTGAAACTGAGATCATGAGCCAGGCCTTCTTATCCAACATCAGTGTGTGATTTCATAAATACTCTTCAGCAGGGGTGGGCAACTCCGGCCCTGGAAGGCCGGTGTCTAGCACAGTTTGATGGTAGTTCTCCTCAAACACATTCACTAAACCTGACAATTAACTTGTGACGTGAACCAGGTGTTTCTAAGCAGGGAAATCACCAAAACGTACTGGACCACGGCCCTCCAGGACCGGAGTTGCCCACCCCTGCTCTACATAATGAATGGGCACAAATTCCCAAAGAGACTCCAAAATCTTGTGGAAAGCCTTCCAAGAAGAGTGGAAGCTGTTACAGCTGCAAAGGGGGGACCAACTCAGGTCAGGCGTCCCAATACTTTTGTCAGTTTTCTGTATATTAGACTGACCTCACTGTGCGAGTTTACACATTACAGGCCTTGCGTTCCAGTACGTCTGTGCGGTCAGCAAAGTGCATTATGAAATTAAAAACACCGTTTAAAACTTGGAAACCTTTACTTACCAGTAGGTACAGTGACGGAGCAGCCGAGAGGCAGGCTCAAGAGCAGGATTCTACGGAAAGAGACAGTATTTGTAACCTGTTTGTGTAACATGATGCTCTTTTTTCGGCACTTAAGTGTGTTTTAAAGGTAGTAAATCCGAATTACACATATCGGACAAAACTTTCGCCAATTTAAACTGGTCAGCAAGAGTGTGCATTTACTGCTTACCTCAAAAATATGTTACCAGACATTACATACAAGAAAATATTCTTAACGTTTTGTCAAGTCGCTGAAATGATTCAAGCAGCTACAATAGCTGACTGTGCTTGAGACTAGTGCCTTTTTGTGCACGCAGGAAAGGGCGTGTTCTAGAGGCGTTCACTTTGTGCAGCTTTTGTATAACACACCTGTTATCAGCAGAAAATCCAACTCTGTAATAGGAGTGATAGCAAAATGTATATGTATAAACAGTCAGAAAACTTGACCCTAGAGGAAATAACAGAGACAAGAACAACATAAAATATAAAGCCTAAGCGAATCTAATAGTAGTTAGGAGTATGTTATTGCACTATATAATAAATACTGGATATTTTACACACATATATATATATATATATATATATATATATATATATACATAATATATGTAATATGTGTATGTGTTATCAATAATATTTTCCTTGATCAACAGGTAAGCTAGTGTTGTCCTTTTGCGTTTTTCATAAGGAGCCGCACATTCAGACGGTCCCTTAGCTTCGCCCACAACCCATCTGCAGCATGATCAGCGGGAGGACTCAAACACGAAATATGTAGAGAAATAGGAGGCTTCTCGTCTATAAAGTGAATGGATGCTAATGGAAAAAATCTATTATTGCATGAAACAAATAAAACCTGCCTTGCGTTCATATTCTCAAATAGATAAGAGGAGGACAAGAGATGCACTGTTGGTGCGTCTTAAATTTAGGCGTGACTGACAGTGCTCTCGCACTAGCGACAGATAAGTGTGTCGATATAAACCAAATCTAAAGCTCTTCTGCATCATCCATGTGCACGAATTCGACATGAGTGCAAATGTAAGTAATCTGTGCGAGAATGCTTGTCTATTTGAATGTAATTGCGTTACCGGTTGTGCTATTTATGTTCATAATATGCTAAGCAGGATAACATTGGGGTTAAATGCACAGATGCTGGGAATCGAACTGTTACAGTCATGATCATTAGGGAGGAAATATTTGATTTCTGGCTGCCCTCCCTTACCACGGATGCTGAGGCTTGGAGGCGTTGCTAGGAGACAGGCATAGGTGTTGGTAGCGACAGTATAGG
>JBBPCX010000011.1:12320022-12339810 GCA_037974365.1 Hydrocynus forskahlii | reverse complement strand
ACATTAAACCACACTGATGTCAATATATTCTTATTCCACTGCATGTCTTTTTAATGTGTTTGCAGGGTTTTCGTTATTTTCAGCCTTGGCTTAGGGGCAAAGAGGAGCTACTGCTGACTGTTGTCAATGAGGATTTGGTAGGTTTAATTCAGTCCCTCTCTCTCTCTCTCTCTCACTATAAAGAACAACTGCTCTATATAAATAATGAAATATGCAGTTACATGGATTTCTTGGTCCTTTATAGTGCATAGATTTTTTTCAGCTAATTTACTATGTCATTTATGGCTGTTATAAGTACCTGATTAAAATTGATTACTCAATATTAAAATCATTGAATTAAATAGACCTTTCCAATAAATTTGTAATGATTAACGGGCATGGTTAAAGTCTTAAATTCTCCTACTGGTCTAAAAAAAACAAAGCCTGATAACATTTTTTGTGCTTTTTGCCACAGATATTTAAGATTGTCTTTTTAATGACTTGATTGTTGATATTTGAATGGCTGTGCATGGTTTGTCCTGCTTTGTTGTTGTTTAGTTATCTTTTTGCGATTTGATCTGTAAAACCAGCAAGAACAACTCTTGTACAACATTGAGTGTCTGGCCCTTTTATCTGATATATATTTTAAACCCATAGGGATGGCGTTCACCTGGGTTTCCAGTCTCAGTTGCCTCCTCCTTCACCAGTTCGACATGTAGTAGCAGCTACAGCCTGGATAGTGACTATGACAGCTCCCCTTTACCAGGAGAGGAGCCTCGCCAAAAGCCCAGATCTCAACTTCCACAAGCCCCTCGGCAGCAGACCAACAGGTAGAGAGTTGATTTGAAAGCTGCTGCATTTGTGGAGGGATGTACAGCGCATTCATCACAGCTCTGTTATTTTCTACAGGAGTAACGATTCCCATCTTCTCCCAGCTTCACCCAGTGAGCAGGAGATAGCTGTGCCTGTGAGTGACTCTTTATCTGGATTCCTTTCCCTCTGTATCTTTTTTTTTTTTTTTTTTTTTACTATTTCACTATTGCGAGTGAGAATTCAGAAATAATTATCACTGCCCTATAGATAAAAAAAAACCCCTCTTTATGTGTGTAAACACAGGAAATAAACTGCACTCTGTTCCTTTTGGCCGGTTATGCTAAATATGGCCGGCCATATGCTTGGATACGATCCAATCATGAGCGACTAGTTAACATTGGAGGCACTGATTCGCTGGTCAAAGACACGCCCATGAAGCTCAAGTCCATCACAGACTGGGTTTCAACTTCTCAAGGTTGGTAGACCTTCCATATATGGAACCTGTATGACACAAAAGCAAAAGCATTTACATTTATCCACCTATTCAACCCCGCCCATTCGTGCTGAAATCATAAGGAATGTTTCAGCCCACATTGCTTACAGGGCAGCCAATCAGAACAGAAGTCATTTACATAATCATTGTTAAAGGCACAGTAATGTAAACATGTAATTCAGTTCCAAAGACAGACTGAAAATGGTCATGAAAAAATTGTTTTTGGCACATAAACGAAATATCATAAATGTGAAATAATATATAGCTGCTGTATAGTCTGGCCGTATGCCCTGTGATGACAACATGCTCATGTGTTTTTTGTTGATTTCCCTTATAGGAACACGAGTGTGGGACGTAGTGAATGAGTTGGTAGGTCTGTGCACTATGCCCCCTCCAGATAATCCTTTCTCCTTGGACATGCGCTACCTCCAGACCCTTCCCCTCCCAGAGCGCTTCCTGGTCACAGGGGCTCTCTTTAATTTCCTGGAGATGATAGTGGTTCAGGGAAGTCAAGAGGAACCCTTCCATGATATGGGTGGGTGCAAGACAGGAAGTTCTGAGCACACTGAATCGTGGAGCTGACACTGGTTCTACCATAATTGGAGTTGTGAAGGGCAGGCTTGATTTCTGTACATCCTACCCAGTTGTCGCTGTCGTCATTATATATGTGTATACATGTTAAGAGTATAAATTGTATCATATGTCATTTCGTATCAATTTTATTGGCATCATCATGACATGTTTATACACTAAAAAGGACAAAAGGCTGTAAAAAAAATACTGAAAATGTGGAATTTCATAGTTTTAATCTGAGAGTGATGTACCAAGCTTAAATTATATTTGTTTAAGGGGAAGCTGTAAAAACACAGAGAACTTGCTAAGGTGCCATAGCCCTGAATACTAATCCTTTTTCATCTCTGCTCCTTCTAGTTGTGAAGGAGATGAAACCCTTGAGACGGCTTCATTTCCAGAGTCTTGTTGAGCTCCAGAGGCTCCGCAGGTTTAAGCCTACGAGTCCCTCACTGCCAGACCCCTCAAGCGACCAGTGAATGCCATTGCACTGAGATAGTCCCGACTGGACATCACAACAGGCTGTTTGCACACAAAGAACAGTAGCAATCATTCAGAGATATGAACTGAGATGACATTCAGAAATACTTATACCACTAAGATATTATGTGTGGAAGTAGTTTCCACCAAGTACTTTTGGTGCTGAATCATTTAACTGTTACTTCTTTAAAGTATTGTTTTGTAGATCATAACTGGCCTGATGTTGCAGTTATTCTATAAATTGTAAAACAGTAAAACATTCTGCCATGTTCCAGTCAGGTCCACTGTTGTCTGGAAACAAGACTTGCCAATAAATATTAAATACAGTTCTTTGTAAGGAATTGGATCAGTATTATTTGTTGTTTCATTGTGATATTCAAGGTCCATTATGTTCTGTGTTATCACCAAAAAACACATTGTTCATCTAAGGGTGTTTATTGGTCTCCATAAAATGTGAGACTAACCTTGTTTGCTAGAATGAAGGTGAAGTCTTGATGCATTTTTGAGTTGAGTTTTAGTTGTAGAAGGCTATTTTTCCTTCTGTGCACACATTTGTTTTGGCATTGTGTATAGAATGCTTTTTATGACCTCTTGCAGAAGGGTTTATGGAGTATCTTATTGCAAAAATCCTAAACTTAATGTCACATGACATTCCAGGGGGGCGCTTCGTTTTAAATCTTCAAAGGAATTCAGTTTTACTGGGATCCAAAGCAATAATCTTCCCCTGAAGACATAGTAAAGTTTCCTTTTAGTTGTTGCCAGTTACCTTCTTCCGTGAGATTATATAAAACAAAGACAAATCATTATTGTATAAAAGTTCAAAATTTTTAATAAGATATACATATTTAAATACATACACAATATGTAAAACAAAAACATGCACATTTGTTAGACATAAAAACCCTTGAGCACACATACAGATCCTGAAGGCAGGTCTGGTGTCTTTGTAATGCAGGTTACATTTAAATATGCTTTAGATTAAAACCAGCAAGGATAAGATATCCTAAAAATGAGTGATCTAACTGCCTGCCAGGCACTATAAGCTACTGAAATGTGCAGCTAACGTCCAGTCGGAGCATGTAACAGCAAGACTAAGCTGGCTGTAAGAGATGGATGTTTAACAGTATATTTGGACCAGTCAACCAGTTTACAGACGTTACGCTAGGTAATACATGAATGGGTGCTTGACACTCAAAACCCTGCTTAAGTTCACTTTCACACACACACACACACAGACACACACACACACAGACACACCTCTGCATATGTTAACAATCAGTGTTTTGATCTTACTGCCTGGAAAAGTCACTAGCTTAGAATGAGTCTGCAAAATTAAGGGAAGGAGAAAAAAAAAACCACCCCCGGATAATGCTTTGGTTCAAAAACTTGCAGAGTCATGAAGGCAGACAGAAAAAAGGAGGGAGGGATGGGACATAAAGGGGTTCAGAATGGCTCTATTGGAATGCAGGTGCATAACAGGAATTCCAGACTGTTCAGGGTGCACCATGTTCTCTTGCCAAGTGCACACAAGAATGTAAAAAAGCCACGGTCACTTGTTTTCTTTTGGGAAATAGCATTTAAGGCTATAGCTTATTGCCTGACTGTTCATCAGGAGGCAGAAGTCTTCTAATGTTAATGTGGTTTTTCTACAGGATCACAGCAGAGCCTTTTTATTCTAACTGTGAATGGCTTGAAGAATTAATATAGACCTAATATAGACCATAGACTCTTCTAACTTGGTAAGACTGCAACAGCGCCTAAGACTACAGCAGTGTGCCGAAAAGTCTATGTAAACCTAATAGTTGTAGTTTGTAACCTTACGTTTAGACACCAATCCACTCTGATGCTCGAGAGTGGACTGTCTGCCTCCAACCTTGTAACATAAGCTACTGTAGCACATTCTGGTCCCAGTATCCTACAAGTTCCCACACAAATCTCCAACATGACATGTCCAAAACAAACACAGACATGTTTTCTGTTCCTCATCAGTCACACTCACCCTCTTCCCAAACATTTCTATGTACTTAGAACAGTTCTATGGGGAGGAGATAATAAATAAACATTATTAAAACAATTGTGTTACTGTGAGCAACTGGTTAGGTTGGTTTTTGTTGGTTGACTTTGGTAATATAGTTTGCCTACATGAAGTTCGGTCTTGATGGTCCCAAAGAACTGACACTGGTACACAAGCAACACAGCCATCAATACGATGACTCATAAATGAAATAAAAATGACCAATGCATGAGCACTGGCTCGTCCTCGTCATCATGCGTCAGTTCCTCTGTCCTGACAGAACACTAACAGCAAATTTGACATCAGTCCAAACACTGACTGTAGCTTTAAGACTGTACTTTCCTGGGTGGAAATGTTTGGTGGAGTGTGTTCTGAAAAGTCCAGCTGTAGTCGTCTTTGTCTTCCCTCCCACCTCCCCAAACATCAGAAGTGCCTTCTTGTTGGCCAGATCCCATAGGGGTCAAAAGATTAAGCAGCAGAGTCGAACCTGGAAAACTCAGTGCCAGCTGTCACTTCCTGATCCCCGTCTGGTGATGGCTCTTAAAGGGCTACGAGACACAGAACCCTTCTTCTTCCAACGGACTGCACAGGAAAGAAACCAACAATATTACATTACAACACAATATTAGTGTAAATATAACAAAAATCATGCATATCACATATTCTTACAAAAATCAAAACTAGAGCTGCAAAATGTTAATTCTATCAATTGTTTGAAGACCAACGGTCCCAAATCAAGTGTGCTGCTTCTTGATTGGATTGAAAGCCATGCAGGTCCTTCGTGGCTAATATCATGCTATAATGAGTCACAATGTTGTGTTTTTTTTTTTTTTTTACTTCTGTTAACATATTGAACACCACAAAAAAAATTTGTGTGGGTGTTTTGATTAATTGATTTTTGATGAAGTCAAGTCTGGTATTTTGTCCACATAGCACAGCTTTAATCAAAATGCAGTTCTAATGCTTTTACTAACACATGACAGTCAATTTCTAAGAGGGTGCTAGATCACTGTTCTAAGCCGTATTCACCTTTTCCCAGACTGGCTGGCAACGTTGATGCTTTGGGTACAGCAGTGTTGCTGAGCGCCTCATCCTCCTTCGCAACACCCTCCGCTTGTGCCAAAGTGGCACACCCATCCTGCCAATCATTCAGCGCCCTCTGAAATGATCTTGCCAGACAGGCAGTCATGTCCTTAGCCCTTTCAACTCGGCTACACCAGAACACCCTGCACTGCAGCTGCTGACCGGGCTGCCTGCAGATGTAGAGGAACACGTTGGGCCGGGCTGTGTGCGAAGCACAGTATGCAATGTCGTGCAGGTAGGTCTTGGTGAGCTGTCTCCCAGTGCTAAGCTCTTTGACTTCCACATAGCGTGGCCGCACCACCAGGGCGTGGTCCTTGGACAACTTCCCAGGATCGCCATCGAGAAGTCGATCAATGGCATCCTCTGCTTGCTCAAGGTCCAGAGAGAAGATCTTCTTGGTACCCAAATAGTGCACCTTGAAAATAGGGTCCCCATGAGACAGGCTCTCAGTGCGGTCCCGCCGGAAGTGCCTGCGGAGGGCTGCGGGAGAGTTCTTTAGGGTCTGCATCAAGTGGAAAGAGGCCAGAGACATGGTGGGAGAGCACTGGAAGAGATGGATGCCTTTAGAATGAGAGAGTTCCTTCTTCCCTTTTTCCAGTGATATTCCCAGCATGGAGTGGTGGGATTTACCCACAAAATCTGAGTGAGAAAGAAAAAGGGAAAGGATATGAGCTTCACATCAACACATCGGAGGCTTCGGCAGCAAAGTTACATCATGCATCAAGGAGTTGCGAGGACATTGCATCATGCTGCAAGAGACGCACCTGCTTAAATATGAAAAGTGGCCAAAGGAGGTTCTTTGGGTTACAGAAGAATCACTTAATTCCATAAGGAAACTTACGGTGTGATTAATTGTAAATGTGTATCAAGAACCTGCGATGCTCCAAACAGACTACTGTTTGCTAGCTGTCGCCTCAGCCACGCTGTCCTTAACAGAGAAGAGTGCAAAACCCTTAAAGCTCAGTTGCACTCATCAGAACACTCACTCAGGTTCATCAAATATTTAACAGGCTATATTCTTGTCTGAAAGTGAAAACTGCTACTCTGACCAGTGTCACACAAGACAATGCACCCAGGGTCTATGAATTAGTCTAGATGTAGGATTATCAAGTTTTCTACAAAAACAAATATTAAACGGTTTGCAGTTATTTCACTGGGCAATTTTAGCTTAAGATCTGCTAACTTTTATATATTAAATAAAAATGGACCTTAAAAATCTCACTGGCCCTACTAACATGCAATTGACACAAATGTATCAACTGACAGCGGCCGCACTGAATCCAGCCGCGGTTAACGTGGGCTATACTGACAGATATCGGTTATGTAAATGCTGCTGTATTCTTCTTTGTCTTCAGTTCCTGAAAACATCTCACTTTTTTCAGTACATTGTGTTCAGCCTGCGGTCTGATCCATTGTAGAGCATTTTATTTTTTCCCCCCTTTCTCCTTTCTGGCCCATTATTTCAACATCCCTGACTGCTTCTGAAGTAGGCCAGGAATTGGACCACCAACTGTTTCAGCAGTGATGGCCATTGTTGAACAACAGTCTTAGACAGGAAACAGCTTTGGTCCACATCCCCGCCACCCCTGAAAGTATTTCTTGTCCCAAAGACAATGGCATGCTTGACCTTGGTATGTCATGTTTTTTGGGGAGCACAAACAAACCAGACAGTGGTTTGATCCCAGAGGCCGGACTGACAGTGAGAAGTACAGATCATTCACAGCCACGTGCGCTTTTACAGTGTCCTTCCCATAAGTGAACAACCTACAGGCTAAAACCAGCTCTGATCCACATGGAGAAGGTTAATATTTTCCAGGAGTCCAGGGAGTCCGCAGGAGGGGAATAAGCCAATTGTCAGCCAAAACACAAGCTATGGCATGCTCTGTCGTGCTTTATCTTCTAATCATTACAGAGTTAAACCAGGAGACTGGGAAACACTGCCTAACTGAGGTTCCAGTGTTCAATTAAAAGAAAGCTGAAGCTGTTGAACAGGCTTGAAGAATTCATCTATAATTGATTCTGTATAGCCACCTGAAGTCCTGTAAAGACCCCAAACACCTGTAACACACACTTGTATGAGCACTTCTGCCCTTAGAGGCACAACAAAAAGCCGATGATGATGATGATGATAAATGTGAAATCATTGTTGAAACATCTGAAATGTCAAAACATCTGTTATATGGCTAGTGTAATACTAAACTACTTAACTTCTCTCATTTATCCCACATGTGTAAAGTTCATTTTTCAGCAAAATCCAGTGAAATTCATTGTCAGCCAAATTCATTCAAGCTCACTTTCAGCCAAATTCATTCAAGCTCACTTTCAGTAAAATTCATTCAAGTTCATTTTCAGAGAAATTCAATGAAGCTCATTTATCAGTTATTCATTTTCAGTAAAATTCAGTTAATCACCTTTTCAGGAAAGCTCACCTTCAGTAAAATTTAGGAAAGCTCACCTTCAGTAAAATTTAGGAAAGCTCACCTTCAGTAAAATTTAGGAAAGCTCACTTCGAGTAAAGATTTACTAAAGCTCACTTCGAGTAAAAATTTACTAAAGCTCACTTTTAGTGAAATTCAGTAAAGCTCGCTTTCAGTACAACTGACAAACACGTTTGCGTGATTATATCTTTGCGTGATAATATCTTTGCTACTTACCTTTCATGCAAACTTTGTTTCTTGAGTCCGTCCGCAAGAAAACCATGCGTTACTCCCGGACAGCAGATTTCTCACTCTTGGTAGCAGAAGACTGAAAGATCCGAGAGGAAATAACGTTTCTGTTCTATCTAACAACTAAGAGAAAGCTCTGCGTACGACGGGCATCTCCAAGCTGGTTTATTTCAGACATTGGAGAAAGGGCCCTTTTCTAGCGTTAGAGAGTGTTCATGTGGTGGAGAAGGCGTGCTCCTTCCTCCGGCTCACTCTTTGTGTCCTCTCTTTCCTAAGCGACTCACCACTGGCTCTGGATGAGCTGTATATAAGCACTGCGTGCACACGGCATTTCTTTTCCCACCCGTTTTCAGACATGCCACGCCCCCTGCGCTCCCATTGGCTAAGTCCCCAAACGGGTTCACTAATTTTTACACAAAACAGCAGTGTAACAAACGTCAGTCTGGTCATATGTGAGAAACCTGCTCGTTTTGCCTATTTCCATCGACGCCATACTGTTATTTATAAAGATATTTAAAAAATCTTCCACTCAATTACTCACAATGAAGAGCCCAACCAATGAATTTATAAAGCCACAGTTTTAAACTGCTGACCAATCCTGGAGCAGGAGTCTGAATCTGCCCCAATATGGGTGGAGAGAGTAAAATGTGGGCACTTTTACTGGACTTGAGAACGAATCAGGAAACGAGCGAAAAAGAAGCAGTGTGATGATGATGATGATGATGTTGAGGGTGGGAGGGTTTTCAGCTTTGCAAATCGAGGCTGCGACGTACGTGAGCTTTCCCTTAAAGGAAATATTTCTCTCTTTTTTTCAAAGGACAAACTGTGCCCTCTGTGGAATGAGCGCATAGCAAGCCAGTATGTAAATGTGGAGATAAAGATAGCATCCAGTTCCCTTTATCAGCTGTGCACCTTTACTGCAGGACAGGCAAGAATGTCTAAGTTTGCACAAAAATACAACAACAAAAGGCACACCTGTGCAAAACCTTTGCTGTTTTAGTGACCTCCAAGAAAACAGCTCCCAACCCAAAACTGCACCAGACAGGAAAAACATATGTAGGCCTGAGCAAGTGTCCCATAGATGATGTGATCGTTCTGATGAGGCATGATGAATTTAATATCTTGGCTAGCAGTTTTTCCCCCTTCTGTGCTTTCTGAAAGGGCAATGAAGGGAAAACAGGCTAAATAGGTACCATGTGTGTGAACAGAGGAGAGAACACAGGGCTTCTGTGTAATCAGCACTTAGGCCTGGGCGGCACACCCACCCTACTTTTAGCAGCACAGCACTGCCATTATTGAGGTACCAGTGACGCCACTCACACCCCCTGCCCCCGTTAATGCACACACACACACACACACACACTCAAAATAAAAGCACACGCTCACCAAACCACATAAAGGCACAGTTTTCCAGGCGTTTGACGTCCAGGTCTCAGCCTGAGGATGACTGAATGCTTGTTGCAGGTACAGCATTTGACGTAAGGACAAGAAAGAGTCTGCTCCTGGTAAGGGTGGGAGTGAAAGTAGCAGTTCCTCTCTGGTACTGTTTGTTTCATTATGTTGCCAGTACTTGTCCTTGGAGCTTTATGGGATGGCATGTATGAGGGTATGAAAGTGTTCCTTTCCAGTGGCCTTCAGTGAAAAGAAAAAACGATGGATGAATTGTTTCTTGTTGATGAACTAGGTTTCAAAGGCTATGTAGAATTTAATGCGTTTATGTAATATACTTAGCCCCTTATTTACAGACAGTCCCATTGTGGCACTCCTCCCAAGCCTCCCAACCTAATTACCTGTTTCCTCTCCATCATTTCCCTTGTTCATGGCATAGAAACATGACTCTGGCGACTTGATAATGTAACCTTTAATGCAGTTTGATCATTTGAGTGCAGAAAAGTACAGAATTCAAAAGTAAACACATTTGCCTTTACACATATGTTTATTTGGTGCAATGAAATAAAAAGCTATTAATCCCCCCCAGGCTCTATACATTGCATGTACAGATGCTTATCTGTGACTATCAGCTGAATGGCTTGTTTGGGCCACTGCTATTTGTTCTGCTATGATTGCCAAGATTGTGAGCTTAGGGACGTCCAAAAAGACTATAAAAAGCCTTTTGTGCTTTCTTTTCCCCTGCACCAGAACCATGGTACAAACAAGGCAGCCGCCCACTAGTTCTGTATTGGCCTCCCATCGCATCTTATCATGCAAAGGCGTGAGATCAACTGACAAAATCTCAAAGAGAACTAAATGTCACAAACCATTCCGGAATCAGAGACACAAAACGGGACATATGACTTTCCATTCTTTCAGCAAACATTCAGTCTCTGAATTGCTGGTCTTGGTTTTTTGACTCCTGCTTGAATTTCATTGTGAAAACCAGTGATCAAACCTTTGAAAATTTCAAAGAGTACAGTGGGATCAAAAGACTTTTACTGCCTAAACATAACTGAATGTAACAGCACCTGTTGTGGATCATCAAATGCAACCAACACCAAATAGAGTCTAATCCAACAAACTCTAGATAGATTTACAAAGAAAAGTTATGGCAAAAATAAAAAAGTATTACTCCGGATTCTGTACTATTTCTCAGTAAATATTTAAAGTGTGGCTTTGACCATGTTAAGATTTTTTAGCCTTGGTTCTTACATAGAAACTCATGTTCAAATGACCCACAGGTGGGTTTGAACTATTCATCACAGGGTTTAGCACTTTGGGAAACTGGTGGGTTCCATTTCGGCCTAAGTGTAAACTGTCTTTCATATAACAGGGAACAAACCACATACCAAGAAATTTTGAAAATATTTGATAGATAGATTCTACTTAGATTGTGGCAGATTTTCAAGGACTTTATTATGTTTTTTTTTTCAGTTTATGATGTGCAAGTGTAGGTTGAATGGTTGGGATTAGTGATGACTGCATTGTTGCAATCATAAGGCTGCTTCCTTGGTGTCACGGGGAAAATACCTAATGGGAACTTAATATAAAACCATGTGATTCATCATGTTTTGAAATGTATCAAACAAAATAGCATTAGGTCAGTTTCAGTGGTTGCATAGCATACTATGCCCTCTTTATCTTTAGCATCCACTCACTCCCTCACATACACACCATATACAGACACGGAGAAATGAACACTCAAGAACTCCATGTTCCCCATGTGTTCACAAACCAACAGGCGTAACATGCACAAAGGTTTTTGAACAAGCATGCAGACGCATACACACATACCCAAACATACAGCATCTTTCTATCTGTCTGTGTTACCTGGTTGAACATGTTTTCTTCTCATGTATGCTTTCAGTGGGGAAGTTGGCCCAATAGTGACTATGGCGACAGTAATGTTTGCTTTATTTTTAGCAAGCACTGCATGTCATGCTGATCAAGAGCATTGGAGCCATTTTACACTATTTACTGATGTCATCCTGTTACTGAAATTTTTAAAGCTTCTAAACAATTTGATATAACCTGTAAATAAATGATGTGGTAATCAACATCATATATACACCGATCAGCCATAACATTAAAACCAACAATGTTTAGGTTGTTGGTATGTGTTAAGGTAACATCCAAATGAATGCCGGGACCAGTCGTTTCCCTGCAGATTATTTCCCAGACCAACAAACTGGCTTCTTCCCATAGTGCATTTTGGTGGCATTTCTTCCCCAGGTAATCAATGCACACAAACCCGGACGTCCATTAGATTTTAAAGGAAACATCATTCTTCAGACCAGGCCACATTCTTCTATTGCTTTAAGGTCAGTCCTGATGTTCACATGTCCAGTGTAGACACTTGGCGTGGAGGAATGGCTTCAACATGGGTACTTTAACGGTCTGTGGCTATGCAGCCCTAAAGGCATCTTTTAGTGCGTTTCTATCATAGCCAGCATTAACCTTTTCAGCAATTTGTGCTACAGTAGTTCTTTTGTAGGACTAGACAAAATGCAGCTGTCCTCTGCTCTAGAGAGCATCTGACCAACATCACCTGCTGCTGTGAGGAGCACCCTGCTGCGTGCGTGGTCGTGGGGAGAACCCCTTACTGCTCCAGAGTGCACCTCATCACAGCTGGTGCCATAAGGCTGTCAGGGTCCAAGCGTGGAAGCAGGGTACTGAAATATTAAATGCAATGGTCTTTCATATATTTACTTTTAATTTCCGTATCCCCTGGAGTGGTATGAAGAGTATTAATTTCACCCCTCTAACCCTGAATGGTTGCTTCTCCATTGTGCTTTGTGTACATGCCAGTGTGCCTTCAGCAAGTTTTCAGTTTGTTTTCCTTGTCTGGGCCTGGTTTTGGCTTGGAAATCATCATGTACGTGTACCTTCACTTGTCCTCCTTGGCCAATTAGAGCAGTAGATTTGTAGGGCTGGTAGTGAAATTTGTCTTTCCACATAGTAGATCTTGGGCCAAAACACTGTTCATAATTGAGAAACAAATTAACTTATACATACAGTGTCATTAAGGCAGTTGCCTGTAGCCATTTCACAGATTTAACGCACACAAAAAAAAAACTGATGTGAAACCTGGATTACAAATGGGAAATTTTACTGATTTGGTCTCTAAAAGTAGACAAAGAACAGACAGAGAATAAATTGTTTATGACATTTTATAAACAAAGAATTAGCAAATTATCCAAAACGTAATTCCTTTATATTATTATTTATAGCCTGAAGAGTATTGGCCTAGTTTGGCTGGGCTTCAATTAAAATTTTCATTACAGGTTGCTTTGTTGTCAACATTCTGTTAAAAAGTGTTAAAAATGCGTATGAAATGTATTTGTGTGGAATATGTTTATGCAGGTAGAGGTATTTTGATAAGTATCTGATTTCTAACTTTATTTATAGTGTTTATTAGTAAATATTTTACAAATATGGTCATGCAGCCCAAATGAAGTGATCATATTCCATTAACCATCCAAACGAATTTCAAAACAGGTTCAGCAGCATGACTTACAAGAACAGCTTAGCACTCATGATGGTACCACCATCCTTTGTCTACACTGTTTTGTTGTAATTTGTTTGTTTGTATTCATTTATACTTTCATACGTAAAGATGTGTAATTTATAGTCTCTGTCAGACATGGCAATGAGTTATATTTAACTGCTGTAAGACAGAGTGCACACTATAAGCTATATTCACCTGTAGTGGTGCTTGGAAGTTTGTGAAGCTTTTAGAATGTCCTGTATTTCTGCATAAATGTGATTTTCTAGGTCACACCGATCTTCATTGCCTTAGAAATATTTAAACAGAACTCAATTAAACAAATGAGACAAAAATATTGTACTTGGCCATTTATTTCTTGAGGAAAATGGTTACATAACTGTCAGCGTTACGTTTGTAAGTGGCAAAATTGTGTGGACTTCTAGAATTAGAAGATAATTTGAAGGTGTTTTAGTCAATGGGATAACAAGAAAGCACTTAGTTTTAATTAAACAAATTTTCTGATCACTGCAACATGTTTGTGAAAGTGTTTCATGGCATGCACCACAAATTTCTCAGGACCTCAGTTGTCAATGCTCATCATACTGGAAAAGCTTACAGAAGCATCTCTGAAGAGTTGGGCTCCACCAATCCACAGTCAGGCAGTTTATGTACCAGTGGAGGAAACTCAAGACCACTGTTACCTTTCCCAGGAGTGGCTGATCACCTAAGATCACTACAAGAGCAAAGCGAATGATAGTCCACGTGGTCACAAACAAACCCAGGGTAACTTCTAATAGACTAAAAGCTGCTTTCACATTGCCTAATGTAAATGTTCATGTCAACCATCAGGAGAACACTTGTGTGCACAATGGTGTGCATGACAGACAGGCAAATAGATGGGCGGTGCTCTCTAAAAAGAACACTGATGTCTGTCTGCAGTTTGCTAAAAAATCACATGAACAAGGAATATGGAACATTTTGGAAAAATGTTTTGTGGATAGATGAAAAAACAGAACTTTCTGACTTAAATGAGACCCGTTATGTATGGGGAAATTAAACTGAAAAACATGGTGATGGTAGTACATTTGGGCCAGGGTAACTTGCCATCTTTTACAGAATGATGAATTCTGAAGTACACCTTAAGATTCTAAAGGAAAATGTCAGGACATCTGTCTATGAACTGAATCTCAAGAGAGAGTGGTTCGTGCAGCAAGACAGTGACCCTAAGCACACAGGTCATTCTACCATAGAATGGTTAAAGAAGAACAAAGTCTTTGAATGGCCAAGTCAAAGTCCTGATCTAAACCCAATAGAAACATTGTGGAAGGACCTGAAGCGAGCAATTTATGTTAAGAAACTCACTGACATCCCAGAGTTTAAGTTCTTCAATGGAATGGGTTAAATTCCTCCAAGACAATGTGCAAGATGTAAACGTTTAGTTGCAGTTATTGCTGCACAAAGGGGGTCACACTAGATGCGAAAACAAAGCTTCACATACTTTTGCCACCCACGGATATGCATTGTTGTGTCGTTTATCCCAATAAAAAATGACCAAATATAATACTTTTTACGCAATGAAAATCTGATGATGTTTTAGGTCACATTTATGCAGAGATCTAGAACATTCTGAAGAGTTCACTTTCAAGCAGCACTGTTCCAATAAGAAAACATCCTCTTTGTCTGCATTCTCAAATCTTACACATACACTGAAGCATTAAGTAACACACCCTTCTGTGGCTACAAGCCAAAAACACTTTGTCCACTTTGTGTAGTACATTGTGTGTATGTGTGAGTGTGTGTGAGAAAGAGAGAGAGAAATAGAGAGACTGAGTACAGTAAAAGTGAACTGCCAACAAACAGTTAGGATTTTTCTTCTAGTATCCTGTTTGTTATAAATTACATGCAAAGAACAAAGATATATTTAGTACATTTGAAGATCATTATTGTTCTCATTATAGTAAGGTCCTTTGTGGATAGTATGTGCCACTGAATTTCGAGAACTAGTTCCAGTTCCAGGAAAGACACTTGAACTGACAGTATATTGTATTGTGTTCCACGAGGTGGATTCCGGTAACTTTTTGTTTACTGGTTAACTTGCTCAATGAATCGTATTTGTACTGAATGTAAGAAACACCAGTCATCTTAACTTCCCTTGCTAAAGTTATACGGTGGAGTGATCACTCCATGAACAAATCATAAGAAACCCGTACTGGAAATGGCACTGAGCCCTCTTCATTATGCCTTCTGTTCAACTTGTTTTAATGAAGTTATGTAATGACAACAGCATCTTTGCAGTTTGTCTCTTGGAGTCAGTCAATCAATCAATCTACGTTTCCCAGACCTGCTGGTGGAAGAGCTGATGTGTTGGAGCGTGCCTGTTTACAGTAGATCTGGGTCTAGGTGTTTTTCCACACGTTGACATGTGTGTTTTAATAACAAACATGTGCTTACTAAATAATTTACTTGTTTGAATACACACTCCAGCACAAGCCAGACAGCGTTACTTTCCAAAACCACTGCACCCCCATTTGTAAGTGAAGGTCAAGAGCCTCTGCTCATTGTCAAAGAAAGAACACATTTTAAATTCTACAAACTCTGCTGATTTCTGAATGTGTGTTGAATCTGTATTTTTGAGTTTCTCAACAACAATAGTCATGCATTTAAATGTGAAGATTTGTCAGATATTTCTCCCTGGGCTTGCAACATAGAGAAATATCTTTACTGAACTGCACAAAAAAGGACCCATGTCCAAAGAAAGGTTAATGGCAGCTAAAGAGAAGACTTCCATATAAGGGAAACAAAAAGTAAGCACCATCACGATATCTGAGTGAGGAAATGAGCAGAGGGTTATGTCTCATGTCCCAGACAGTGAGCTCATTGGTCATGTGACTCAGTCTCTTAAGACTGTTGGTGTTGTGCTAAGTGATGTCTTTTACAGCAAATATGTTTAATATGGTAACTCATTAACCTTACATATCTAACCTGCATAGATAGGGAGGAAAATAGGGGAAAACAATGATATACTGAAAGTAAAAGTAAACAGAGACAAATTAAGTGAAAAATGTAGAGTAATCCAAGAAAGAACCTAAATCTAAAAGTAACTCTGGTCTTTGAATCCATCATAGCCCGTCTGCACAGTCCACTCAGTACCCCATTCAGGTATTTGGACAGTTGAAATAGACTAAAAATAGACTGGGTGGATAAAGTGAAGACTAGATTGAGAAACCGTTCATGAATTTTGTGCAGTAGGATGGTAATCGCCTATTTTAATAGTGTTCTGGGCTATTAAAAGGGTTCAAGTCTTTTAATAAATGGCACACATAACACACTACAGTCAAACTGCATAATAAGGGAACAGATCATAGTTACATGTCATAAAGAAGAGAAAGAAAGGCTATGTCTTCTGCCTGCTATAGAACCTCTTATATGCAAAAACAATGACTTAATTATTTATTTTTGGTGCCAGTAGTAAGAAAAAGGCAGAAGGAGAAGAGAGCTGCATAACGTCATAGACTAAACAGGAAAAGGAGGCAGCTTCCTGTGTTGCACTAGGTAGTGCTCCCCCTTATTACTCATACACTGATCTGGAGCCTGTTCTACACTTTGTAACAGTGTAGTATAATCTATAGTGAAGCTGACCTTAGATCAGCAAGCGTCACTGTGTTAGGTATACACATTTTCTCTCGGTATGATGAGCCAAGAGAGAATTAAACATTACATCATCACCACAAAGTTTCAAATGCAGTCATCAGTGCATGTGATTTTGGGCAGCTTGCAAGAGTTGGCAGGGCTAAAGGACTACAGCGAAGTACACTGAATAGTTGCCTACATAAATCCTATTTGGGAAAAAAATGTATATATATATATATATATATATATATATATATATATATAAAACACAATTATGTACACACAATTATGTGCATTGTGCATTAAAAAAATTAAAAAATTGTGTTTGCTGCAGAGAACATGTATTTTCAACAAACTATAATTTTATCAGGAGCTCAAAAAGCGCCCAAACTTTTGAATAAGATGGCTAACATACATTTACCTGCGCTGTTCTACAATGGTTTTACTTTCATGTCTTCAGTATGGATCATTATTTGATGAGATTTCACGGTTTTTGACTGATCTGCTGGTGGGGTTTAGCTTCTGCCTAAACTCATGTAGTGCTAAAGCAGCTGAGAGTTATGGATGTATGTAGCCTTCAAATGTAAACTGGAGACCTTTGTCCTTCTCCTTGGTGAAACTGTGGATGTATTACTTGAAAAGTTAGTCATTTTATGGGGTTAATTCCTTGCAAATGTTTTTCTGTCCTGATTAGCTGACATTTATTATGCGCTATTCAGAAAGCCATCTGAGCTGGAACACTCCTTACAACTTCAGTGTGAATGGGCGGGGTGACACTGTAGTCCACGGAATGGGCGGGGCTAGAGGGTAGATAAAGACTATTTTTGAAGATTAGTTTCCATATATAGATTGTACGAACTGGGCAAAGGACACCACTTTTCGAAACTTTAACCTCTGCATGACTGATTTATTTGGAAGGAAAAATATTAATATGTCAACAGCAGAAAGAAGTGTCCCTCTGGGTGTTAGCAGATTTAAAAATGCCATCAGAGCAGTGGGGCCTATGTTCTGAAACTCCATCAGCTATTTTTACTAGGTCCTCTATAAATGGAGCCCCTACTGAGCCTGACATGAATTCACACTATTCTCAGTTTTAACATGGTGTGGGGTGTTAGCGTCAGTTGGCCACATATAGGTGTTAATATGACTGAGGCCTACGTCATGCTTCTTGTTTTTCTAGCCCTATGAACAAGCAGTCTTGCCCCCCCCCCCCTTTGGCTTTGTCACAGCTCTTTCTTTTTTAAAAAAGAGGTCAAAAGCAAACAGTGCAGGCTGCCTTTTAAAAACATTTTCCACCCCAAGAATCTGCTTTTGTTTTACGTCTGCTGATTCCAGCCTGTGCTGTCCACGTCATTACTAAGGCCTCAGTCTTGTAGGTTATTATAGCTTGCAGCCTTGTAGCTCATGTATCCGCTAGCCCACACAGATCATCTACCGGAAACACTCTCTCTCTTTCTCTCTCTCCCTCTCTCTCTCTCTCTCTTTCTCTCTCTCTCTCTCTCTCTCTCTCTCTCTCTCTCTCCCACAACCTCCTGCGCAGGCGTCATCTCTGATTGCGCACTGCACGTACGTCACTGTGCTGTGTTGTTTGAGAGTGTGTGTGTGTGTGTGTGTGTGTGAGACTTTGTACCACTGTTCTCAGTGCTCAGCACTGGTTTGGAGAGAAAATGATGGAAAGGAGAAAGAAACTCACTGTGGAGGGATGGCGTGTCCATTTCCTCCCCGCCCTGAGTCCATGTGTTCACGGCCTGTTCAGAGCTCAGACCCAGTTCTATATTTGACACCAGGCTGATCTAACACACAGCTCATTTCTCACTTCTGCAGCACAGTTAACCCTCACACACACGTTCAAACAGTTAATGTCCATTTCTGAGGTGTTATTTTTCCGTTGGTCTGTGTGTTTTCTGAGCTCGTCTGAGCACAAATGTCGAATTTTTGTTTCTCATCAAATCGACCAGACCACATGAAAAGTGCATTTATTCATTACACACAGATGTGAATTAATCCCTTCAAGACTAATCAGAAGTTCTATTGTTATTTTCTTCACCATACTTCAATGACTTGTTGTACATGAATAAATTAACAAACAAAAAGGATTTCAGTTTATAACAGTGATGTGAGGAAGACTTCGCCTGTTTTATCCAGTGTTACTCTTAATTTCTTTATTGTATTATTATTATTATTATTATTATTATTAACAACAACAACAACAACAATAACAACAACAACAACAACAACAACAATAATAATATAGGCTGAAGAGCTCTGATTAAAAGTCTCCTTCTGTATCTTTTTGATAAACGAACTGTAAATCCATACTTACTTCCTTGAATCGCCTGCTTTGCATTCTGTTTGACATCTCTCCCTCTCTGCGTCAGAGCTGGTTCGGCCAGGGGTGCTGCACAGTTTGTACAGTCAAATTAAGTGTTTTTAACACACTCAAAATATCTCAACAAACAAAAATACAGTTTTGACCACTCAAGTATGGACACAGACTCAGGAATGACATATGATAAGATTAAAAATCTTGGATGAAAATTGCTGGATGTTATCCGATGTTGCTATGTTAGTTATGGCTGCGATAGAAATGTATCAGAACACACAGTGCTTCACAGCTGCAGACCAGTCAGAGCGCCCACACTGACCCCTGACCACTGTGGTCATGTGAGCATCAGAACTGGACCATGGAGCAATGGAAGAAGGTGGCCTGGTCTGATGAATTTAATTTCCTTTTACATCATGTGGATGCCCGAGCATTTGTGGGTGTACAGGATGACTCAGCCTGGCCTGTAGGAATCATCTGAGAATTCAACAACTCCTATAATAAAGTAATAAAAGACATTTATTTTCAGACATTTTTTGACCATACCTTTGTAGGTCTATAAGGAAGATTTTTTTTCGGGATTTGCGTGCAGCCCGCGTACGTGCGCCATTACTGTTATAAGGGTAAAAAGTCACAGAAATGCATGTGGGTGTTTGTGCGGGCATCTTACACACTCCTGTTTGTGTAAACAGAACAAGCATGTGACATTTTGACGCCCCCAGTTTCAGGTGACCGGGGAATGTGTGTGTGTGTGTGTGTGTGTGTGTGTGTGTGTGTGTGTGTGTGTGTGTGTGTGTGTGTGTGTGTGCGTGTGTG
>JBBPCX010000011.1:12275486-12314881 GCA_037974365.1 Hydrocynus forskahlii | reverse complement strand
GTGTGTGTGTGTGTGTGTGTGTGTGTGTGTGTGTGTGTGTGTGTGTGTGTGTGTGTGTGTGAGTGTGAGAGTGTGTGAGTGTGAGAGTGTGAGAGTGTGTGAGTGTGTGAGTGTGTGAGTGTGTGTGAGTGTGTGAGTGTGTGAGTGTGTGAGTGTGTGTGTGTGTGTGTAGGCTGGGAGGTTGGGAGTTGCCCAAATTAATTTGTCGAGGGCGGGGGGTTCACATGTGCTCAGTTGGGGCCTCATGTGTTCAAGTAAAATGTTAATGGCTTGTACTGAAATGAGTCATTACAAATAATAATGCTTTTACTTTTATTTAAGTACATATGTGTGAAGGATGTACTTTTATTTGGTTGTCATTGAGTCACTAATTCCTAACTATTTCAGGTAAATTTCATTATGATATGTAGAGAGTAATATTTATGCTGCTGTTATTGGTCACACCTCTGACTTTTGAGATTTCACCAAACTTTAATATTTTTGTTAAAACTGCCTTTGGGAAAGGTATTTCGACTTTTACTTGAGTCGTTATGTCACAGGTGAAGAATTATACAGTACCGTGCAACACTCTTAGGCACCTATGAAAACTGTTTAAGACCATTTTTCTAAGTGTGTGATAGAATGTCTTTCTGCTAGCAAAGTTAACATTAGAATAAACGCAAACAAACAAGAAAATTTTGTTTTATTTGGAAAAACAGTAAATATTTTGTGAGCTGGTAAGCAGAACACAGGTTCAATTCCAGATTTCTCCTCGATGCCTCCAGCCATTGCTCGGATTTGTGAAACTGAGTCAAACCAGGTTTCTGATGGAAATTACAAATGACGTTATTAGTTGTAGTTTTATATAATATGTTTAGTAATACACTAATACGCCTGACCATTACACCAACAGGGACTTTAATGACATTGCATTCAAATACATAGACTTTAATATGGAGTTGGTCCTCCTTTGCATTTATAACGGCTTCCACTCATCTTGGAAGGCTTTCCAAAAGATTTTGGAGTTTCTGTGGGAATTTGTGCCCATTAACTCTGTAGAGCATTTATGTGGTCAGACACTGATGACACAGATGAGAAGGTCTGGCTCACAATCTCTGTTCCAGTTCATCCCAAAGGTGTTGGATGGGGGTGAGGTCAGGGCTCTGTGCGGGCCAGTCATGTTCTTCTACACCGAACTCATCCAACCATGTCTTTATGGATAATCTACCATGTGAAATATTGTGCAATGTTCTTGTCGGGTGCTAAAACACTATTATGTGCTATATCTTATCATATGCAATTGTCTTACCATGTTCAACATCATGTGACGTTTTCTATTTGGGTGCTAATATATGATTATATCAATATTACTTATATACTACTATCTCTACTATGTGCAATCATACTCTTAACTACCATTTGTTTTAACAGTACTTCACTTAACTAAGTTACTTATAAATAGTGTCTATACCCAGCATTTGTGTATATGACATAGTGTATTTCATATTGTTCTACAGATTCATTTTCTGGATTATATTTGTACTTTATATTTTATATTGTTCTTGTCTCAAGAGTCTCATTGCGGTCATAACATAAGCAATTTCCTCCCGGATCAATAAAGTTTTCTGATATTATTCTGATTTTGGTAATGAGCAGTTCCGGGACCGACCAGCAGGTGACGCTGTGGAGGCCGGAGTCCCAGCTGTTCGGAGCGGTTGTGATGTAAAACCAGTTCGCCGGCCTCGTCACTATCCTCCATTTATTGCTTACACGTTGTGAGATCTTGTTCGTTCATCACCGAGTTTTGTTCAGAGCACTAAAATCAGATGGACTTCACGATCCGCGCCGCCACGCTCGAGGACTGCAAGGACATCGCGCGCATGATCATGGTGAGCAGCGCGAGAAGCGCACGTGTACCAGCAGGACGGTGCCGTCATCACTCGCATGGTGGTGCTGCGTCACTGGCAACGAATTTAAACAGTATCATTGTTTTTAATGAATTGTCACTGATTTATTCTTAATCCTGATAATCCCTACCCACTGAACTCAGCCTGACTATGCATAGACCCTGCACACACACACACACACACACACACACACATACACACTGTAAGGACAAAAGTATTGGGATACAGCTCTTAATTATTGAGTTCAGGTGGCCCCTTACTTCCAGTGAAGGGCAATCTTAATGTTTCAGCATACCAAGACACTTTGGACAACTCCATATTAAAGTCTATGTGCTTGAATGTCATTTAAGTTCTGGTTGGTGTGATGGTCAGGCATGTCAATACATTTGTCCATATAGTATAACTGAGCCCTTATTAAACACAATAAAATAAGTGGTATGAACATTAAAATGCATATGCAATGTTAATAATCCCTTTGTTGTTTTTGCACCAGGAGCTGGCAGAGCATGAGAAAGTCGCAGAACATGTGAAGATCACACAAAAAGGTATACCCACCTTCAGGTTAAGGGGAAATTCCAAACATTTTTCAGAATTTCTAAGTGAAATGTAAACAGTCCTTTTGGGTGGTTTAATGTATTGTGGTGTTTTGTGGACAGTTTTTTTTGTTTTTAATCCATATAGATCTAGAGCAGGATGGCTTCTCTAAAAACCCATTTTTCCATGGAATAATTGCTGAGGTTCCTGAACAGCTCAGGACAAAAGATGGTGAGAAACACTCCAAGCACATCAGTTTTTCCAGGTGCCATTAGTGTGCACAAGCTGTAATCTTTATTTTATGCCATGTTTGTATTAGTAGTAATCTTCGTCACATATGGGCAACTTCCATCACCTGGAAAACAGAAAACCTGTTGACTCAAAACACACTAATATCTGAAGCAAACAGGCAGAAGCTATTTATAATGTAGCTATTACAGAGTCCGTGTCTTTTCTGGATTTTTTAATTTTTAAAAAAAAGGAAATAACATTCTCTATAGTCTGTGGTGTTCAGCTGTACATCTGTGCAGACAGGTCAGAATTTAAAATAATAGAATGCTGGTGCGGCCTCTGTTGCCTAATCAAGGTCACACGTCATTTGTAGCCAAGCTTCTTCACTGTTACATAATGGTTCTCTCCTCCCCTGTATGTTTTTTTGTCTTGCCTCAGTTTCTCACATTTGAATCCACCTGTGATTCATTCTCACCACAGCTTGTAAAGCCTCTAGGTGTATTCGACCTCATTATGAAATTACAGTGAAGTCTGGGGCTTTGTGTGAGGAGCTTGTGTATGTAAGCTGAATTCATGTCACCAAATCAAAAGACTTGTTTTTGTAATTGTAAAATTGTTTGCTTGTTTCAGGTCACATTAAAGTGGGTTATGCCCTGTACTTTTACTCATATAGTTCATGGAAAGGCCGGGCTGTGTACATGGAGGACTTGTATGTGATGTCAGAATTCAGAGGTGAGTGATTTTAGTGTGTGAAAGATATTAAAGGGGACATATCATGCAAAACTCACTTTTTGCATCCTTTTGTTTCTCCATTTGGGTCTCTACTGCTCCTATAAACACTCCAAGTGCTAAAAAAACACTCATCAGTTTTCAATTGTAAGATTTTGGTGTCAGGAATCATATGCTTCTACGGGCCTTTTGGACAGCTCCCCTATTGTGATGTCAGAATAGGGAAATTTGCATAGTACTACCCCTCATCTGTCAAGCCCCACCCACTAGATTAGTTGAAGATCCGCCATTTTTGTCTGCTGGTTTTATGAGCACTCATAAGACGCCGAGCGCTACGGCTACAGGCAAAGGCAAGTCACACATGAAGTGTTGTGTTCATCTCACTCTGGGTCCGACTCGGGGTCGAACATATAGGGCTGGATAGCGCCTCTGTTTCACCTGTGGTAAACGTGCAGCGTTAGCATGGGGATGGGTGGGGTGTGCCCTTAAACAGCTCATTTTGAAAGGGACTGAAACTGATAAGAATAGAGCTGGTGAGATCTCTTTATGTGAGAGTGATTTTGTGCAAAGAACTGCATGAACATGTGTTGTATAGCCCATAGACCTATTATAACTAAAGTGAGTTTTGCATAATGTGTCCCCTTTAACATATATATTCTTACCTGGTTATAAACTGAAATGACTTGAACTTGTCCATGTTTGCATCTATCCCAGGTAAAGGCATCGGCAAGGCACTGATGAGCAAAGTTGCGCAGGTGATTGATGTTTGATGTTTGTTCTTATCAGATTGGGAGAAAAGCTGGCCTGTGTGGAAGCTTCACAAAAGAAGTCAAACTGCAGTTTGTTTAACATCTCGTATGACCTCTTATTAATGTTTATTAGTGTTAATGTTATTAATGGTGGGTTCTTCATTATATCCAGCTGGGTCTGGCTGCTGGTTGCACTCAACTGAATTTTACTGTGTTGGACTGGAACAAGCCATCACTCGATTTCTACCTGAGCCAAGGCTGCACCAACGTGACCTCTGACCTGGGCTACCAGTGCATGCGTTGCGAGGGGGACGCCCTCGAACACCTGGCCCAGGGAGACCCCTAAATATCAGGGTACAGCCACCCCCCTTACATCCTCAGCAAGAATCAATAAGCTACAAGTTCGTGCTCCAACACAGGGAAAACGCAGAGGAACCAATCAAGAAGCAAAAATGTTTCATATTTTATGTGACTTCACTTCGTTCTGTCCTTATCTGTAAGGTTTTTTTTCCCAAAGGCACCTTTAATGTTTTGTTTAAAGTGTATACTTTTCAGGCGTGTTACTATCCACCAAAGAATCGAGTTAGTTTTCTATTTGCTGTGGTAATATATTAGATTGCTCATGTTACCGTACTGTCTACCTATTTTTACAGTCAACATTTTTTTATGTTTACAGAGTACCAGAGTTCATATTTGATGTTTGCAGTGTTTGTACTGTTGGTCAAAGTCCATGTCCATCATGTAATGATCAGTGTGTTAGATAAATATCAAGCTGTTGATATAAAGCACTTCTGCACCGCTGCTCCTTCAGGACCGGCGTCCAGCACAGCCTGGTGATTTATCAGCTCAGACACACCTGCTTCAGTTCACCTGTTCATTGCCTAGTTTAATGGGTGTCTACATGTAGGCAAACTGCCAAACTGTGCTGGACTACATGACTGCAGCCCTGATATAGGTTTAGTGTGTTTACAAATGTATTTGTCAAAGACAGCGTCCATTGATATACAGCATCAACAGAGCCAGCGAATTTTCATCTGTTGTTACAGTAGCACAATGCACATCTAGCAGAGTGCATAAATAAACGTACATATAACTAAATAACTAACTTGTCTCCAAAGTGGTAAGTGGATAAGGCAAAAAATATTCTTAATGTAACTTAATGTAAAGAGATGTAAGGCAGTTTGGAGCATTTTTATTGATGTGTTTTTTTGGACAAAGCATTACAATCAATACTTTAGACCAGTCTTTCTTAATTTTGCTCCTGGGGAGCCACAGCACTGCACAGTTTCAGGTATTTTTTGATTCAACACACCCGATCCAGTCCATCAGCTAATTATGGATGAGGTGGGTTGATGCAGGGATTTGTGCCACCTTGCATTTACAAACTGTTGTTATCATTACAGTTATTATATAACATTACACTCATTTAGGGCTACACATTTATCATCGGTTTAGTCATCAGTAAGCAACAACAACCTACCTTGTATCTTTATGTGATGAACCCTAAGAACAATGTGTTTTACTCATAACTGACCATCATGCTGCTGTATTGACAGTGGGAGCTGCAGAAACACAGTCTTTTGTGGTGCTGGCAGAGATTAGTGAGAAATAAAATACAAAGTACTAAAAGAGTGCAGTGCAATGGTCAAGTCTATTTATATCAGTGTGTGTAGATGGGGACATGACTGCACTTTCCTCTACCAGACTGTTTATCTTTCCTCTAAGATGATGTTCTTCTCTGACGGTAAAACTTGTTTAGCAAGATAACCCTGTTGTATTTTAGGGTGTCTGCCAAGTAGTACGCTGGGAACTGGGCCTGGTGTTGTTCAAGCAACTCAGCAGAGCTTAGCTGATGTCATAACCTTGTACAAGTTACAGCTTGACATTTTGTGTGATTGTGTGTGTGTGTGTGTGTGTGTGTGAAGATAGTTGACATCTTTTGCACTGTGTTTCTTTTATGCATGAGTGCATATTATTTTGTTATATATACACAGTTGTATTCAGAAGTTTATGCACTTCGGTCAGATTGCCCATTTTGTTTACCGTCCACATTCTTTACAGAGAACACACCTCTGCACAAATGCATTTACTGTTTGTTTGTTGAACTCAACATATTTCAAAAATGATTAACGCAAAATGTTGCCTGTTATGACAAATGTTACCTTTTATACCTTATACCTTTATATGTTGATATATACGTATATGTATATATGTATGTATAATGTACATGTTTGTGTGTGTGGGTGTGTGTGTGTGTTTGTATATATATATATATATATATAGATATATTGTGTGTGTGTGTGTGTGTGTGTATTTGTATATGTAAATACACACACACACACACACACGTGTGTGTATATATATATATATGTGTGTGTGTGTGTGTGTGTGTGTGTGTGTGTTCTTGTTATTTTCTTACATTTGTGTGGAGCATTGCTGAAGTCTTTTGTCATGGTTTGACGTCCTTTAAACATGTTGTTACAAGCTGCTGTATTGTGAGGATCCTCCTGCAGATGCCCACTGATTACCACGTTGCCACTTTCCTGCTAATAAAGCTCAAACAACTCTGTTATTGTGGTGATCTGCTCATCTCTTGTAATTCTGGTAGCCCGTTGTCTGTTATCTTGAAGGGCAAAATGAAAAGGTCACTGACCGGAGGGTGCCGTGTGTTGGGTTTGTTCCTGTTTATAACATGCTCTATTTTAAAGGGCCTCAAGTGGAGCCGCGTTCAAATCTTTAAAAGCAGCACCACCTTGTGGTTATTAGGAAATCATGCTCAGGAGACGTGCAGGAGTTCACTGAGGTGATGAATCCAGCTGTGCAGGCAGAGTGACAGGATGTGTGCTGTGCTCTGACACTTGTATGGACTCCAAAGCAGGTTGTTTTGGGAAAGCAGACACGCCGTTATAAACAAACTTTAAACAGCAGTGAATTCAGCCAGAGGTGTACTGACATAATGAATTTGGCTGATCACGGTGGGACGCTTTAAGTAAAAGACGTGCAAAAGTTCATTTTTCTGCAAATAAAGAAGTGCAAAAGGGTGCAGAATGTGATGTGAAATTGATTCTGAAGTACCAAAATTATATCAACCCCTTTCCACCCCCCTACAAAAAGAATACTTGGCATAATACCATGGGGAAGGAAGTCTGGAAGTCTGTCTCTCTCTCTCTCTCTCTCTCTCTCTCTCTCTCTCTCTCTCTTTTTCCACTGAGTGCGCAGTGCTGCTCGCGCTGTGCTGCTGCGTTTCTCTTGACGTGAAGACGCGCTTGCAGACGCGACCTTTCACCCACCGTCCGTCAGAGCGCGCGAGGTGGATACCATTTTTTTCTTTTTTCTGTTTTTTCTTTTTTGTTTTTGCAAACTGCAGATCCTGCAATCCGTTTTTTTCCATTTGTTTTCCACTTGCAGAAGTGGTTTCGTGGCACATGCTTGTCGTTTTGGTGCTTTAAACGGCCAACATCTGGGATCGCGCTTAAGTTCGATGCAGCGCGCGCGCTCAAGAACCTGCAGCAAATACACACACGCACGCGCGTCCACACACGCACACGCACGCACGCACGCGCGTGCGCGTACACGCTAGCACGCACAGACGCTCGTCACCAAGAGCCCGAAATGTGCCCGTGCCGCGCGTCTGTGGCGCGCGCTGAGGGACCCGTGTCGGCGTGCTGAAGCCGTCATGCAGCGCCTCGTGCTCCGGAGACGCGGGCGCGCGCTGCGCCTCGCCTGCTCGGCCGTGGCCGTGGCGGCGCTCGCGCTGGCCGCCTGCAGCGCGCTGCTCACCGCGTGGACGTGGCGCCAGAGCAGAGAACTCAGCAGATCCGTGCAGAGCCTGAGAGAGAGACTGGAGCAGGTACACATACACTCACACACACGCACGTGCGCTCCCTAGACGCTCACAGAAAGGTCCAGCATTCAGGTGGTGTGAGACACTGTATTAGGCTTAATGAGAAACTGTCTTCAGGACAGTCCCATTCAGGAAAAAAATGAGCTGGGTGCCCTAAAATACAGTAAAGAAATTGCCTGAGAAAATGCACACATGCCTGAGAAAATGCACTGGATAAATGCAATGTATGGAAAATCAGACGCTGTGTTGAGTATTATGGGACAATGTGTGAGTTAATGTGGGGCAGAGAGTGAAGTGATATATGACACCATGAGGTATTATGGTACAGTGTGCTGGGGATGGAGCAGTGTTATTATTGTACGGCGTTGAGATCGTAATGGAAGCGTGTAGTGAATTTATGCTGGTGTAATGGGACAGTATGTGTATTATTGTGCGATAATGAGTGTGGTATTATGCGGCGATGTGCGTGGTATTACTGAAAAGTATGTAAGGTATTATGTGACAATGTGGTAGATGATTTTGGGCACATATGCATAGGCAGTGAAAGAAAAAGCCAACCCCCCCCCAACTTTACATGATTGCTTCTAATAATTATCATGGTTCTATACAGTGTTTACCTTTGCTGAAAAAGACTGCACACAAAACTTATACAAATCTATATTGAATAAGATGTCACATATTGGCTTAGAATAAAGGAATTCTCGCATATTTGGATGGGTCCCTTCTCAGTGTATATTGAATCAGTTATATTTACCATAAAGTTGTACTTTACAATACAAAGTAGACACATGGTACCTTTGCAGTTAAGTTGTTAAGTCCACTTTGTAGATGTAGTTACGCATGATAGTTCATCTGATGCTGCAGAGTTTGTGTTAGAAATCTTCTAGTCCCTCATCAGTGGTCAACGTCTGGCCACAGGACATATTTGTCTTCATATTTTTGGTTGGTTGACTGTTCTCAGTCTGGCAGCACTACTGTGTGTGATCCACTCTGTGCAGCACACACACACAAACATTCCACCACCATGTTAGTGTCACTACTGTGCTGATAATGATCCACCCCCCACATTGTGCCTGCTCACTGGTGGTCCTGACCATTGATGAATGAAGAGGCCAAACAAGAGTTGCAGAAAAACTGACAGACTCTTCCTGCCCATAGTCTGTAACTGTGAACAATATAGTGCACCAGTATTGTTAGAGTCCTGATATGGAACTGATAAAATGCACAGTGAGTGTAGATAGAGGGTAGGTGTACAAGATAGAGCTGTGAACATATACCAAACAGCCTTAACATTAATATTGTCTGTTGCCTGCTTTATATCTGCTTCCTCATGCTGCTGAAACAGCTCTGACCTCTGAAGGTGTGCTGTGGTATCTGGCACCTTAGCAGAAGATCCTTTTTTTTTCATGAGTTGCGATTTGGGACCTCTATGGATTGGACTAGTTTGTCCAGAATGTCCCACAGATGCTTGATTACATTGAGATCTGGGGAATTTGGTGGCCAAGTCAACACCCTGAACTCATTGTCGTGTTCCTCAACCCATTGCTGAACTATTTTTACAGTGTAACTGGGTGCAGTGTCCCACCGAAATAGGCTGCTGCCATTACGAAATACGTTGCCATGAAGGGGTGTACTTGGTCTCTAGCAGTGTTTAGGTAGGTGGTACATGTAACATCCGCATGGATGCCAGGACCCAATGTTACCCACTAGGGTCTTCCTTGAAGATCATTGCTCAGAGCATCACACTGCCTCTGCCAGCCTGGCTTCTTCCCATAGTGCATCTTGGTGCCATCTCCTACCCAGGCAGGCAACTCACACACCCAGCCATCCACATAATGTAAAAGAAAATGTCAGTCATCAGACTACCATCGTCCATTGCTCAACAGTCTAGTTATTATGCCTGTGTGCCCATTATAGCCACATTTGGCAGTGGATAGAAGTCAGCATGGGCACTCTGATCAGTCTCAAACTGCAATACAGCCTCAAACACAGCAAGGTGCAATGCCCTGACACCTTCCTGTCGTGGCCAGTATTAACTTTTTCAGCAATTTGTGCTACAGCGACTGTTCTGCGGGATCAGAGCAGAAGGGCTAACTTTTTCTCCCCGTGGTGGTGAGCCCTGGTCACCCATGACCTACTTTTGCACCACTTTCGATAGGTCCTAACCACTGCATACCAAGAACACTCCACAAGCCCTGCCGTTTTGGAGATGCTCTGACATGGTCTAGCCATCAGAATTTGGCTATTTGGCTCTTTTCAAAGTAGCTCTGATCTTTACATTTGCCCATTTTACCAACTTCAGAAACTGACTGTTCTCGTGCTGCCTAATACATCCTACACTTTGACAGGTGCCACGGTTACTCACTTCACCTGTGGTGGTTGTAAAGTTGTGGCGGATTGGTGAACATGATATAAATGATATAAATGATTACTTTTAGCGGTCTGTTAGCTGTTACTTGTCCTTAGTTTCATCAACATAGTTGTTTTGAATGCAGCCCTCGCTACCGCTGCAGTCTCTTTGGGCTCAGTGACGGTCGAGCTGGGAAACCACACACACACACACACACAGACACACACACACACACACACACCATAATGTTGTTTTGATGGCCGTAGGGCAGCTGTGCAGTGCTGGGGGTCTTGTGGGGCGTTTTTACTGCTCTAAGCGCCTGTGCGCTCTGACTGATGGTTTATTTCATTTTGCGCTCTGTGCCAAGCCCGATGGCGGCGCTGCCAGCTGCGGTCCGTGTTTAGCGCAGTTTACTGGAAGTTACTGCGCTGTTTGGCGCGCGGCTGTCGGCGGACGCCGAGTTTGAGAGAATCGGCTGTCGCGTCGCGCGGCTGTAATTATGGCTGAGTTATGGCTGTGTGAGTGAGCGGAGATCGATGGGCGCGCGCTTAAAGGCGTGATGCCGTCAGCTCCAGCCCGGCCTGTGTTGTGGCGCGCGGATAAAGCGCACTTAATTGCACAGTGCGATGTGCAAGATGCGCTCATGCGCGCCCGCCCACGCGCACCCAGACACGCATGCACATGCTGAATCAGCGAGCACGCACAGGAGACACATGACCTGCCCACTGCTTTTGTGCTGTGCAGACTTTTAGGGTGACCTCGTGTTAACTTTGGGCAAGTAAACAAAGCTGCACACAGAATTCCATTTTTATATCGACACATCAATCAGCCATAATATTACAACCACCTGCCTAATATAGCGTAGGTCCACCTGCACCCAAAACAGGTCTGACACGTCGAGACGGACTGCAGAAGACCTCTGAAGGTGTGCTTTGCTATTTGGCACCAAGACATTACCAGCAGGTATTTTAATTCCTGTGAGTTTGCGAGGTGGGACCTGCATGGATCGGACTAGTTTGTCCAGTACATACTGCAGGTGCTCAGTCAGATTGAAATCTGGGGAATTTAGTCGCCAAGTCAACACCTTGAACTCTTTGTCATGTTCCTCAAACTATAACTGAACTATTTTTAATGTGTCAGGGTACACTATCCTGCTGAAAGAGCCCCCCTGCTTTTAAGAAATACGGTTACCATGAAGGGGTGTATTTGGCCTGCAATAATGTTTAGGTAGATGATGTGTCAAAGTAACATCCACATGAATGCCAGGATCCAAGATTTCCCAGCAGAATTTTGCCCAGAACAGCACACTGCCTTCACCAGCTTGTCTTCTTCCCATAGTGCATCCTGGTGCCATTTCTTCCCTAAACGATGCACACCATCTACATGGTGTAAAAGAAAACATGATTCAAGAATGAGGCCACCTTGTTCCATTGCTCCATGCTCCAGTTCTAACGCCCATACGCCCACTGTATGAGCTTTAAGTGGTACACAGAGGTCAGCATGGGCACTCTGACACTCTGTGGCAACACAGCTTCATACAGCAAGATTTCTATCACAGGCATCAGCTTTTTCAGTAGTTTGTGCTACAGTAGCTCTTCTGTGGAATTGGACCAGGTGGCCTTGAGAGCCCATGAACCTGTCACCGGTTGACCTTGCTTGGACCACTTTTTACTACTTTTTACTACTACTGTTAACACTCTGTGCTGTAGTGTGTTGACGTATGACAGAATGATCAATCTAGACTTTACACTTTACTTTCCATACCATGAACACCCCACATGACCTGCCGTTTTGAAGATGCTCCGTCCCAGTCGTCAAACCATCAGAACTTGGCCCGGGTTGCTCAGATGTTTGCCTGTTTTTCCATCAACCTCAGTGTTCACTAATTGTGTTCACTAATATTTCCCACCCCTTGATAGCTGACACTGTGACAAGATAATCTCTGTTAGTCAGTCCACCTGTCAGTGGTTTTGATGTTGCAGCTCAATGTGTGTGTGTGTGTGTGTGTGTGTGTGTGTATACATACATATATGTTGCCAAAAATTGCATCAGGATGTTGTGTAATCTCTTCATGCAGCAAGGTTCCTAGCTCAAAGACTGCTCAGATTGCTGACAGAGCTTGTCTGGCCGCTCTATATTTTTGCTAACGTTTTCTTTCCCTCGTTTCTGCTCTCAGAGAGGGACTTAAAACATTTCATGAATGTGAGGCATGCGGTAAGAATGTATAAGATGTGGCAAACAGTTTTGGCTTAAACCGTGGGGGGGGGGGGGTACCTATTAACAGACATGACAGAGTGGGTGCCAAACTCTGGGGGGCTGTTTGTGTCTGGTGGAAAAATGTCTGTGGGTTTGATTATTTCACAGGCTTCAGCTAGTTTGTGGGTGACCACAAGAGACATCAATTAATATGAACTTACTCATCCTGTCTAACCCTCTGAAACCACATACCGCAGATTGAAATCTCTCTCTCTCTCTCTCTCTCTCGCTCTCTGTCTCTCTCTCTCACTATCTCTCTCTCTTTCTCTCACCAGGTGAATATGCAACGTAAGGCTATTGTCCAGCTCTTCTTGGAAAAAAGAGAATTGCTTGAGGCCCAGCGAGTGAGGAGAGAAGGTACCATGGAACTAAATTACAATAAATACATGTATGATTCCATATTGGTGTTGTACACAAACCAATACAATTACATTGTGAAATGAACTACAACATTTCAAGAAATTAATGACTGGCATGAATTTTGGACTCCATGTTTCACAACAGAGAGAGGTAGATATAGAAATCTGAAAAATCAGTGGAATTTCAGTTGAAATATTTACCAGACAAATTTACTAAAAGGAGTTCTTTGTAGCAATGCTGTAGAAGAACCATTTTTGGTTCCCGAAGGAACCTTTCAGTTGAGTGGCTTCTGAGGCCCTTAAGGAACCCTCCATTACAAGACTCTTTAGGGAACCTAAATCAGTTTTCCTGTGTCATCAGTCCAAACAACCCTTTTTTAAGTCTTTATTTTGAAGACTATATTTCACGTTTGACCACCATCATCAAAAGGTGCCTCAGATTGCCATCTCAGGCAACCAGAAAGGGGCCATCTTTAGCCTTTGCGTGTGATATTTACAGAGACGAAGAAACTTTGGACAACATGGCAGCTTGGGTAAACCAATGGGCACATGTTTCTAAAAGCTGCAACAGGAAGCAGTAGGCAGCTCGCTAACTGACGGGAGAAATTGCAGGTTAGAGCTGGCTGGACGTACACCCAGCAAAACCAACTGGCACGAGGGCTGCACAGGCTTGGTGGTTTTAGGGACATTGTAAACTAAGTGACCCTCTTGCTGAAGCCTGAAATAGTTTCAATTTGCTATTTTGTGTAATTACGAATGGCCTTTGATAGCTGTTGTAATTATGCGATAACACATCTGGCCTGGTTACCCAAGTGCGGAACGGAATGATACTTGTTGAGCTAACAGTGGAAAACAGACGTGCTGTAATAGTGGCCAAAAAGACTGACCAGAAAAAAAACACATGTATAACACAAGGTCTATTAGAGCATGATGAACAGACGAAGAGCTTCAACTGACACCTGACAGCCATTTGAAATCAGAGCCAAAATGCTTATCCGCAATCGTTCCTTGAGGCATCATTGATCTCCTGCCTATAAATAGCATCCTTTGGGGACAGTAGGGGGCTGAGAGTTCATCCAGTGTGCCAGCAATAACAGTCGCGTGAACCGCCCGTCAGGGCTCCCTTTGATGTTTACGGTTTGTGGTCTGAGCCGTATCAGATCATTTGCTGCACATTTTGATGGACTATTGGGAGTTCAGGCAGCTCCCATAAGCCCAGACGCTGGAGAAAAAAACATCCACTGGAGAGGGCCGAGAAAAAAAATCTCTCTTCGCCCATTTTTCAAGGTGGATTGTTTAATTTATTGCACTTACTTGAATAGTAGCCACGGCCGTTGCTCTCTCCCGTTTCACAGGAATCTTTACGGCCCCTTCAGGGTCACGAAAGAGCCACAGACCCCCTCTTCTAGCAGTTTCTCTCTTCATTTGTTTTCCATTTTTTTCCGTCTCACTGCTGGTTTTTTTTGCTTTTTTTTTTTTTTTCAATTTGTTGACTGGAACCATCTGGCTGGGTGAAAATAAAAAAATCCTGCGCATGGCTGCGTGCTTGCTGAAAACAATAGCTGAAAGGTGTAGAAAAGAGGAAAAGAAAGGAAATATTTGACCATCTGGACAGACAATCATGGTCTCAGCTGGTCGATGAATGATTCTAAATTAATTCATGATGTTTGAATCTGCACAAATGTTATAGCCTGTAAGTTACAGGCAAACAGATAACTTATTTCTTATCTCTGTACCAGAATTCACTCCAGAAGTATTTATTATTTATTCCAAAACATCTCCTTTTTATTCCTTTGGCAAGTGGGAACAGGCAGAGGAAAAAGTGCAAATGGAAAAAAAGTGGCTTCTCACTTTGAAAGTAAGTTCTCTCTCTATATATATATATGTGTGTGTGTGTGTGTGTGTGTGTGTGTATTTACACCATTGCCAAGTACTAAACTGAGCTTTATTTTCCAACAGTAACCAAAGACTCCTTCCAAAAAGGTAAGTTATGACAAACAGGGTCAGTTGCAGTAGGACTGTGTCATGTTGACTCTTCAGTACTGATGTGTGGGTGTGTGTGTGTTACAGTAGGGGCTGAAGGAATCATTAAGGGTTGGACTGAACAGCAGCTGAATATGACCCAAGCTGTGCATTATAACGCAGACACCGGCACCTTCAGAGTGGTGCGGAGGGGTGTCTACTTCCTTTACTGTCAGGTAAGTGGTGTTTCTTCCTTTTACCAGCAGACTGTGTCCATGGAAGAATCTAATGGAATTTTAATCTTTTGAACTGTAGATTTATTATTTAGGCTATTAGATATTATATTAGAGTTATTATATCATGACCACAATAGTCAATACTGTGAAACGTGCATGGTATGTAGTAATGAGAGTGAGGAAGGGAAATGTGGACCTGCTGATTGGTCCTTGGAACGAAACCACAAAATAACCATTTTTCCTTTCCAAACAATCTTTTGTTCTTTAGGGAGCTGACGTTAGATTATAACATTTTGGCAGCTTTATTTTTAAAGATAATGTTCAGAAAAAGAAAATGTACAGAATATTTGGTGTCCAAAACGTCGTTATTTCTGTACTGGAGCCATATGAATTTTGCAAACAAGAAACGCAAGTCTATGTCGGAATCTTTTGGGTGATAAAACTTATTATATTAGCTTCGCAGCTCCAAGGCCGAGGTAAAGAAGGACATTTTGGACACCAAACAATAAGCCCATTTAATAAAGAAAATGCTGATAAACCCAACGGTATGACAGAGGTAGTTTAGGTTCCTTTTGTGCACTCATTTGTGCATTTTCTGTTTTCAGTCTGCCGCCCATATTGTACTCTCTCCAGCTCTCTCACCTTCTGTTTCCTTTCTGCCGCAGGTGCACTTCGACGAGAATCAGAGTCAGTATGTGAAACTGGAAGTGGCTGTCCCGAAAGGCCCCTCGCTGCAGTGCATTGAGGGATACGGCACAACTCCAGCAGCCGGCTCGCACCGGTTCCACTTCCTGAAGCCCTGCCAGGTTTCTGGCCTGCTGCTCCTAGACAAGGGGGCCGAGCTGAAGGCGATTACACTGAACTACTTCAATCTGCAGGCCTCAGGCAAACATTACTTCGGCCTCTTCAAGGTTAACTAAAAGGCAGTTCAGCCTTACTGACTACACAACTTTTTTTTGGAGGACTACAGTAGTCAAAAGTCACTGGCTCCAAGGACCACTGTTGTTGTTTCTTTTGTTTAAACCTGCATCTGTGTCTTCCCACCCTGATGCCTCAGCTTTTGGTTGTTTCCGCTGGCGAAGAAGGTAGTTCCAGAGACACCTGTCAGCCGTTTAAACAAAGACTGCAAATGCAAAGTTGGCATTAATAAAAAAAGTCAGAATTTCAGAGCACTCAGAGACCTGAACTGTTGGACCATTTTACAGTGGATCTGTTTTGGATGACCAACTTTGCTAACAATTGTAGCGTTTTATTGTAGCATGCTAAAGACAATGCTCCACGAACACGACTGCCTGAAAGAGTGGAGTAGTCAGACGGAACACAAAGATCAGAGATAATGGAGGAACCACTGGACATGGTAGCCTTAATCTCGAATTGTTTGGTTGGACCAGACACTTGCCCTGAACCATACGTGCCTACTATTGTTCAGCCATGCAGAAAAGAGAGTTTAGGTTTGTGACGATTTTAATCAAATATGCACCAAATTATACTTGTTTCTTTATACTGACCTTCACAACCACTTTTGCTTCAAGTCTGACATTTAGCTCTAAGTGTCTGGTATACTGTACTGTTGATGTGTTTGACTTCAGATTGTGAAAATACAGTACGGGTTGGCGGCTGATTTCATATTGCAGCTCTTTGTGTTTGTTGATGGAGTTGAATCGTCTAATGAAGTCAATATGCATTTGTCTTTTTTTGTACAATGCCATTTTATACAAGTTTTTTTTTTACGGTAAAGTCCTAGTTTTGTATACTGTCTTCGTTGCATTTAAACTTACTGATTAGCAGTGCGTGAAACAGCTAGTGTTTCACTGTGACCAAAAATGTATCAGGGTCTCTTGGCCTTAGGTCTTCCATAAACATTGCCATTACTGTTAATTAAATCTGCAATGGAAACTTTGCCATCGTAAACACACTTTGTTGCAATTGGATTTCCTAATCTTGCCTCTGCTTCCCTTTTGTATATCCTGCCCCCCCCAGCCCGGTCCCACTCCACCCCCACCGCCAGCACCCCTCGTTTCCCCCTAAAGCCCCTCTGCATTTCCCCATGCTTCCAGCTCTCACTTCCTGTATCATTATCTTGGCTGAATAGTTGAAAACCTTGGAGGAAAAACATGTGCTTGTTTGTCTCTCCGTCCAGTCTTTCCCCCTTTTTTCTACGTTTTTTGGGGTTGCTCCTTGCACACAATCCACTTTTGGCTTGCTGCAGGGGTTTCTGCTTTTCAGAAACGGCGTCCAAGATAAACTCGTCTGGGTTGAGGTGAAGTGTGGAATGGCTGCATGTGTGAGTGTAAATGGCCAGGACGAGCGCAAAGGCAGTTTAAAATTTCACAGCTCTTCCATCTGACTCTGAACTCATGTCTCTGTACTGTTTTTCTACTGTTCTGGAATTTGTTTGGACTTTTAATGTTTGTTTGACCATGACAATATAAATGATCTTCAACTAATCTGAAAAACTGGTTGGTTAGGTTGAACTGTTACATAAAGCTTAAATGTTACATGATGTTAAATCTGTGCCAGCGATTTCACAATGGCCAACGTAGGAAGTGTGTGAAATGAGAGAGGTGCCTGGTGATATGCTTTAACCTGATAATCAGTTTTACCCAATAAATAAGGTTATAAAAAAGAAACGATCCGTTATTAACCCCCTTTCACAGTAACCATAAAGTGCATTTTCAAGTTTGCCACAGAATTTGAAAATGGCATGATATTTTAATTCAGTTTTAATTAGAAATTGATTTCGTTTATTTTGTTTCACTATAAAAATATCTGATGAGTCAATTTCAATTTGACCAGTGAAATGGTCACTCAGAGCAGAAAGCGGTTAAAAGTCCCTAAAATTCTGTTATTTCTGGATGACCTTTCAGGAACCGCTGGGTTTGGCTGAGTAATAACAATGCCACCTTTGACTCATCCAAAGTTTTAGTGTCATTCCTAGCAACTAGTACGAATCATCAGTTTGTGGGCTCTACAGTCTAAATATACATGGCGAGGAACAATGACAAAAAGACAAATCCAACTTTGCTTTAGTGTAAAAGCAACTAATGTGCGCTTCCCTTTACTAAAATGAGGACGATCTTATACTGCCACTATTGATAACAGAGACAGTTTTACATAACGTTTTCATTTGAATCTTTATTACAAACAAAACAAAATGAAAAGAAAGGTGTATTATTAACATGTTCCGTTCGTTGTCCACCCAGAGTCAAAGCACAACGTAGCCACTGATTTGGAACTGGTTTAGAAGTTACACAGTGACACTTATCATTAAATGAAAAAAATCAAAAACAAAACCTAACACAAAACTGTTGAAAAAAGGAAAACAAATGGAAAATAGAAATATAGAGTGGACAAAAAGTGCTTGATACAACACTTCAACTCTCCAAATTACTGTCAAGCACTGAAATGTAGCAATTTTTCTCAGTCTTCACATGGGAGGTATGCCAGGGAGTGGAGCAAATAAATTAATGTTTCAACTCAACTATTTGAGTTGAGGCCTAGCTAAAGACAGTATAAGAGCAAGCAAGTACAGAGTTTACATACTCTATTCGACTCTTTACAGTTGCTTTTAACCATTAATTAAGGCGCTTATGTTATAATACTGTGCATTTCAGGAACCAAAGGTGTCAACTCTGAGACTTTCCAGAGATGATGGAGGAATTTAGCTTTCGGATTTCAGATATAATAGACGCATACATTATATTGTCAATGCATTTCAGGGTTACATAAGTGATCCACTTTGTAAAGGTTATTTATTTGCAAGCCCCAAATCTACTGTAGATTGCAAGCTAGAAAGATGTTAATCATTCCGAAGTTCGTTCAACCTCTTCGTTGGCTATCGTTACAATACGCCATATATAGAGAAACATCGTGGACTTATCTTTTAATTTTTTTTTCTTATTTTCATTTGGTAGAAGCTTCGCAATCGTAACATCAAGGACAACATCAACAGCAACGTCAACAATAATTATAGTTGCTATAACGAGGATTAAAAACACAGAAAAAACACAATGAATCAAGTTTAAATATGCAAACAATTCAGAAACTTTGTAAAAAGGAGAAGTAGAAATATGAAAAACATACAGGAAAGGAGTGCTGAGACATAAGGAAACGGGCGTTTTTTGTTTCAATGAAAGGAGGGGATAGTACAGTGATGGGGTTGGGGGAGGAGAATTAGAAGCACAGGACTATATCATACAGTCCTGTAGAGTGTATAGCAACCATCATGAACTTGGCAGCGATAAATAACTTTCAGAGGTTTCAATTAATAACCTTTCCAGGCTTGAATCACTGCACCCTTAACCTCTGAACCTGACCAACCTATGTGCCAATAATCTAATTACATACGCTCAATGCTTGTTTCGTCCAAGACAAAGCTAAGTGACAAAAACACTTTTCTATTCAACCAGAATATCACAATCAATACTGCATTTCCTTTCTTAATCCTTTTAGGCCATTGAACAAAAGCTGAACTATTAACTGGGGTAGTTACAATAGCAAGATTTACAAAAGTCGGCTTTCAGTTTACTAGTCGACACTTCTCCGCCGTAACCGTTAATGTACTGAACAGCAATTTCCTCCAGCCACACACTCTGTTAAGTTAGTTAACAAAGCATGGTCCACAGCTATGTGTACTGCAGCAATAAAAAACAAAAACAACAAAAAAAAAGTCCTGCCGTTTGTTTGCGACATAAAATTAAAGAGTTGCGATGAAAGACTTGCAGAGACTGCACTATGGAACGATAGGCACAGTTTGATGCACGGATGTTTCCTTCCATTGAAGCGTGACAAGCATGCTGCTGAAATAAGGGGGATGATAATATGAAGCCTGGCAAATGCTTTTACACACACACACACACACACACATGCAGCTTCATCTCTGAGTCGGGGGGGAGTCAGGGTGCTAGTGAGGTTCTGGGGTTGTGTGTGTGTGAGGGGGGGTTGTGTGTATGCACAGATTGCTTTGACTAATCAGATTGTGAGCAGTTGTTTGAGGCAGATTCTGATGTGTATAGAGACAGCAAGAGAGCATGTCTACAACAAGGAGTGTATTAGAGAGTGTGTGTGTGTGTGAGTGTATGCGTATGTGTGTGTTTGTGTGTATGTGTGTGTGTGTAAGACAGTGAGAGAGAGAGAGAGAGAGAGAGACTTCTGTCTTGTTTACTGAGACTGTAACACTGGGTTTCATCAAAGCGCTACTATTATAGTAGCTAGGTAGTTTGCCAGTTAAAGGCGCATATGCAAGTATGTGACGTGTTTGGAGGAACACTTTTTCCCCATTTGTTGTTCATTTTTGCTGATTATCTCCCAATTCTACTTACTGCATGTTCCCAGTTGCTGTAGGGGCGCCGGCAAATCCTTAAGAAAGGCTTAGATTTGTGTGTGAGTGTATGTGTGTGTGTGTGTATGTCTGTGTAAGGTTGGCCTCAGTCGTCGATGCAGATCACTTCTCCAGTGCGTTGTTCTCTCCTTGCCATCAGAAGCTCCACCTCTCTCTCTTTCTTAACTGACATGGGAGGCCCGTTCAGCACTGCAGGGAACACGAACACACACACACAGGAATCAGATACCGCAGCTTTTTACAGTAAGATGAGACAGTTTAAGCCTTTCACGTTGCAGTTGTCCCTGATGATAACAAAAGCATGGTATAATTCAACATTAAAGATTATCGATTGTAACTCATTCAAACAAGCAGGAACTCTGTTTAAAGTGTGAATTCTAAACATTCAGTCGATACAATTTATGCCAAGTAATAACTCAACCTCGAAAGACTGAGACCATTTTCATTATGCTGACTCAGCCATCCTACTTACTCTAAGCCCTGGAAAGTAAGCCCTCGCCTTTTTTCCTCATTCCCCTCTTATTCACCTCTTCTTTCGTTAGCTTGCATCTCCCTTTTCTATTATTCTGCCTCCTTCATACAGTCCATCTTTACCCTTTCTTGCCCTTCATTCATTTTCTCTTTCTCTACTAATTTCTTTCTTTCCATTTGCATTTTTGTTTTCCTGTGGTTCTTTTATTATTCCAGTTTGCTACATTCTTTTTTTTGTTGACCTAGCACTTGCTTTCTAGATATATCTGACCAGAAGTGATTAATTACTAGATATAATTGTAAACAAATATGTGTTATTAGATGTTATTGCCACAAAACAAAACACAGCCCAGTGGTGATCTAATTTTAATGTGAAGTTTCTCATACATTCAGGATATAACATTTCATGAAAATAATATAAAAAAATTCCTATTGTGTCTTGAGCTACAAGTGGGTCAGTGGATTGCTTATACAGAATACACCCCCCATTCCCCACACACACACACACACAGTAAATTACCACACAAAGTGTATCTATCGATCACGTGGCTCCTTAATCATGTCAAACTGCAACCTGTCAGCATGTATCTTTACAGATTTATTTTTTAAAAAGAAATATATTTTAAAAGAATAAAAATATTCTACAAAGTTTCATAGTTGGACATACGGTAAACATTTAGTGGCTATGACTGTGGTTGTAACGTGAATGAGATACTTTGCATTTCATGTCTTGCTAATTATTCTATTCTATTCTATTATATTCTACACTACAGAAAAAGGATATTATAGCATTCAGTACCTTTGGTTTTCAAAAATGATTCACAAAAAGTTCATTAACAGTTCAAATCTATCTACATTCAAACTAGTCATGGAAAAATAGTTCAGTAATCAACGAAGACCTGATTTATCAAAGGACGTCATGCATGTTAAAATTTTATCATTAAGCAATGCCAGAGAGATGATAAAAACCTAAGACAATCACAGACTATCTTGATCTCTGTTCCATAAAAACAGTTCTGCATATATTCAATACATTAGCAATTCAGAATCGAAAGGTGCTAAGCATCGTCTATTTCTGATTTTTATTCGAGTTCATGTATGCTGTAACTGCTGTACACATACAGTATTTAACACACTCTTTCGAATCCAAAATGTAATTGAGGGAGTTTGTAGGCTCATAAACATAAGGGTAAGTGGACTAAGCACTGAATGACATTGTTATCACACTGGATATTTCTCAAACAGAGCATTACAACAGTAGACAAACTAAAGAGCACCACAAGGCAAACCTAGTATTGCCTTAACCATTTGAAATGTGACCTAGGTGAAGTGTCTAAAATGTTGTGCAAAAACTTTAAAAACCATATCCACATCCACAAACTACAGTAGAAAAAGAAAATAAAGAGAAAGCTTATCAACCTCAAATCTGATTCGGACCATTTCATAAACACATAAAATGAACTGATTAAAACTAAGCAACCAATATACCTTTGATGGGCAAAGAGACAAGGAGAAGATGGCAACAAACGAGTTCTCTATCACAACAAGGAAGACGAGAGCTAAAAACCCAGCTTGTGACTTTTTGGGTCCTCAAAAGTCATGTTCTACATACAAGCCAAAGAAAATAACTCATATCGCACGATCAGATCTGAAGCAGCCATCTGCTTTCTGCTCTCTCTCTCTCTCTCTCTCTCTCTTCCACTTTCTCAGCAAACTTGATCCAGGGGAATCAAATACTTTAATTCACTGCCTCACTGTGCAGGTTTGCATAACTGCCTTCACTCTCTCTTCTACTCGCTCAGTAACCCAGAAAAACATGCAGTTGGCAGACGGCCCTCTTGACCCCAGCCTGTCTAAACAACCACTTCGCTTACACAATTAATCACTCACCTAGAGTCAATGAGAAAGAACCCACACACAGCATCAGTGTCAAATCGTCAGTTCACAGTGTGCTTTAGTGCACACAAACACACCTACACACACTTTCAAATAGCCTCTAACCTTTATTTTTGCATACCTCAGACCCACAATTGTACAGCATGTACCTATCAATGTACGCAATTACATGCATGGACAAACACACAAAAATAGTGCATGTGTGTGTGCCTATGGGGGCACCAAGAATGCTCCCACCACAGTCCTGCACTGTATAAGGGTCCCACTGGGGAGCTAATCTGGCTCCAGCTCTGCACAGGAATTTAAGCATTGCCCCGCTGGACTGATGTGGCATCAGTTTATCCTAGAAAGACTGCACCAATACGGAATTTCTGAACTGATAACGATAACCGATAATTAACAGCTTGTGGCTGAAAACTGTATCAATCAGGTTGACAATTTTTTTTGTATTTTCAGAAGAAGTAGTAGATGCCATAATCCATATCTGAAGTGAGTGTAAGACAGGTTAAAACTTTAAAAAGGATTGTTTTTACTAATCTTACAGTTATAGCTAAGTAACTTACAAGACATCATCATACATTATGACTATAAACTTTCAAGAAACTGCAAAATTTTTATGTAAACGTTTTACACTATTTAGCAGACATGCTTATCCAAAGCCGTATCCAATAGAAGGTAAATGTAATGTGAGAATTGCCATAGGATACTAATCAATTAAGTAGAAGCATTCCTGCTGGCATGGTAATTCATATCTCAAATTTTCCATGAGCAGAGCAGTGGTGTTACCCACTATGCTTTTTTAGTGTTTCAGAGTAGAGTAGCCTACCTTTAATGACTATACATGCATAAGTACATGCATAAGTTAAAAATAGTGTGCTAGATCATCGGTTGTAATTATCTGCTGTAATTCCAATATCAGGGTGATAATATCAATTATATTTATCCATTCATCATTAAATGACAGCCTCTGATAGCCCTACTCTAAATCTAACTGAAGAAAAGAGCACATCTTAGATTCTACAGTACAAAATCAATATGAGGACTGAAATCCCAAGCAATGATGGAATCGGGGCAATACAGTTTAAGCTAAGCACAGTTAGATACATTTCTAGAAAAAAAGAGGCAATTATGCTTGCTTTCCCAGTGTCAGATTTTCTGTCTTGACCTGAGGGTAACTGTGCACAGCCAACACACCCATCATCACCACTACTCATTTTTGCCCACTGTCAAGGTCATTGGTTTTAATTGTATACTGTGTAATACAGTGTCTTAAATGGTCAGAATGGTTTTGCCTCCTCAAGTTGCAGAAGATAAAAATCCAATAGTTGCCTTTGGCTACTCTCCAGGTTTCAGTAGAGTTTGAGTTTTTTCTATTTATCCAGAGATGTGAAGAACTCATGATGAAATGCAGGGACAAACCAATAGAATTGCACTGTCCATATATGTTGTATCAAAGCAAAATCAAAGACTGTCCATCTCATGCTTCAACTACTGATTCCCAAAGCTTCTGATCGGGATGGGAAATGTTGAACAAACAAAACAAACTTGCAATTTGTCCTTGGAATTCCTTCATTTTGACACTGTGAAAGGTTGCCATACTCCCTCTGTGTGTGAGCACAGAAGGGGGGCAAGGGATTCAGAGAGAGAGAGAGTGAGAGAGTGAGAGAGTGAGAGAAAGAGAGAAAGAGAAAGAGAGAGTGAGAGAGAGAGAGAGAGAGAGAGAGAGAGAGATTTCCTCAGGAATTAGGGAGTAAAGGTCCTGGGCACTTAGACATGTGCACTCATTTTTCTTGCCAAGTGAAAGATGAATCCGCTGGGGCTTCTCTCAGAGTGAGAGATGAAAGGAAGAGGGGGGCAGAGGGAGTGAGAGAGAGGGGGGCTTTTGCAAGCCATCTCTCTGGCACAGTCCCCACCGCTCTTTTTCATAGAAGTGCTTGGGCGATTTCCTCTTATGTCACTCTCACTCGGCTCCTTTTATTCGATCACTCATCTCATTCGCTCCTTCTGTCTGTCTGTTCACCTCATGCCTGTTCATATTACTCCTGAGGTCTTCATTGTCATTGCTTTGGCAACCAGGAAGGTCGTGTGGACTTTAAGTGGCTCTCGACTCCATCCTCTCTTTCTTTCTTTTTCAGTCTGCTGCAATGCTTTCTGACAGCCCCTCTTCTGCACCCTCTCTCCACTTCTCCATGTCCATTTATCAGTTATATAGCCCCCTGACCATAAGTTCAGTGACTTTAGTTCAGTACTTTCTATTACTGCTTTCCCTCCCCATTTTTTCTTTCACTCTTTACCCTCATTTTTGCCCGTCAGTTTCCCTCTCTCTGTCTCTCTCTCTCTAAGCCTTTCTCCATGGCTCATAGGCAGTTAGGGTTTTTTGGGCCGCCCATTGCGTGGCAAGTTCTCCACCGTGTTGCTGAGGCGGTATTTGACGATGATGCTGTGTACGGTGGATTTTGGCATGCGTAGCTCCTGCCCGATTGACCCTTCCGACTTGCCATCCTTCCACAGGTCCACCACGCGCTGGCGCTGCAGGACGTCGTGCTCCTTGGTCTTCAGGCAGGGTAGGGCTTCTGTGGGGGCAGAAAGGTGGCACACTGTAGACAGTGGAGGGGCAGCGAGCGGGCTAGCAGCAGCAGCAAGATCAGATCAGAATGAGTGGAACAATATCAGTCCTTTAATTATGCACAGACAAATGATCAGTAGGCTCAAGGCAAGAGGGAGGCCTGGGGCCATTCAAAAATGAAAGAAAGAAAGAAAAGTTGGGTCATGGGATCCTCATATGAACAAAATTTCAATTTCCAATTTTTATCTCAGTCCATGGATGTAGCGATCCTTAGGATGTCCTTAGGATGTGATAATAATTCTGCACTTTTGACAAAAACGTGCAAAGACGAGAGTTGCTTATTCTATTTCAAAGAAGGAAAAATGTCTTCTGTAGACATTAACACTCTGTGTTTAAAAAGAAGGTTTAGCGCCCATTTAATTATGGAGGCAAACATGTCTAAAATCATTTCCTCTGTAAAGTTCATGACTCCAAAAAAAAAAGTCTGAGTTTAAGCGTCAGTGACATAGGAATGAAAAACAAAAAATCATTTGTTCTTCAACTTTAAGAAAAAACGACTGAGGTGAAACAGGGTCTAAATTTTCCTAACATGGCGTAGGTTAAAGAGTTCATAGTGTTCATTTTGTTCCTTTCCATCTCTCTCCATATGTCTCTCACTCTCTCTTCTTATCTCTCTCTCCAACTCTCACTCTCACTCCCCCCTCCCTGCCTCTTGTTTCTTTTGTCTTTTTTGTTTAGTCTGGTGAGCTGTTTTCAGTCTCTCTCCTTGGCTAAGCTTATGTGGGGGGTCACCACAGTCATCTCAATTGGGGACCATAGGACTCAGGCTGGCCCCATGGGTGGCGTATTTTTAGGCCAGTCAAGGGTCAGAGCGTGCGGTGTCAGTGTGCAAAGCTCCATCTGCCTTTGTGTGCTCACCGTTAAGAAAACCAGCACATTTTCTGCCGTGTTGCTTTTTCTTTTTTTTCCCCTCCTCTTAAAAATATCCCTGGCCTGAAGAGAAAAATGTTCCCTCGGCTAAGCGATTCCTGGCACGGCTAGGGCAGTGGATCAGCGTAATGACATTTTCAGAAAAAGCTCCATTGCACCAAAAAACGGGGCTACTATGTCTCCCACAGACGCCTTGGCTGAATGATGGGTATAGAAATACTCAATCAACAGTGTGCAGGAACACATGGGCTCCCTTAGGGTGAAAGTGTGCTCCGGTCACGTTTTAGAACAAATAAAAATACACACAGTCAGCCATAATCGCCTTGTGTGTACCTTGCACTTGTTTATGCTGGTGCAAAATTAATTTCGAAAGCAATAAACAGTTTACTGGCAGAGCTAGAGTACAATTTTTTTGGACCAGAGGAAAAGGGAGAATTATTTAGTCAAAGTTCCTCAGAGGCTTTTCAAATTAAAATGCAACTGCTTCAGTCAAAATTGTAACAAGAGTCACATTTTGCAGAATAATTCACAGTTGAAGTATTTGGCTCATGTCACTACATTTTGTAACAATTGACAGAATGATGTGCTTTTGTTTACAGAGTTTCTGCTCGTTGTATGTAGCCAATTCAAGGCCCTCTCCACTCAGTTTCACACATGTATTCTGAGCTATTTGTTGGAGTATGTTGGAAAGTAGCCTAGTGTCTATGCAGATACAGTAGTTTCTGTACACATATGTGCCACTCCTGGCTCACAGATCTCCCCTTCTATTTGACATACCACAGCATACAGTGTGAACAATGTGAAATTCTTTTTCTGTATTTAACCCATTCACCAAGTGAAATAGGGGGCTGCCACCAACAAGGGGCGTCCAGGGAGCAGTGCATGGGCACGGCACCTTGCTCAAGGGGATTTGAACCCACGTTCTGATTGCACAGGCAACTCCCTAACCACCAAGCCACCAGCCTCCCCCATGTTACCATGTTACTACAAACTCCGACTGTGATTTAGTCCACTATTTACCTTCTGCACAAATCTTTAGGCAGGGAGTAAAGTGTGGATTTTTATAAATGCCCTTCTATAAAATGATGAAAATGTGACACTTTACCAAGTTTCTACTTTCCTAAGTGTCCTAAGTCTACTTATGCATGCATAACAGACTGTTTGGTAAAATACAGCAATTTTCGGGATCATAAGCTTTGTTGAAGCACTGGTTTAATAGCAAAACATTAACTAACCTTCACTACTTCTGAAACAAGTTTGCATAAGAGAAAGTTGCATAAAATTAAATGTACACAAACTAATAAAGTGCATAAAACTAAAAAGTGTCAACACTACTATCTGAAGATTTCTGCAATACATTCGGCAATATTCTGAAACAACTGGCCTTCACAATAGTTTAGAATGGAAGCATACTGCTGCAGGATGTATAAAAACAGTTGTCATCTTTCCAAGAATATTTGTAACTACAGATGGTACATTATCACTTTCTGGAAAAAAAGTCATTTCCCCTTGTTCATGCGGTCAAAAGCCAAGAAGGTGCTATCAACAAGAGTGCATGCTGCATGTAACCAGTACTGCCTGTCAGAAGTCACGACAAGATAAAGTAAGAACTATTCTCCTAGCTTGTTGCCTAATGAACTAACATCTCAGAGAAAACATCCATAGAAGTGCATTTCACAAAAAGTGAAACAAATCAAAATATATAATAAAGATAAAGTTAACTAAAACAATCGAAGTAAGTTCAGTAATGCAGATCTTTTCCCTTCAATTCAAGCACCTGGATAATACTGCTTTTCTGAAGCCATATATTTTGAGAACACTCCACAGCCCTAAAGACACAACTCCAGCAAAAAAAAATACATAATGTTTTCCTTTAAATCATTTTTCAGCTTTCAATAATCTAACCCACATCTTCTTGAAACTGTCATTGACATATTACAAGAAGTCTGTTTTAAGGTGTGGTTTTGATCAGTTACAGTAAACCTCATTTTCACCAACCTGCATACCTTCACACTCTTACATAATTTCTAATGATCTAATAATCAGCAAATCTAAAAGAAAGGAATTATGTGACACATGCAAAGTTCTTTCCCAAAGCTTTCATGATTAAAGCTTACTAATGGTTCCATTATTGACAAAAATTTAGGAGTAGAATGTACCTTTGAAAAGGAGCAGGAAGCACTTCTTCTGTAACTAATTATAATTACTGACAAGTCAAAGCTGCAACTGTTTTACAAGTAAGGTTATGTTTCTTTGCTGAACTCTAGCCTGGATGGTTAAAATAATCAAGTGAAACCATTGGTGTATCTTTCATCATGGTTTTGGAGAAGCCCTTTGTATAAGTGGAACAGCAGCACTCACCTGATATGAATGACCCCGGAGGCATCTGGCTATAGTTGGCCCCGGCCAGAGCCATGCCTCCCGGGGGTGCTGGTGTGAAAGGGGGGCCGTAGTTCTGCGGGGTGGCATAAGGTCCTGGAGGAATAGGCTGGAGGGAAGGAAAACCATATCTTTGTAATCTCCCTGAAGAAATCATTTAAAACACTAACTCTCACTCCTTCTTGTCCACTTGTAATTCTTATCTTCTGTGGCTCGAAACATATGAAAATGTTGCAGCTGATACAGATTTCATCAGTTGCAGAAGTGTTAAGATGTTAGTTATTAAAAAATATCAGCCAATATTATTTAATATGATCCAAATTAAACATACCCCAATCGTTAAAGTTAAACAGTGATTTACAGATTGATGACTGTCAACTGTGAATAGTCAAATACAAATATTTCTATTAACTTCATATAAAGTTTGTTTTTTTGTTTCCATGTTAACATCATGTTAAATTGGGTGAGGGCTGATTTTCTGTATAGCAGTCTCTAAAAAGACAAAGGTGAATGTGAATTAAAATATAAAAAAGCCACAAATAATCATTGTTTTTAGAGTGGAATTTTTGCCAAATGATATGTTTATGCAATTTGGTTGTTGGTGGAAACTAGAAAACCATGTTTAATTGTGCATTTACCGGTGGCGTGTGTGTCTCATTGCCCTTGTTGGCCAGTCTGCTGAGAATGCTTCTCTCTGACATCTGCAAACGTGCTGCGATGGGTGGGACTCTGGAGAGTGTGGCCGGAAGCCGCGTAACATCTGCCTTCATATCGCTGAGCAGCTCCTCCAGTTGGTTGAGAACTGTAATTAAACCATGCCAACTTGTGAAAACACACTAAACAAACAGCATTCATGTGTAAATCTGTAACTCTACTAGTCAACAGAAAATGTATAAAACAATAAAAGTCCACATTTTATTGCTGAATTTCTTTTTATTCCTGAGGTCCATTTTATAGGTTTGTATACCAAAAAAAATTTAAGTTACTTTTAAACCACTCTTTTCCAACCTGTCTTTTTACTGACAGCCATAATTTATATACCACATTAAATTGTTTTCTTTATTTAAAAACTGTTTTTCCATTATACGGGCCCCTTGAGTAAGTCATTTTCTACAAAGGAAATTAAAACAAGAAAGATAAGAAACACAACCAGAGGACTGAAACTCCTTCATAAATATAACATTTACATTAAAATTACTTTGCTTTGTAACATCAGTAAATCTGTTGATCCTTGAGCACTCTTGATTCTTCCCATGCTCAAGCACAGAACGGTTGAGGTAATAACCCTCCTGAGCAGGCCATAGTGCGACTGTTAGAGCAGGGAAAACGTGCAAGCCTGAGGCACTCCAGGGCCAGAGCTGAGATTTTTTTTTTTACTTAAAAATAAAACATATCTTGATCACTAGTTCCTGTGCACATTTGTGGAACGTATCAAAAAAGAATATATGCTTCATGGAATACTTCCAATGACTGTTATCAGTTTTATTTTGAACAGACTCTACAAACTCTTGCATGCTTAAGATATTTTTGATTATTAAATCAATCAGTCCTTAAAAAGAATGTACATTTTTTTTCTGCAACAGTACTACTGATGAGCTAAATGATAGTAGAGCCAAAAGTCTGTTTGTCTTTGTAGATTAACATAGCAAACAGAATTCGGGTTCCCAGGCAGTGCATTTTTAGCTGAAAATGCCTTTTGTGGTTGTGAGTGTTCCCATATCTTGGAAATATTGAGAAATATGGAGTTCTTCCAGAAGGAACATTTCTCTTTTGGTGCATATGCTCAGCAAAGTAGTGTTTTGCCATGTAGTATCCTCTACATACACAATGTCTTTGAATGGTCTCCGAGCAATTTCTGTGATCCTCAAATCATGAAAATCTGCACAGATCTAATGCACATACAGATGTGAAACAGACATGTGCGCATCACACACAGATGTTCAACACATGACTGTGCGCTTCTTACCCTTGTGGAGGACAGCATTAGCAGGCTTGTTGCCTGCAAGGGACTCTTTGCTGAGATGTTGATGTGACTCAGCCAGGCACTCCACCTCAGCAAAGCGGGCGTTCAGGGCCATAGCTGGGTGAGTGGGATCCTGGGTCATATTGAGGTATGCTGCCCTACGTAGCTGCTCCTCAATTACTAACGCCTGCTCTAACAGCTGAGAGAGACAGAGAGAGAGGACCAGAGGGAGAGCATAGTGAGTAAAAGTACTGACAATCCTGTGTTCTACTCAGACAAGAACAGAGAGGATCAGGTGGTGGAGAAGATGAGAAAAACAAAGATGCTAGAAACAAATGAGAAATGATGTAGCCTTTGTTTGAGAAAGGTAAAGATAATAAATATAGGCATAGGGACACAGAAGGGGAAAGAGCAGAAAAGAGAAAAGGAAAGCCTTAAAAGCCTTGTTTTTAAGGCAGGCAAACAAACAATAGAAAAATAACCATTTATACACAGAGGACTTGTGGAGAAAAGGCAAAACATGGGCCAAGTCATAAATGTGTGCTCTCTGGATGAAACATGACAAAATCTGAAGTGGAACAAAATCCCCGTAGGTGATAACCACAAAGAAATCAATTCACTATAACAAACTTAGCAAGGGTAGCTGTAGTGATTACATTTCAAAATGGATATGAGAAAGAGAGAGAGAGAGAGAGAGAACAGGGCAGGGCAGGGAGGAAAGAAGGAATGAGGATGTAGAGAATGGGATATGAAACATGTGACAGAGCAAAACACCAGATCAGAGAGGATGCTGTTGCACAAGAGCTTGAGTCAGCATGATGTGTGCCCCTCATCACATGTTAACATGAAGATGAGTGAATTAGACACAGATATAAGACAAGCATAGTAGCGTATGCCCCTACATAACTAGTGTAGGGTTATGGCCATTTTATAGTATGCCCTAAGTTAATATGGTGTTCTCAAAAGAAAAATTTGTATGTTTTTGTACATTTGTCCATGTATGTACATTTGTGCATGTTCACACGGTGACACTCACTTTGGTCTCAACTACAAAAAACTCTTTAGATGGAAAATATTTGTCAGGGGTGAGGGGTTGGGACGCTTAGATGTTGACAGGGGTGGGGGGTGGCTATGGCATTTCAATTTGTCCCAAAGGTGATGGGAGGGCTAACGAATGACAAAAAAACTTTTTATAAAATCAATATTTGCTTTTGTGTCATTAAGTGCTAACATTTCTACATCTCATAGTTTCATATAGCCCCTGGGATCACATCATCCCGTGCGCCAACAGTTTAACACCATACACTTATGTGTATTCAATTAAAAAATACAGGGTTAATTTAAGGCAGGTCTTTACAATCATAAATACTTGTACAGAGTGTTTTTATTGTTCCAATAATATGTTTTCAGCTTATTTCAGATGACAGTGCCACGAATAGAGCCTTGCTTCAGAAAAGGATTACATTATTGCTGTCCAGGACCTCATGAGCCCATTGGCTGAATCACCTATGGGACATAGTGAGTTTGTGCTCATACAATCATAAAATACTTGAACAGTGTTTTTGTTGTTATAACAATGTGTCTTCAGCTTTTTGATGGCAGTGCCACAAATAGAGCCTTGCTTCAGAAAAGATTCATTACTGTCAGTAAATCAGAAGCATAACTTCATCAAAAAGTCATGATATTAAGCTTTGTCTATACACACACATCTTTGCAAGCCTATGATTAATCTTTTCTAAAGCATTAAATTAGCATTAATATTTTAATTTGCATTTTAATACAGTGTATTATTATTATTATTATTATTATTATTATTATTAAACTGCACAGTCATTTCTGAACACCAGCAAAGGCCTCACCTTAAACCTCCTGGCTAGGAACTTGTTCTTCATCTCCAAGAAGTTGCCCTTGTTGGCTTGTGACTTAAATGGCTCGTTGACGATAGCAAACTGGGGGTCATTCTGAATGTCCTGCCATCGGGCATAGCCATGACTGAAAGGGGTTAAATGTTAAGGAATAAACAGAACAACCAAAAGTCTAAACCAGCCAGCCCAGCTATGTGGTAGGAAAAGCTGTTTTTTAAAATACTGAAATATTATGTCTTCCAAACTGTACCAATAAAAATATTCTTACATGCAATGTGTGCAGTTAGACTCAAAATCTGTGTATATGATGATGCAACTAATTTTCAAATGACTTGATTTGGGAGGTGGGGGTACATTCATTAGTCATGTTATTTCTTCATTCATACCACGCAGTGACGTACATCAGCGTGTCTCATTCCATTCTCACTCACATAATAGGTCATATTTAGTCACACATATTTTTACACATAAAGACAGACTGTTTCCATGGCAACAGCCATCATCACCAAGGATACTGTACAATGCCTGCCAGCAGCCAGAAGTCATGCCGTCGGTGCCAGATCTCATTCATCTTGCCAGAGGAGATTGCGGCTCGCTCTTCATTCTGCCACAGGGTGTGTAGCTCTGCAGAAAGCAAAATAGAAACATAGCAGTAGACAAACACTGAGAAAATTATCATTCATGTAAAAAAAAAAACAAAAACAAAAAACACTGTATCTCTATTTTTGTTGTTTAATGTGAAAACTATATAAATACAAATATATCAAGATAAACAAGCCAACAGAAAGTGTCTAAAATTACTTTATGAATGTTTTTCCTTTCCCTGTGAAGGTTTTAGAGGCACAATAATTTGATTCAACAGTGATGATATGCCACACTAAACTGACATCAAGGAAGTGCTTTACTAGTCTTGGCTACACATAAACTTACAATTAGTGTTGATTTGTACAGTCAAACAAACTACTGCCTGTGCTTATTCTGTCAGGATATTTGCAGCTCTGCTCCAAGCTGTTTGAACACTTAAACAGTGTTTGTGTTAAATTCTTTGTTCCAGGGCTGAAATATGGCTAAAATTCCTCATGCTAGGTCCACATTTTCTGTACCAGCATTAATCAGGTTTCTTAAAATGCTTTGGATAAAACTCACACCAGAGCCATATATCTATGAAACTAAATACAGGAATGGTCCTATCTATCATAACTACTTCTGTTTTTACAAACATATAAGGTGGCATGCTTCGATCTAATGAGGCTTCTGCCACTGCGATAGTAAAGTTGAAATGAGGCAAAAGTGACAATTTAAAGAATAATGAATAATGAATAATATATGATACCAATAGACATTAACATCATTAATGAACCATCTACTTATACTCTGTAAACCCATGGTCACCAATCTGCCTCCCGAGATTTATCACCCAGCAGAGTTAAGCTCTTCCTGTAACCCAGATTACTACCTTCAGAAGTTCCTGACCAGCTGAGTGAGATATGTAACATTTGGGATCAGTCGTAGATCTCAAGGTCGCAGTTTGGTAGCCACTGCTATGACGAGTGGATCCATCTTGTGCTTGTGAGAAAACCCTTTACCTGTGAATCCTCCATCTGCAATGTTGAACATGAACCGTGGGCGCTCGGTTGGTTTGCCATTCCCCTTGATCGTGTCCTCCTTTTGCCCTTTGACCTCTTTTCCCAAATCCTTTTCTCCCTTAACCTCCTCTGTGGGCAGGAAAATAAACAGAAAACAATAGAATTGAAAGGTTTATACACTGATGTCAAAGAGTTAATGAGAGCTGCAGGAACTTATGCTGAGTGAGCTGAAAACAGGAGATTCATCAGACAACTGGCAACATTGTCACTTAAAGCGGAACTTTTTTTTTTAGCTCAGCATGGCACTCAAAAGACATGTAGGGTGGGAGATGCACACAAAGCACAAAGCAAAATTTGTTGAGAAAGTGGTTCTAATTGAAAGGAAAAAAAAAAAAAAAAAACAGCACACCCACAATGTCTTCTCTGGTCTAGCTGAGAATACTGTTACAGAAGCACACATTAGTCTGTGGCATGGTGGAGATTTGTGGATGCAGTGATTTGCTGTTTTTTGGAAGTTAAATGAGTTCACAGACTTTTTCTGCCAATTTGCTGTTTTTAGTTTGTCGAGTATTCACAAAGCAGTATTTTTTGTCCCAGTGCCAAACTACATTCTGTACCCAGTTCAACATATAACATTTGGATTGAAAAACTGGATCAAACCAGAGCAATTACAATTATAATATTTTCAGTTTTTCTGTGCTGACAGTGATGAACCCAACTTGCTGCAGTTAAGGATAATACAGAAGTGATCTTTTCAAAATTCACCTTTCTTGATATCGGACACTTCAGCCTTATCTTTCTTTTCTGGTGTTTGTGTGGGAACATGTGTCTCCTCACTCTTCTCTTTCTCTTCACCAGCTTTCTCACCCTTCTCTGTCGCTTCAAAACAGACAAGCAGATTGAGACAACAACTTACTAAGACATACATTTCAGATCCAGTTGATATTCAGTCAGATTTTGTCCTGAGATTGAGCTATGCTGTAAAGGAAAACTCTACCTGGAGTCTCGTCTTTGACTGCGGGTTGGTCTGAAGTGGATTCCTCTTTCGATTTTTCAGTAACAGTCTCTTTCTTAGCACTTTCCTCCTCTCCACCCTTTTCCTTCTCGCACCTTTCTTTTGGTGAGGGTGGAGTGGTGTCAGGAGATTCTTTTGCTTTAGTGTCACCTGTAGCCACACCTGTGGACGTTTCAGATGGCTCAGGCTTTTCAACTACCACAGGGTCTTTTTCGTATTCCTTAACAGCTGTAACAGGCTACAGTGCAAGAGCATGAAAAAGAAAGAAAGAGTATTTTTTAGGATGAACATTTTCCTGAAAACGTACAATCACAGATTTAGACGCACACACACACACACACACACACAAACACACACATGCCTCCTTCCCACCCTCCCTGACCACTGCTTGCTTGCTTGCTTACTGACTCACACACCAACACACCCATGCCCACAGACATCCGCATCTCCAACCACACATCCCACACACATATTTATACACACATGCACACATTTACCTTAGATTCTGCACTTTCTGTGCTCTCTCCTTCTTTTCCCTCTTTCCCCTTCTCTTTCTCTTTTTCTGCTTCAGCCGGTCTCTCCCCCTCTTCTTTCTCTCCCTCTTTTCCACTCTTTTCTGGTTTGTCAGGTGGAGAGGGTGTGGCTACAAAGTGACAGGCAAACTCTGGTCAGGTGTGCAAAAAAAAGCTTTTCTGCATGCATGTGTATCCTCATGATGACTATGTACTGTGCTTTGGTATGAGTGTAAATATATACTTTGAACTTATTTAAAGGGCTCACATCACATTTTAATTACTGCTGGCCTGAGTAGTTCAAATATTTAAATATTATACAACAAACATACTTTATATACATTTATTCAACATTATCAATGATGCTGACTTTGCCTAACGTGGACACCAATTCACCCACATGGTCGTATCTATGTGTGTACCCAGCTAATGCACAAGAACAATTATGGCTGAACCCTCAAAAAGACGTCTGGGAGCATTTTCTTGAAATGAAGTATAAAGTGTCACATACAACATAAGCAAATCTGACACAGCTTTCCCCAAGACAACATTCAAGTGCTGATTCTGAAGCAACAAAACAATCAGTAAACAGCAGGTTTCACTCCATGCTAATGCTCTGACAAATCAAACTACAACTACTTACTGTGGACATGTAGTTTGCAATGCAAAAAGCACACCTCATTACATTACTAGTATCAGTTTTATTTATTAGAACCACTTAGCTGGCAACTTAAAAGTGTTGCATACCTATATATTTATAGTTTATTTATTATTACAATATAAATATTGCATAATCAACATAGTACCAGTAATTTTAGCCATTATTTATTTCTTAACGGAGCTCCAAAATACAGGCTTGCAATAAATATATGAAACAAAGGGTCGCATGCTTGTTTTCCACATTGGTAACTTATCTCTTCATGAACATTGCAACAGTTTGTCAGAACACTACAAAACAGTTGTTATTTCTTTCTTTTTTTTGAAAATTCAAGAGAAATCAGAACAGAAACAAAATGTTAATAAATACACGTCAATAAATCTACATTTATATTTTTATTTGCTGAAACATAAAACATTTTATTACTTTTTTTGCTGCTGTTCTTCACATTTGGGCTGATAAATTCATCAACAATGTGAAAAAAACAACTATCAAAAAACCCAGACGTTGCTATCTCTTTCAAGCCTAAACTTTTAATCAGCAGAAGGAGAAGAGATTTAATGTAACAAAAAAACACATAATTTAGCCTCAGTGCACAACAAACTGCACGTGGTTTGTAAAGATTTAACAGTATTACATACTGTGTACTATATTGCAGCGTTTTTGTACTGTGGCTACAATGTTAGCTGCTGCTTTCCACTAACACCAAAACTGATTTCAGTTCCATTTGACCTAGCACCAGTATTCCCTATTTAAATATCTTTGCTGTCTACTGGATATGTTTTGGTGACTGCTGTAATGAACACACAATTTAGGGTAATAACGAAACGTAAATATTACTTAAAGTGATTCTGAGAGTGAGCATTCAGCAGGCCTGAAAAATATGTACCATTAGGATGGGAAGTAAATGGAACATTCTGAAGCTTTAACAATGTTTACATCCTACATCTATATTTAAAAAGCTTGGACATTTATTTTTACCATGACATGGGCCCCTTAAGATTCCTACAAGAAAATAAAGTCCATGCTGAGCAAATATGTTACCCTAAAAACTGAGTTCTGAAATGTAACCATTCATCATCAGCAAGAACATTCTGGATCAACAGAAGCCTCTGTGTCTGAAATGTCTGGGCAAAGGCAAGCTTGCATATGAGCAGCACACTGTTCTGAGCTGCTGCTGCTTACTTTAGTCTCGCTCTACCCTCTTGTGGTCAAAAAATGTTGACCTGAGTTTAACATCACTTAGTATGACAGCATGTTTGTAATGTGAATTCATAATGAGTGCTGAGTCTAGATAAATGTCTATGTGGAGAAAATATGCATGTGTCTGTTATGTATGTGTGTTTGAATACTGTGTATTCTTTTTTGTGCATAAGTACATATATGTGTGCTGTGTGTGAAGAAGTGCGTCTGAATATTGTGTATTTGTTTGTGTAAATGTGTGTGTACCCGGCTTGGATGTGCAGGGTGTATTGTTGCAGCTTTGCTCAGGTGTCGGCGTAGCTGTTTTAAGGGCGGGTGAGGAAGCTCGTGAGGATTTTTTGGAGTCCACAGTGACCTCAGGTTTCAGTTCAGGAATACTCCACTTCCCATTTATGTGCTCAAACTCTTGAACCTGTACACACCAGTAGAGGGACACTAACATAAACTCCTCAGTTTATCACTTCCGCAAATTTAGATAGCTACTTGTCCTATTCCACATTTTACTTCTGACAAATAATGCTGCTTCATAAAAGATTAAAAACTTTTCAATATCTTTTACATCACTGATTCAAAATCTAACTTTAATGATCATTGAAATTGTACAAAGCATATCAGACATACACTGATCAGCCATAACATTAAGACCACCTGCCTAATATTGTGTAGGTCCCCCTTAAGCTGCTAATACAGCTCTGACCTGGACTCCACAAGTCTTCTGAGGATGAGCTGTGGTATTTGGCACCAAGACACTATCAGCAGATCTTTTGAGTCCTGTGAGTTGCAAAGTGGAACCACCATGGATTGGACTAGTATGTCCAGCACATCCCGCAGAAGCCTGATCACATTTTTGGATCCATATCAACAGCCTGAACTCATGTTCCCCAAACCATTCCTGAACAATTTTTGCAGTGTGGCATGGTGTTTTATCCCGCAGAGACCACTATTTTTGGTAATATCACTGCCATAAAGATGAAAGGTGTACTTGTTCTAAAACAGTGTTTATGTAGGAGGTACATCTCAAAGTCCACATGAGTGCCAGGATGCAAGGTTTCCCAGCAGAAAATTGCCCAGAGCACCACGTCGCCTCTTTCGGGCTTGCCTTCTCCCCACAGTGCATCCTGGTGCCAGTTCTCTCTCAGGTACATCACATGGCCAGGTACTCTCTCACGTACCTGGCCATGTGATGTAAAAGAAAATGTGATTAATCAGATCAGGCCACTTTCTTGCTCAGTAACTCTTCTGTGGCATCAGCCCAGACGGGCTAACCTCCACTCACATCACCGATCCTTTGGGTGTCCAGAACACTGTCGCCGGTTCATCAGCTGTCTTTCCTTTGACCACTTTAGGTAGGTACTGACCACTGCTCACTGTGAGCACCCCTCAAGACCTGGCGTGTTGGAGATGCTTTGACACAGTCGTCTAGCCAACACAGTCTGGCACTTGTCAAAGTCTTTAGAATCCTTACACTTAAAGATTTTTCCAGCTTCCATCACATTACTTTCAAGAATTGTTCACTTGCTCCCTAATATACCCCATCCCTTGAGAGGTGCCAGTGTAAGTCGCTTTCCCTGTCAGTGGTTGTAATGTTATGGCTGATGGATATATGTGCAAAAATATATCTCTTGTAAAACCCAACACTGAAAACCAAATCCCACTAATGTCCTTTTATAAAGTCTTCAGTCCTAATTTATTTTAGTCCAGTATAATTTTCTTTACAATTCTTTTAAGTCTCTGTGAAAATGCCTTTGCCTCTCTCAGCTCGCAGAAGAATTCTGCTTGAATATAAATCATTTAAGCCATTTAGAACATCCTGATGCTGTTTTAATCCATATATATATATATATATATATATCTCTATATATACACATACACAC
>JBBPCX010000011.1:12253842-12272163 GCA_037974365.1 Hydrocynus forskahlii | reverse complement strand
ACTTACATACATAATTTTACACTTCTATATCCTTAGAACCTTATCAGTGCGACATTGATTGAATACCCTTTATTGTACTCATCTATCGCATTTTGGGTATTTATATTGTCTACGTTCTTCTTATGACTATTACTACTATTATCTTCATGTATTATAACATTCTATTCATTTTATATTATTTGTTGTAGCTATGTGTCCGTTTTAGCAGGTAATAAGGTATGGGAGGGAAAAGGGTTCTAGATTCAAATGCAAACTGCACTGAAATGGTTGCTACATAAAAGTGCAATAAAAAGTATATGCCCATAGAAATGAGTAAATGTGAATGGAACTAAGCTTAATCCCACCAGATGGAAAGATAAGGCAGACCTTTTTCTTCACCAGGCTCATGACTCCGATGCGGGTCAATACAGGCTGTCTGCAAAGCCCCTCCCTTGGCACACCATCTGCAAATGTCTCTGAACCATCAGCTACTGGCTCACACAAGTGCCTCATAAACAAAGACACATATGCCCTGTATAAAGAGAGGGAGAAAGACAGAGAGACAGAGAGAGAGAGAGAGAGAGCTATGTGAAAACTCGAGGGAAAATGAATAAGAAAAAAGGAGAAGTAAGCAATACAAAAGCAGAGACAGGTGCAGAGGGCGGAAATTCATTGAGACTGTTTAGTGCTCATTCATCTTTCTTACTTGAACTCTTTTTCTGATTTTCCTCGCAGATCTCGTACCAGCCACTGGCAAGAGAAAGCATCCTGAGCAGGCATACCCCACCTCATGACTGCATTCAGGAAGGCCTTCCTCTGCCGAGTGTTAAAGCCCAATACCTGTATAAAGACATACACTGTATAGCCACAAGAATACAGACACCCCCTGAATTCAATCAGTTGACACACATGCCCCTAAAGTTACCATGCCCAAAGGCAAGTTTTGGCCTGTGCAGCAGTGGAATTCAGTACCTGAAGTCAGAACCTAACTTTACTAATGATATTGTGGCTGAATGCAAGCACAGCCTCACAGCATAAAGCCTTTAAACAAACCTTTAGACATGAAGAGGGGGTGCACCAACGGCTAATCATATTGTTAAGTATTTTTTTATTTATTTTAACCAAAATCAAAGTATTGTGATTCCAATTATAATTCACTGGGCAAAATGAAGTGCAAGTGAAAATTTGCTTTGGAGAAATGCTTATTATTGTTCCAGTAAAAGATAAAAGAATGGAAAGAATTGGGTAGTGAGGGGCTCGCTACAGATCTGTCAGATTGTTGTGTTTTAAAAAGTACAAAGCCAGAGATGTTGAGTATACTGGCTCTCCCAGCTTAGTAAGTGACCACACACTAAATGCTGATAAATCAATAAAATGTTTGGGTAAAAGACCAATGTTGACTGTACTGTGTATGATTATGCACAAAGATCCTTAAGAAAGGGGTCAGGAGCCCTTGGCTAACATTAGAAATGCAATCCATCTGTCTGAAAGAAGTATTTTACCTCAAGGTTGCCCCCCACTCTGGCCAACAGAGGGGGCAGTGGCTTGTCCTTTTCATTTCTGATCTGCCTACGAGACTGTCTTCGGCCTAAAAGAGGTAGAAACCCTAGTGAAGGTCTGTTGAAAACAACATCACTGCATATGCTTATTTTTGATATCAGGAGCACATTATCAAAGGCTGAAAAGGCAAATTGTTACAGTTCTATTGGAGGATGTTTTGGTGTTAGGATGTTATAGTCCTGTTGGTGCATATGCTTTCTTCACCTTCAGGCCTCTCATCAAAGTCCTCATCCTCCTCCTCAGAACCAACAGAGTATTCAGACTGGTTGTCTGAGATATCAGCATGCCACTCTGAAACCGAAGACAGCAGGGTTAGCAGGCCAGCTTCTTATTCCATATTAAGGAATTCAGCAGAGAATTCAGCAGGGCCTTTTACATTACTGGTGTAAATACTACTGTGTTTTAAGCACTTTTTTGATTAAATAATTAGTCATTATTAATTAAATACACACACACATACATATGTCTGTCTCAAAACATGATTAGACTGCAACAAAAAAATAGGAAATTAATATAATAATCAGTGATAATAACTAATACTGAATAATATGGAAATATATTTTGTGTAGGTAATTTCACAGCCCTTGATGTAACCACATACTGTGTTTGTGGTGTATACAGTGAGGTACCTTGGTCCTCCTGGGCAGCGTCATTGTAATTGACTTGTTTGCGTACTCTTTTGCCCTTGCCCAGGTTGCGGGCCAGGTCCTCCTGCTGTTGCTCATAATGATGTCTCAGTAGCTTCTCCCAGTAATCTGGATCCACGTTTTCCTCCTGTTTAATGATCTCTCTCTCTATTTCTTCAATCTGCACACACAGATGCAAAAGAATTGAATTGATAACAATGAATTTATGAAACCAGTACTGGAATAGTAACTAGTAGTACTGTCATTGTTAATGATTACTTCACTTTTTGTTATCTTTCCCAGCCCTCCCTTTTTCCTCTTTCTCCCCCACATTCATACCTTGTCATCCTCTCGGACGGTATACTGAGCTACTTTGAAGGAGCTGAGGTACTCATTCATGTTCTGCATGTCTGTATCATCAGTGGCATCCTGACTGCGGTCCAGTAAACGCTCAATAGCAGCGTTGTCGTAGTGAATCACACTGCCGTCTTCTTCCTTATTTTCCCCGGCTGGACACAAACAACACACATGGTTACAGCAATGGCAGGAATGGTCCAAAATTCTTTAAAATATTTTTAAACAGATGTTATTTTTCTTCGAAGTCTTCAAGCTCTCAGTGCCAGATGAGAAGATGCAGTGCACTGGCTCACTGCAAGGAGGTGGTGTTTCAGGAAGTGCAACGAGAAAACAGAGGTGCAGCAAGAATGCTGGCATCCATGAGAAGCTAAAGGCTACTCTCTAAATATTGGTCCTTAAAGGAAAAAGTTGACCCTCAGGCTTTGTCCACATGTACATGGGTATTTTTCAAAATGCACAAACAGCGTCACTGAAAACTGAACTTTTGGAAAACTCCCTCCAACACTGCAGGTTTTGCAATGTTGTAGGTCCTCTAATTATAACAGCAATATTATTATTTGTATTGATAATAAGAATATAGTACTATTATTACCACATTTTATTATTATTTGTGTAATGTTATTACAATAAGAAGCTAGATCTCTTATAAGAATAACTTTTTGCAGGCTTCTGAATGGCCAACATGGCTGTTTTTTATATTCTATAAAACATTCACAATCAGGAAAGGCATTAAACCATGCAGGGCAGGAAACCTCAGATGTGGAATAAAGATTTGACATTTACATTAAACAATTTACCGCTCAGCTCTGAGTTTTGGTCCATTTCTTCTAGTCATTAGTTCTGCCTTGATGGATGACATTTACTCTGCACTAAAATGACCTGCATGCACGCATCCTAATCAAGAACCTCATGTGAATGATAAACGTCAGCCATGAACAACAATAACACATTATCATATCATCTCAAACATCATTAACTCTAAACAACTTTCAAGTGCCCACAATATGAAGAATGGCCAGATGATCTAATGCTTATTTAGCATTTTAAGATAGAGGCCAGATGCTTTAATAGTTCTGCAGCACTTACTAACAACCCCCCCCCCCCACCCATGAACTTGGTGAGGTGAAAGTAATACATGCATGTACAGTGGAAAAAAACAAGTTCCTGTCTGATTATTCTCAGTATAGTTGTATGGTCTGTATGGTCACAAATCCTATATGTATCCAATCTAGGAGCACATATGAAAGTATAGTATACAGTTTAATCTCTCACAGTATACAGTTTAATCTCTAACATTCCACCCCATTCTCTTCACAAACACAGAAATGTCCTTATTTACTAAATAGATCCACTCTTTTACTTAGTGTGTCTCTCTCTCACCCTCAATCTCATCCTTGAACAGCTCTTCTGTGCCAAACTTCAGAATGTCATCCAGCTCCTGTTTGGACATGGAGCCAGCTTTGGAGCCCAACCCCGGCCGCACCACCAGGTGGGTCAGCATCATCTTGCGCTTGGCTACTTGGGTAATGCGCTCCTCTACAGACGCACGGGTGACAAACCGATAGATCATCACCTTATTGGCCTGACCAATCCTGTGGGCTCGACTGAAAGCCTGAGAGGAAGACATGAAAACAGAAGAACAGAGAAAGAGAAATGAGTACAAACAAGTCAGGTCAGGACAAACAGATTAAAACAAGATTTCCCTGTCTGGACACACTACAAAATCCTTTCGAAATGTCAGGCAAATTAGTAATGTTCAGTCAGGACTATTAGCTAGGCTGTTTCTGCATGTCTGTTAGTACAAACGCTCTATACCTGAATGTCATTGTGAGGGTTCCAGTCAGAGTCAAAGATAATGACAGTGTCTGCGGTAGCCAAATTGATGCCCAAACCCCCTGCTCTTGTAGAAAGAAGGAAACAGAACTGAACGGCTCCCGGAGCTGAAAAACAGATAGGAAGAAAGATAGAACTAGAGTGAATGCAAAAATACTAATCTTTGTTTTGTACAATTCATGCACTCAGTTGCTCAAGATTCAAGATTCTTTACTTTTCATATACAAAGTTATAAAAGTACAACATGTAGTGAAATGTGCCATGAAACTGTGTAATGCAGTTACAATAATTTCAAGAGAAAATTAAAGGGTAAAATTATGTAATAAAAATAAAACAATAGCTTCAGTTACACAAGTGTAAACTAGATCTGAAGTGTGCAAGTGTAATAGAATAGAGTTTGTAATGAGTTGTTGAACAAGTGACTAAATGGAGGTATTCTGACCATTGAATCTGTCAATGGCCTCTTGTCTTAGTGCACCAGTGATGCCTCCATCAATGCGCTCGTATTTATAACCCTCATAGTCCAGGAAGTCCTCCAGTAAATCCAGCATCTTGGTCATCTAATGTACAAACACAATCAGAAAAAATAAATATGAGCAAATTTTTAAATGTTACAAAATTCAGGTTCAAGTACCTGCAGAAGTATAAACACTTAGAAGTATAAAGACTTAAGAAGTACAAAAAAATGTAGAACTATCAAAGAGGAAGGAGAAATTTGTGAAGTAGGGATGAAAAGATTGAGAAGTTTAGAAAGACAAGCAGTGGCAAAACTGATGGACTCTGTTAGAAAGAATTTGTGTTTAATGTGCAAAGAGATAATCAGTATAACAGATCAATTGATATGTGTTAATTCTTAAATAAAACCCATTTTTAAATATACTGAATTTGTTCTGACATTTAGCAGCAAGGTGAGCAAGTGGGGATTACAGCAAACATACAGGAGGTAATGGACTGGTGTATGGCATCATTATTCAGGAGGGGCCAAAGACGTGCAGTAAGGGAGTCTGAGAGTCTGTGTGCATGTGTAAAATGTTATATGAATAGTACCTGAGAAAACACAAGCACACGGTGGCCCTGCTCTTTCAGTTTCCTCAGCATTTTCTGCAGCAGCATGAGTTTCCCAGAAGCCTTTGTGAGGCTGATGCCCTCATATGCCCCACTAGGTGTCTTAGGGGCTTCCTGTAAAACGCACACACACAGAGAATAATTTTAGAGAATAAAAAGAAGCAACACATTTTTCCTTAAAAATATTTAAAAAGGTCAATAACATACTAGACAACATTTCTATCTAGAATCTCTAGCAACATAAACAGTATTGTAGTGTCATGTTCAGACACAAGGTGGCAGCACAGTTCACTGTCTTTGATCAGTGACGAAAAAAACTAAAGCTGTTTAGTGGAACGAAAAGTTTAGAAGATTAGTTTATTTTGTGATCTTTTGTGAAGAAAAAAATGTAAGGAGAAGGTAGTATTACACCAGGAAGGTGACTGGTAAGGGTATGTGTGTATGCGTGTGTGTGCGCGTGTTACTATTAAGCATGAGTAATCTGGCAAAATATAACCTAGTAATTGAAGATATTTTCAGTCTAAAATACCTATACCAATATTAAATTTTTCTGAGATGTGCTTAGTATTTATTTTTTAAATATTGTTACTTTTTAGTTTTCAGAATTAGGGCACAGCGTTACATTACATCAGTTGCAAGTTGTACCTGAAACATGCAGTTGAACTTTGCTATAGAAGTACTGATATTCTCAGAAAAACACATCATGATATAATTTACTGTGCTGATGACATCACATCGTCAAGACACGTTGACATGTTTATATCTCACCATGGAGGCGACGGGAAAGAGGTAGGGGTGATTGCAGCATTTCTTCAGGTCCATCATGATGTTCAACAACGAAACCTGGTTCCCTCCTCCTTTAGAGTTCAGCGCCTCAAAGTTCCGTGTCAAGATGAACTTGTAGTATTTCCTTTTTAGCAATAGAAACACATGCACACACAAAAAGGTTAAACAAGACCACAGTATCCAGTTTTCTCCAGCCAGTTTTCTCTCTTTTTACTCATAACCTTATGTGTGACTATGAAAGAAAAGTTCTACAAAACCATGCATGGTAAGGTCCCCTCAGTCCCTAGGCATGCTCTCACTTCTGCATGGGGCTTAGCTCTACTCGAACGATCAGCTCTGTTTTAGCTGGCATGTTCTTAAACACATCCGCCTTCAGCCGTCTGAGCATGTGCGGCCCCAGCAGGTCGTGCAGCTTCTTGATCTGGTCCTCTTTGGAGATGTCAGCAAACTCCTCCAGAAAGCCCTCCAGATTACTGCAGACAGAAAGCGAGAGAAAGGCTGAGTTCTCTGTGCGTTTGTAATCTTTTTCATACAAGAGTGTGAAGGTCAGTGATTAAATGCAAAAAATTAGAGGTGTCGTGATTTAAAAATGATCTCTGTAAAACAAGCTCTGTAATTAATCAATCCAAAATAATCGCACACAGTTTTGCTATAAAAGCATTTAAAATATAAATGAAGTACGTCACCCCAAGCATACAAGGCATCTCAAAATAAACTTGGCAACAGAGACCATTTTGCTGGGTCACAGGTAGACGTGTCAGTTTGGGTCTGAGTGCCTGGTCCAGAGTAGCAGGCGCTGGTGCTGGTATTGTGCTGTTCTGGCTCGGACCACCGGTTTAGCTCCTAAACGCTCTGAGCTGATGTGATATTTTAGATGTGATGAACCCCGATGATACAAAAATTCCTCATTGCATGAACTGCAGTGAACGATACTCCTATCAACCGTTCCATCAAACTCACTGGGCCGGGCAGTGGGTCTCATCTACATTTTACAGAGCGCCTGTGGCCAGAACGAGGCGAGTGATAAAAGTCATGTGGTGCGATTAATCAGCGTTATTTTTTTAACGCGTTATTGTTTCTGTAATTAATTGATCAAAATGAATGCATTAATTCGACACCCCTACTAAAAATACATGATATTAAAAAAATATATTTTTTAGTGAGTGTTCATGTGAATCTGTACATGAGTTTGTTAGTAAGTGTGTGCGACCAAGTGTGTTTGTCCTCACTTGAAGCGGTTGGGCGTGAGGAAGTTAAGCAGGTGGAAGAGCTCTTCAAGGTTGTTTTGAAGGGGCGTGCCTGTTAGCAGCAACTTATGGTCAATCTTATAGTCATTCAGTCGCCTGAAAAACTGAAAACACACACACATACACTTCAGTTTTTACCACAAAGACTTTCAAACACTCAAATGTGTGTGTGAACTTGTATAATTACATTAGAATAAGCAGTTATAAATGACTCAAATATGAACCACACAAATATTAGCAACAATACACACAGTTACATAGTCTGCACACACAAAAACAGATACCTTTGACTGGTTATTTTTAAGGCGGTGAGCTTCATCCACCACGAGACAGGCCCAGTCAATGGACTTCAGAGCCGTCTGGTCTATGGTCACCAGCTCATAGGAGGTCAGCAGCACATGGAACTTAATGGGAGCTTCTTTCTGAGAAAGGCACAAAGAAACAAATATGCAAAAATGTAGGTTACCAATTATATTATTGATCATAGTAGTAATTAACTAATCTACCAATTACTCTGACATATGAAGTTTTACTGTTTAATCATCATAAAGATTTTTAAAAATTTGTTCAATTAGTGGCCATACCATCCCTACTAAAATCTCAAAGATCCTTCTGCTCTCATCCACAACAACCTTTTTTTTACACCGACAAATTACACGGAAGACAAGCTTGTTAGGCAATTAGCAAGAACACAGGAGGGAACATAGAAGGGAATATTTAATGTTATGATAATTTAAAAGTAAAAAATGTAAAATTTTATCTAACTTTTAAAGTTAAAGCACAGGTTTTTTTTTTTACAGTATGTTCAATTGGTCTATGTACATATAACCGGTTTAGGCTTCCCTCGTTTTTGTATTTCCACTTAATCTGACTCTTTACTGCTCACCCGTAGTTTGAAGGCCTTCTTTCCTCCTTTCACAGCTGTGTCGTCGAAGGAGAACTCGTTCTCGCGAATGATGGCTCTGCTGTCTTTGTCTCCTGTGTAGGTGACAACGTAGAAGTCTGGAGCCCACATCTCAAACTCCCTCTCCCAGTTAATGATGGTGGAGAGGGGAGCGCTCACCAGGAATGGCCCCTTTGTGTGGCCCTGGGGTGTGGAAAGATGGAGAGAATGTATGCAACAACAAACAAATTTAATAACATTGCTTAACACTGATATAAGCATCTGAAGACATGAACAAAATTTCCTTATAACCCAAAATTTTACTGGACATTTTCTGGACTGAACTCAACCAAAGAATAGGGATGGGATATACATTTTTCAAAACTTCTGATCTGTAGTATGATATAATGTGGTTCCTTTACAAATCGGTCTTAAAATAGTGTTGAATGTCTCCTATAGAGAAAACTATGACTTCTGTCAAAATGTTGGTGCTTGTGCTGCTATAAACTTTCTTTTATACTTAATGCTTTTCGCAAATGCTACGACAATGGTTAGTTCCTGAGCCGGACCCATGGGCAGCTACTTTCACACAGTTAAACATGTACATACATTTAAGTAAAATCATCATCACAAAGCAACAAACAAAACTGATGGTCAGAAGTAATACATATCACAAAACTGCCCAAGCCTACTAAAGAGATTGATTGAACAGCGCACATACCTCTTTAAACAACGAGTAGAGAAACACAATGGTCTGTATTGTTTTGCCCAGACCCATCTCATCAGCAAGGATGGTGTCAGTACCCTGAGCCCAGGAGAAGCGCAGCCAATTGAGACCCTCCAACTGATAGAGGTGCAAAGTGCCTCCTGTCACCGTCACAAAGTCTGGCTGCTCCTCGTACTTTATCGTGGGCTGGGGTAGGATGAAAGAAAATGAACAGAATGAGGAATAGCTGAATGAAAAATACATCAAATATATATATATAATACAACAACAGTAAAACAATACAGGTGCTATTGCAGCTGGCAGCCACACAAGGCAGCATAGAAAGTAGAAATAATAGAAGAAAAAACATAAAAGAAGAAAAACAACAAGGGGCTGTCAAGGATTCATACTCACATCAGTAACAGGGGTTCCAGGGGCTTCATCATTCTCTTCTCTCCTCCTCATGCTCCGTGGCTTGTCTGGGTCCTCCTTCATTACCTCCTCCCTTTGAGGCACAAAATCACTCAATGTCAACTGTTCAGGGTATCTATGGCTGATCAAACATACAACTGAACAATAATATGTATTATAATATATATATACAAATAATAATATGACCCATAAAAAATTCCAAACCTGCACAATGATATCTGAAACATATCAGTATAATCAGAAAACACTATATGGGACAGATGTTAAGATTTGACCAGTATTTTAAAATAAGATTTCACTGGCATCAGCCCACAGTTCATTACAGTCCTAAAAGCTTTAACTACATTTTAGTTATACAGCACTCTTAATCTACTACATTACCAACAAGAACAAAGAAGCTTGGAACTCACATGGAACTTTCGTTTACAAAAGTTTGACAGTACCTGTGTCTCCAATAAGCTGCTTTATGGATGCCAAACTCTGGGATGTCCAAGTCATCTCTCTCCCATGTACACTGATCATAAGTTAAGTCTCGCCACTTCACCAGATAGTGGTAATTCCCCTTCTTATCCACACTGTATGTGTGCACACATACAAACACCCCCACACACAATAAGTCATTAAGTACTATCAAAATCTGTCTTGTGTATTTCATGCTGCACTGCATAAACCCTCACTCACCTGTGGTTAATTATCCTTTGTACCATCATCCATTCTTGCTTGATGCCATAGCGGTAATACTTCTCCTCTAAGATGGCATATTGAGGGTCTTTGGCCCGTCGTTTCTCACTCTTTCCAGAGTCCTCTTCTCCTCCAGAGCCGTAGTCTAGACTGGGTGGCTCATCCATATCAGTCTTCCGCTGGTAGTTACGGAACATTACAGAGTGGAAGATCTCCAGCTGAAGATTGACAGAAAAAGAGAAAGAGAAGTGTGCTGAAAGGGCGTTAGTGCTGAGCAATATACAGCCTCTACGGTCATACCATGGTGCTCACACACCATGACACGGCTTTTCAATATTAGTGAATCTGCATTATTTGTTTGATAGACAATGAGCATTATAGCTATGACTGGTCTCAAAGCGGTTTTAAATTCACACAAAATTAAATAAATAGCTTGCACAAACCGTTATGTTTATAGGAGTTGCATAAACGGTGATGGTAAAAACAGGCAATGAAGTAGCAGGAGAGGTGAGCAAAAATGATTTTTTTTCTAAATGCAAAGAACTTAACTTGGAAATACAACACAAGATTATACTAATGTGAATTAAAAAGCCTGAAATACAGCCTCATAAGCTTTGGGTCTGTTTGACTGACATGCAAATTGACCAACCACAGGCTGTTGTTTTAGGAAGAAGCCACAAGGGTTGGAATAAAGTGCACCAGATGGGAGATGCACAAGGATCTGATTTAAAATGCCTTTGAACAGATTTCAGGAATGACTCCTAAAAGCACAATAGAGTCAATGATTTTCTCTTTGCCAGTGCATGGACAAGCTGATACAGTGGCAGTTACAGACTGGTGAGAGGCAAGATTCCGATGTGAGGTGATTTTTCTGTGCGCAGAGTCTGAGACTGAGACAAATTAACTAACTGAAACACATGACTATAACAAATAAATGTCATTTTATTCTGTTTATTGGTACCAAACGAAAATTATTATTATTTCATTCTGTATACGCCACACCAGTACATATCACCTGTACCTTCAGACACTTTAACAAACACACCCACACACACCTGAAGTTCAGTGATCCATGTACAGTGCCAGTAGGACTGTCCTGCCAGCTTCACAAAGAACTCTCTCTCTGGGCGGCCTTTCATTGGAGGTGGGGGCGGAGCATCAGGAGGTGCGTCTGGGGGTGGAGGAACAGGCACTGGGGGCGGGGGCTCACCCCATCGCCAATGTAAGATTTTCTGTACTCGCCCTTTAATTGGTGGACACTGCAATGTGGACAGCAAAAGTAACCATTATCAGTATATCATGAATCATTTTTCATTCTTTAATCTCTAAATGTATTGTTCAGTTAATAAACTAACGTTGAGGCGTCCAGTAAGTACTGTGAATAACCTGTAATTACTATGAGTATCCCAGGAACCCCTATGAAACTAATAAGTATTTTCGGTAGTTTTGAGGATGAGGATTGGGAGTCCTTAGAGTTTAAGGGGTTAAAATAAATTTGCTACAGTTGTCTCAACATTTGAGTTGACCGAAATCAGTTCAGCTCATTCCAGATTAATTTCATCTGGTCTGAATCTTAGCAGCTCAACTCAATTCTTTTCAGTTCATTTCATCGACACTCTACAGTACTCACTGTGCATCTAGGACAGAGCCACTCTCCGTTGGGGATTTCAGGCAGAGGAGGGTTGAGGCAGTGTATGTGATAAGAGGAAGGACACGAGTCACAGCATAACAGCTCTCCTCCGTCCTTACACACTCGGCAGAACTCCATATGATCATCCTCTTCTTCCTCTCCACCTCCTGGTCCTGTCTCAGCCACCCCTCCATCATCACACTCTTCTTCAAACTCCTCAAAGTCCTCTTCTTTCGCTTCCCACTGAATCCCTTCCTTCTCCTGGCAGGAGTTCAAGGGTGATCAAATGTGATCAAAGTGCACATAGCAACAACACCAGGATGGCTAACCAAGCTAAGAGCAGATTCCTTAACTGGAGTTTATTTAAAAAAGAATTAATAGCATAGTTGCAACATGCTTACCAGCTACATTTTTCTACCTAACTGCAGTTCACATGGCTTGTCTCTTGATTTGTCGCATCAAAATAAGAAGCAATTTGCTTTTTTTTTTAAACCACAGCACTACAGGGAAAGGAGAATTTGCTTCTCATCAAAATATGTCATTTTCAACCACCATATAAAATTCATAAGTCAGATCTGAACGAAAAATAGACTTGCTGCTCCCTTAATCCTTTAAGCAGCATTCAGGAGAGTTTAAGCATTATGAAGGTGACTCACGCAGTGTGGACAACTCCACTTGCCCTCAGGAGCCTTCTCCAACTCAGGCTCCAGGCACACTAGGTGGTACGCTCTAGGACACGTGTCACACAGGATGATCTCCCCCCCCTGTTGACACACCTCACAGTAGTCTTGATGATCCGTCTCATAGCCATCCCCATCCTCATCTCCCACCACTGACAGAGAAAAGTTAGAGAACGAGAAGGAATTGCAGCAGCAAATACCTAGACACCACTTTCTCTTCATACATGAGAAATAATTGATTTTTCCTATAAACATGACTGTTTGCCATATGGATCTAACTGGACCACATAAAGAGCTTGCATTGGGAAAACATTTCAATATACTGTAAATAACACATGAAAGTATGGGAAGCTAATGAATTGTTAAATATTTAAAATCAAGTTCACAGACATATTCTTACACTGTATTACACTCAAATTAATACTGGGTTATGCCGCACAACCTGTGTAAAGTATGTGAACTAAAACTGCCCATCTTAAGTTTCTTTCTTTTTTTTTTACTGATTCTGTGTCTGTCCCATTCACTCACCACAAATATATTTGCTTAAAATGATTCTGACAATTAAAATCACATTTTAAAAGCTAAACATAAAGATGAGGGTGATGAAGAATTGTAACAGCTTCTCCATTTCAATTTTAGCAGCAGAAAATTGAGTCGTTTGTCAAAGCACATTTTAGGAGTTGTTTTTTGAACAACGATATGTTGACTCCAACAAACCTGTCAACATCTGTGCATCAGCCTCAGTGAAACACTGTGAAGAGTTTAAAATGGTACAAGAAGACAGGTTAAATAGAAAAAATATATCCCACTTTTTTTCTTTTTCTTGGCTGGGCGACCTCTCTTGTTCTTCTTGACCCGGCCAGAGCTGTCCGAGCGCACTGATGAGCTGTGGACACTTGAGTTCTCTTGCTCAGAATCATCATCATCCACATCTTCACTCTATATAAAACACAAGACATGAACAAATGAGCCAAATCTATGGCTACATTTATTACAACTGTCATATACACACACACAACTTCTGGGTTGCATATCTACACCTGGAATCATTTAACAAAACTGCACACATATAGATATGCACACATACAAGCAAAAAACACACACGGATGAGTGCCAGACTGAGTCACTCATTCACCGGACAAAATATGAGCATCCTGACTAATTTCTCACCGAGCTGCTCTTTTTACGCTTGTTCCCAAGAGCTCCCAGTTTGATTCGGAGGGGAGCCATCTTTTTAAGCTTGGGCTTCTTCTTGTCCGAGACACGAGGACTCTTACTGCGCTTCTTATAGCCAGGGCCTGTCAGATACAGTGACAGAGAGGCTCACTGCACACAATGAAGGCACTAATACAAACTATTACCTGTAATAGTACGATTATGATATTATTAAAAACCCAGGCATGCAGAAAGTTGCTTTGAAGGAATGGTTCACTGGAAAGTGAAAATGATTAAATTACTCAATTTCTTTTCTTAGTCAAATGGTCAAGGCACATCTGCACTCTTTAGTTTGCTACTTTAGTTTTGCATCCGAACTACAAGTAGCAAAAAATCTTTTGAGATACACAGACGTCTGTTGTATTAGCCTCCGAACTCCACTGAAAAACAAAAGACGCATACTATAGACAACACATATGCCTTGCATAACTAACATGATTGAGAGGGGCAAATTCTCTAAGCTTGGGGTGTCGAAATTTTAAGCGGCAGACACACAACTTACGTTATACTAAATGGTAAGCCATTTTTCCTATTTGAACAATGTATATGCATGAAATTACAGTGTACATGTGAAATCCCATCCTGCATTAATTTTACATGAATCAGCTATAACATAATCAACTGCATATGTGCAAATAACTAAATTGGTTGATTCTTTTGTGTTTGAAGGTAATAGTAGGATCTTTTGGGTCACTGATCTAGTCTACAGCTTTGCTATACATTTACACCTATACCTGCTTTAGTTTGGCTGTCAAGTGGCCAACAGCTGGCTAATAGCTTTGCTTGAATGAAAATGCAGTGTTTAAACATGAATGACTACAGATTTTGAAAATATATAAATAAAACTTTTGTTAGTCTCAAAAAACACAAAAATAATTAAAATGTATACTCTTAACAGAGAACAGAATGCCGACTAACTAGAACAGCTCAGCATAATTTATGACATCTCAATATAAAACGATGAGGAGTACTTCATGCACCTCCCTACCCTTCCACCCTCCTCACCTTTCCCTTCTTTGGTCTTGGCCTTGCGAAGTGGGGGTGGCTGAGGCGGTGGTTCGGGGGAGGCAGTTGCTGCAGAGACCTGCTCAGCAACGGCTGCTGCAGCGGCAGCGGCAGCAGCGGCAACCGCAGCGGCTGAACCTTTGAAAGGATTATTAGAGCTGAACTCCCTCCACTTTGCCCCTAAGATGGTCATCATCTTAGACATAGGGATCTTAGGGTTCTTCTTTGCTATCATTGGCCTAAAAAGTAGGGCAGATCAAAAAGGAGACAGTCAACTTCATCTAAAAGTGATTATTCAATGAAGAATCACATTTATTAATTACCCTCCTACACCAAATCTAGTCTATTAAACAGAGCTATAAGGTTAAAGTAATATAAGGTTCCTGAGCTATAAGGTTAAAGTAGTTAATGTTAAAGCCTGTATGACATTAACTAGCACTTTGAGTAATACAGGCCTAAATTGTTATATTCCTGCATCAAACTTGTAAAGTAATTGCAAACAGACATACTTTTGGCTGCATTTTGGAGACAGAACTTGCCTTTTTATTGTCCAGCTAAAGTCAAGTTTAGTACAGTGTACCCTTGCGAAGTCGCGGATTTTTTCTTAGAACTGAAATAACAATTGTTTGCGGAAACCGCAAATATATCACAAAGCAACAGTATACGAAAACGTGTCTTGGTATGGTGAACTTCCCCAGTACTCAGAGGCGGGAGGTTTGAAAGTAGCCAATCCGAGAGCGTTATTCATTTCTCCTTGTTGCTGCTTGGCTGCTGCCTTGTGACGCATCTCTGGAAGCTGCAGTCCAGCATTCCCGCATCATAACAGTTTCCCGAGTGTAGCTACCTCGAGTTTACCTTTACATTTTTTTAAAGGGTAATGTATTAAGATGAGTTTAAAATGAAATCAAAGTGTTTTGGTAGCATATTTGGGGGCATATTTAGGGTTTTTACTATAAAAATAGGCCTTTATAGGCATTTTCAATTTATTTTTTTTTTACAATTCCCGGGTGCTCTTGGAACATAGGCCCCGCGAATTTCGGGGATCGCCTGTACCTCATAAATTGGCTGAAGGCCTTGTAGTTGGTTAGCGTACGGTAGTCCTCTTCAGTGAAGGTGTGATCCACATCCTCCAGTCCCCAGTCTTTTGCTAGTTGGGCAGATGTCTTCTGTTCTACAGGCTGTGGAAGAGATGAGAAACAATGCTACTCGAAAAATGAATAATGTATCTGGCTGAAATATTGCCTACATCTCCCGCTATGCAGCATCAGTGCTAGAGCCTTTTGAAAATTTAAATTACACAGAGTTCACAGAGACTTGGGGAAAAAAATTAAGTTTCATTTACAAACTTACCTTTAATCCATTAAAATTAAACTGCTGCAGTGAAGCTAGCACATACATTTGATAATTAACAATCTAACAACTGTCGCTAGATTAAAAAAACGAATCATACTGTTCTTACGGTTTAGGTAAGAAAGAATCAGAAAGTTGTCGTACTTTAGTGGTTTCCTCGTGCGTACTGTCATCATCATCTTTCTTCTTTTTCTTTGTCTTCTTTTCTTTCTTGTCTTTATGTTTCTTTTTCTTCTTCTTCTCTCCTCCATAGTCACTGGCAACACTATCAGAGTTTACTCCATAATCTTGTTCTGAGTCCCTCTCTATATCGCTGTCCTAAAGAGACAGAAATGTTATATTTAGTCCTAACGAACAACTGTAGTAATCTGCATATAATGGTTCTTTTGTAAGTTAAACCTTATCAAAAATGTGGGAAAAAAAAGAATACTGCTGGTTAAAATGACATACTATTTTTTTCCGTTTGCGTGCTTTAGGTGTCTTGCCATCTTTGTCTTTGTCTTTCTTCTTAGTCTCCTTCTTTTTTTTGGGACCTCGCTTCTTCTTTCCCAGAATGTCCCTTTCTGAGGCCTCTCCCCCATCCTCAACATCATCTGAAAGAGCAGTCATAAGAAGGAGGTGGGGGTGCATATAAGAAGAGTGGTGACTAAATGGGACTGACAATAATCCTATACAAAAGCTGAAAATTATCCTTTTAATCGCTTCCCAATGCAATTAGAGCCAACAATGGTTTGAAACGTGGGGGCATTGCAGGGGGTGCTGGAGAAGACCCCTTCACTGCCAAGCGACAAACCTTTGGCTTGCACTAAGCTGTGCGCTTTAGCGAACAAATTTTAAAAGTGCAAGCATGTTTGTGGCCTGACTGCCCTTGAGACTCTACACAGACTTCAGACCAGTACTGAGGCTGAGGTATGTTCAATGCCCATATTTCATACATGGTATGATTCACTCCAGGTGAAAAACATGTCAAAGAAGCTGAACATGCATTACATTTGCCTAAATTGGAAAAGACAGGGTAGAGATCCACAAAGAGACATTCTCACTCTTTTGTGAACAGACAGATCCACAGAGACATTTTCACAATGTAAACAGATAAGGCTACAGTCTGCTGTACCTTCCTCTGCTTTATCTCTTTAAACAGAAAAATCACCTCTACTCAATTTATTTACAACGCAATTCTGAAAACATATATTTTATGAGTAATATTTTCTCACCTCTGACCCAACTAAGACTACATGAAATGCGTTTGTGCTTGTTGTTTGTGTTTGTTTTGTGATTAAAATAACAACGATAGGTTTCATAGGTGGTCAATAACTCATAAATGATTAACTGCAGAGGCTCTTCGTATTCATGACTCTGTGTGAAAACAGAAACACACGGTCCAGTTGTGTTTCAGGTCCTTTAAAGAGAAAAAAGCTACGGTCGCCATATTGCACTGAAACAAATTAGTTGGTTGTTTTTTTATTCCATCTTTGTCGTTATAGGACGCAACGGACGGGCGAGCGTGAGCCTATCTCTCCGCGCGCTTTTTTCCCGCGCCCGGCTGGCCTCGCGCAGCCAGAGGCGGCAGCAGCGTGCACGCGGGTCTCGGTGATCGGGAGGCCGCAGCCAAGAGACACGCGACATGAACCTCGAGCACACTGCGCCTGCAGCCCCCTCCCCCCCGCAGCCGCGGGGGTCTCCCACCTGGGAGCGGCGCGGCTCGCGGCCGCCTGTCTGAGGGTCGCAAGGGGCTTTTAAAGGGCCACCAGGGAATCAGGGCTAATTGATTCGCGCGCGCCGTTGCAGCCAGCCTTGCGCGAGACACTTTTTTTGCTCAACTGAGAAAAAGGCCCTGACGAATGAAATGAAAACAACATGTCTTACATACATGTATATATTACGACCCGTTATCACGATATGCAAGTACCCGTTATCACGATACTTTTAAATACAAAAGCCCTCTGCAGTGCGTCCAGATTTCAGACTTAAGGTGTTGAGACTTTTGTCCTATTTTGATTAAAGAACACACGTGCATGTAGGTCAGTTTAAAACGCGGGATCACATGTTATAAACTGTTATTAACATGATAGACCTACCTACCCACTCCTGTTGATTAGATCTATATGGCAACTCCAAAATGTTAAATGTGCGGTGTATATCTATATATCTACTATTACCTATATATTTATATATATATACACACACCCACACACACACACACACACATATATATATATATATATATAGATGTATGGATCAGGTAAGCTGCCCTTCCTATGATCAATAAAATGACTCTGAATCTGA
>JBBPCX010000011.1:12235934-12253413 GCA_037974365.1 Hydrocynus forskahlii | reverse complement strand
ATATATATCTACGAATGCCTCTGTCAGTGCTGTTTATGACAACAAGACTGCGTACGACATGCATTATTAGTGAGCTCTGGACACAGACAGACAGGTCTTGGTGGTCTTAGAGCGGTCTGTCCTGCTCTGAACCGTGGCCGTCGGTGTGACAGTGGGTCGGGTCAAGTTTATTTACAGTCTGTCACAACACCACTGTCTCAATCAACCGGTAGCCTCTGTGCTCTGCACTCTTTTTGCAATCTACCCTCTCCAATGCTCTCGCCATTCCTGTTATCTGGGCATTACAACCTCGGGTGGCTTTGTAAAAAATCTCTGAGCAACTTAGAGTGCGTGGCGAGTCCCAGAGAGAAGACAATAACATTAAAAAGAGGGGGTGTAGAACGTGTAGTGCTGCTGAAAGTGAGAGGATGGGACAGTAAAATAGGGCATTGCGAAACTTTAGTTAGAGTCTTAACTCTAAAAGCTAATAGCAGAGGAAGGCAGCGAGAGGGGGGATATAGAGTAGCAAGGCTACTTTAGTAGTGCAGATGTTGCACCCCACCACCCCCAGTTCCATGCTACATGTAACACTTTTTCTGGAAGATAGTCTGGAAATGCTGTGGTTTGTGTCTCTGTTTCCCCGGGCTGCCCCGGGTCTGCTCGGTACCTGGCACGGCGAGGGCTGCAGTTTCTCTGGGAGCCGCCGGAGAGTTTATGTCGCTTGCGTTCTCGTCCAGCTCCCCGTCGTCGTCCTCTTCTTCTTCATCAAAATCTCCTCCCTCGGAATTAACCGCCATGCCCTCATCTTCCTCACAAGAACGGAGAGGAGAGGACATTATACTCCCTCCAGCGACCCCGGTCCTCCAGATCAAAAAAGTCTATTCCTTCCGAAATTATGATATTTATTGAATATTCAAATCGAGACACACACACACATACACACGGGGGGGAAAAAAGTAGGGGGCGTTTTGGAATATTTTACACTACAAGGCAGAGAAACAAAGATGGCCGCCCTTATATTTATTTTTTAACAACCCCCCCAATAAGAAAAATCCCCTTACATAAAAAATGGCTGACTATATTATTTCAGAACGCCCCCCCTCCTCCTCCTCCTCCTCCTCCTTTCTCTCTCTCTCACTCTCTCTCTCCAGTCTCCCCTCCCTCTTCAAAAACATTCACATTGTTCCAGCAGAAAGGGGTGTATGGCTGATTCTAAGTTGTATTTTAACTCGTTAACTCTTTTTTTCCCACTTCTTTTCTCTCTCTGGCTCACATTGACTTGAATGGTAGCTGTCTCGTATGTGTGTGCGTGCGTGCACTCTTTTCTGCACTGCAGAGAGAAACAAATCAAACAAACATGGCCACCTTAATAGTCTTAAAGGCTGTGTATGAAAAAAGTGTCTCGGAGTGAAAGGGTTGAGCCAAGCTCTCCTCTGGTCTGGAGGCTGGAAAGAACAGGGGGTGGGGGTTGGGGGGTGCTGTGCCGCAGCCATGCCCAGATTTACATCAGATTGTGTTGCTTAAAAATTAACCTTTTAAAGGGTGGATGGAACTATTCTGACGCTCATTTGCCCTCAAGTTCAAATGGGCAGGTAAGAGACCTGTAAAACACACTTTCCTCTATTTAGAGATTTTTTATTTAGATAGGAGTACAGTGGAGGAAAATCTGGTCCACTGCCAATGTAAGAAAGACTTTCATGCAGTTAGTCTCACAAACCAGACTCTGCAACATGTACTCATACACAGCAGCTATTAGGAGCCAATACCTTTAGACAACAGTGACACTATTGTCTTTTTTGTCTCTCTCTCTTTATTTTGTACTATTTTAAAAGGACATATCAGTTATATATATTTCATCCTTGAATGACAACAAGTAGTTCTTGTTAACAAAAGTCACAATGTCAAGTGATCCACTGTCCGGTTTCATTATGGTGAGACTGTGTTTTGGTACTATTTGTGTCAAATTATTTATGTTTAAATGAACAGAATTCAGTGGGGAAAATACAATAATAAGGTAATGGAATAAAGAGATCTGTTGTGAACATTTGTGTTATAATGTTTCAGTGTGGACACTGTAATGTATTGCCATATCTTAGAATGCAACATCAGTCCTGAGTCAAAGTTCAGTAAGATCATCGTTGAAGTACAGACATAAGGACTGAGTATAGAGGTCTCGATCCATGCGAATCTGGTAGAATTCCTCGTCCTCATCCGGGATGCAGTTTTGACTCAGGGTCTTGGTCACGTCCAGGTTATTGCCGTTGTGCTTCCAGGTGTAGCTGGCTGCATGGGAATTGTAGCGCAGGTAACGCTGCAAAATCTCCTCTAGAGTTTCCTCAGAACATACCTGGTCAGAGAACAAAGACAGAGAAAACCCTTCATATACCACCCATATCCTATATTTGTAATACAACACAAATTAAGAGGGTCTTTTTGTTCTTAAGGCAAAATGCATTTGGCCAAATTCTTACACTTATATGAATTATACAAGCATAGTCTTATGGGTTTACCAAAAGAGAGGGAAGGAATTTATGTCAGTTTGATCCAATGGTGGTACAGAGCCAAGAACCACTGGAGAGGGAGGGGGACAAGAGGGGGAGTACAGAATGGGGTGGTTGGGGTGGGGGGAGCACAAGAGAAAGACAATAGGAATGCTCTGCTAAGCCTTTGGACCATGCACAGTAGCTCAATGCCAGATGGGGCATGTAGCAGGAGAGAGCTTGCCCACCATGCAGTAAGTCTGGTGGCCACTGGGCTAAAGCACCAGTCCAGTCTTGGATCGCTCGTCTGCCCAGAGGCACAACATCAGTAACATTTCCCTTTGTCAAGCAGGAGTAGGATCAGATGCAGAGAGCAAAGGGAGGGTGAACTGAGCAAAGCAAAAAAAAAATGAGGTTGGGTTGGGGTGGGTGGGTGGGGTGGGGGGAACAGAAAAATAGAGCAATCCTGCCCTCTTCAGCATATAACAGCACAGTGCAAGTAACCTTTCTTACAAAAGGAAACCAATGTGTGCATCCTTTCGAAACCATGCATATACAAGATGTATCCAACATTTCTTCTGCATTAATAGGGAGTGTGGGCGCCTCACTTTGATGGAGTAACAGCATCCACGCTTTATGGGAGACATTTCTCTTCACTGATGTGAGAATTTAATTGCATTCAGAGCATTAGTAAGGTCAGGTACTGATGTTCGATGATTAGTTTTTGATCACAAATGCCACTACATCGAGGTAAACAATGGTGCTCCATCATTCCAGATAATTCTATGCCAATACTCCGCAACTCAGGATTTTAATCTCATCTTGGCACTGGGCACAGGGCACACATGAACCTAAGGTTCCTGTGCCCCTTGCTACTGGCAACACTTGTCAATAGAGATTAAACAAGCTGTGCACTGGTGTCAGAAATGGGTGCACCTTCAAGTAGTCAAATGTACTAACATGAAGGACTGTCTGGATTCCTTTGGACATTTTAAAACTTTATTTATCTACAGTATTTATATCCACCCCTCTGACCACAGCTTTTTATTTTCAGAGTATTTTCTGGAGAGTTTTGTTCTGACTTGTCTTTGTGTGTCTGTGTGACTGTGTAGGTGCTGCAAAACCAATTTCCTCTGGGATCAATCAAGTTTTATAATTTTGATTCTGATTCTGATGTAGCATATGTCTGCACACGTAGTCGCTGTGCTAAAACAAAAAGCATACCTTTTAGAAGTATTGTGCCAAGTTCAGTGTGGCCTACCTCCAGACTTTGCTCCTGGGAGGTGAGTGTGTTGATGATGCGGATCCAGCGGGTCTTGACAGTAAGCAGGCCCACTTCATAGCGGCTGTCTCTCCACCACGGCCTCCCAAAATCATTAATCCAGTCTGTGCGAGGGCAGGGAGGGGGCACATGCACGAAGCGTCCCCTGGGGGTGTAGTATTTCACACAGCCCGTTAAGGGGTCGATATGGGTACGGATCTAAGCAAACAGAGAGTCAGTTTCACTCTGCAAGTTCCATGCAAATGAAAAAAATAGATGATGAATATACAGTGTAGTGAGTGGTGAAAGCAGTGTTTAGACCATGGGTATCCGATCCTGGTAAGGTACACTACATGGACAAAAGTATTGAGATACACCTGTTTCTCAGGGTTTGGGCTAGGCCCCTAACTTCCAGTGAAGGGCAAGCTCAATGCTTCAGCAGACCAAGACATTTTGGACAATGCCATGCTTCCAACCTTGTGGACACAGTTTGGGAAAGGCCCTTTTCTATTCCAGTATGACTGCGTCCCAGTGCACAAAGTAAGGTCTATCTGGTGTGGAAGAACTTGACTGGCCCGCACAGAGCCCTGACCTCAACCCCATCCAACACCTTTGGGAGTAAGGTAGAAGAGTTTGTGAGCCAGGCCTTCTTGTCTAACATCAGTGCCAGACCTCATAAATGTTCTACAGAATGAATGGGGGCAAATTCTCACAGAAAGAAGAGTGAAGCTGTTATAGCCGCAAAGGGGGACCAACTCCATATTAAAGTCCATGTATTCGAATGCAATATCATAAAAGTCCCTGTTGGTGTAATGGCCAGGCGTCCCAATACTTTTGCTCAATAGTGTAGATCCACTTTGGAGAGCGCACATTCAACACACTTAACTCTATTCAGATACGTTTGATTGGATTTAAATTCTGCTGGGTGGAGCAGGAATGTTCACCCGTGGTTTAGATTACGTGTTAGTCCCCACACTTCGTACAAGCTTATTAATATTGTGACAAACTGCTTACATCTTTCGTTTTTGGGTCAAACCAGTGACTGATGTCCTTCCCTGCGCATTCAATAATTGGTTTCAAAAGTACGTCGCCTACAAAACAAACAGAACAAAATTAGGTGTGCTAAAAGACTTGTTGCTTTTAATAATAAAAATAAGAGCAATAACAATGAAAAAAGCTACGACAATCTCAAGACAAGCTTATGGACTTACCCTTATACTCTTCAGCCAAAGATGTCAAGTTGTAAACTTTACCGAGGTATGACACCCAAAGGTCTCCTATCGTGCTGTGCAGAGACACTTCATTCGGTGTAAAATACTTGGGCCGCCCCATTGTCACTTCATCGGCAAAGCAACACCTAAACAGTTTTAAAATCCAAAATAGTGGAGGTAGCTAGCTGTATTTGTAAGATTAGCCTACGAAAGCACTATTGTTTAGCGCAGCCGAGATATAAACAAAACGGTTGCCCTGACAACCACAGCGTATCTGATGTGGACTGTGCTAAACAGGGAGGAGAGGCAAACTTGCCTGGCACGTTTGGACAAAAGTATTGGGACATTACACCAATCTGGACTTTATTGACACTGCATTCAAAACCGATGACATTACACCAATGTGAACTTTATTGACACTGCATTCAAAACCGATGACAACTCCCACTATTTAATCCCCCTCTTTCCAAAAGGTTTTAGCGAGTTTCTGTGGGAATTTGTGCCAATTCGTTCTGTTGAGTATTTATGAGTTCAGGCATTGATTTAGGACGAGAAGGCCTTGCTCCGTTCCAGTTCATCCCAAAGGTGTTGGATGGGTTTCAGGTCAGGGCTCTATGTGGGCCTGTCAAGTTCTTCCACACTGAACTCATCCATGTCTTTATGGACCTTACTTTGTGCATTGGGGCACAGTCATGCTGGACTAAAAAGGGCCTTCCCCAAACTGTGTCCACAAAGTTGGAAGCCTGGTGTTGTCCAAAGTGTCTTGGTACACTGGAAGTAAGGGGCCTAGCCCAAACCCTAGAAAACAGGGGTGACCCAGCACTTTTGTCTGTATAATCTAACTTCCAGAAACGTGATCAGGTGTGTGTGCCAGCTCAAAGGGCAAAAAGATACTGAAGTCTACAATACTAACCAGTAGGATGTAGTAACTGCTGCGTTTGAGTTTAGCAACCTGTAAGAAACATTTTGCTTGTTTTTCCACACAGACATGTCCTCACTGCCCTTGGGATTTAGGCTGCTGCTAGTTTAACTTTCTCACTGTCAGTTTCTGTGAAAAAAGACACTTGACACCATGAGATTAGTCTGAACATTCTCTTATTTTAAATAACCCATTTGAAAAGCAGTTCCAAATGAACAAGTTTGTCCCAAGAAGGCATAAAATAACAAACTACAGGCATAAATACCACTTGGAAAACCCAGATCCATAAACCATTCAGTTCAAAGGGGAAGCTGCATTGGCACATTGATATCAGCATTGTTAGTGCAACAGAACACTAGTCAGCTACACACCTGCTGATCATGGCAACGTCATAGGAAGAACTTTTTTATTAATAATCTGTATATTGTTCAATCAAAAATACCAAGGAGTGTTGAAATATAAGGTAAATATTTTTTTCAATAACAGCTGTTTCAACAGGGTGGGACAGTTCAATGGGAGGTTTTAATGTTTTTAATTGCAGTGATGCCATGATTGAAGGCTCTAAAGCCATTTTGGAGATATGGTATACTGGTAGAAGATTAAAACAATAATCAAGTTTCAAACTTGATCAGAGTAACTTATGTTTTCCATTCATTCATTCAGTAACACTACTAGCCAGTTCTGCCGTTTTCAACAGGAACAGACTACAGAAAACAAATTGAAAACAAAAAAAAGGCAAATAAGATTTCAAAATGGAGCATGAGCAACCACACCCAAAACAAACAGAGAGCTAATCTCACTGTTCAGGCAAACATTCCCTCCTTTGTAAAGTACAGAAATTGATTAAATGCACAAAACTGTGCAATAAAGACCTAATCTATTAAAGATTGGAGTTTTAAAAGTGGACCTTTAAAAGGCCAGCATGTGACACTTCTGTCACAAATACTTTACTTTATATATACTGGAAACAGAATAGAATCAAATACATCAGCTACTCAGTTGTAGGGCAGTAGAGTAGCAAATGTAGATGTGTGACAGAGCAAGAACAGCTGACACATCCGCCTGATAAACATTTGACCTGTGAGAAAGAGAAGCAAGAGGAACTAAAAATGCCACAGAGAGGAGGTCAGCTGATAAAGCTGAAACGATTCAAACTGACTCCAAACTAAATAGGACCTCACTGATCACAGCCATTTACTGTGTGGTATCAAGCGAACACCCGTTAAACAGTTCTCCTATGACATAAGAGTAACTGACTCCTTCTGAAGTCCAGAACTGCCTGCACATTCAAGTCTGAAATGACTCGCAAGCAACAATTTGAGAGCCATATAGATGCATTTTCTTCAGCCTTCATTTGTGGGCTTTCAAATGCATCCAGTCCACCTTCCGTTACTGTTATCGCATCCACAGTATCCAGTAGCATAGCCATATTAGTTGTAGTGGAACTTGAAGTGGAAGTTTCCACCCTGGAAGGGGTTGAAGCCAAAGGGCCACTCTCCTCCTCCTCCGCCTCCCTGCTGGTTCTCGGGGTCCAATGGATCCTCGCCTGAATCAAATTTCTGACGCATCTCTGCAGAATAAAACAATGTTTGTTTCGTTTTAATCAGGTAATTCATAGTTCATATTTTATATTTATACTTTTTACTTTATACTGTGTCCTATTTGCACTATGTTTCTTATGCTGCAAACAGAGAGCTGCTAAACGGTGTTTCATTGTTCCTGCAACAGTGACAATAAAGATCTATCTTATCTTATCTAGTAAATGATGATGTCTTAAAACAATAGGTCATAGTAGTTGATCTGTTCTAATTAAATCCTTAATATAGTTAGATTTCAAGTTACCTGGATCTGTAAGAACCTCCTTAGCTGAGGCAATGTCGATAAATTTCTTCTCTGCCTCCTTCTTTTCTGCTTCAGACTGGAAGTTGTCTGGATGCCACTGTTGTGCCAGTTTTCTATATGCTTTAATGATTTCCTGCTTGTTAGCATTCCTTAAAGCAAATAATGTAAAATGGGTTAGAAACAAGTTCTCACTACAACAATTGATGCTGGAAAAGTGCAGTTCTAAGCAAGAATAATATCAGGTCCATACCGACTAACTCCCAGGATTTTGTAATAGTCCCTCTTGCGTGAGAGCTTCAGCAGTTTCTGTGCACGTTCTAGACCCTCACGAATCTCCTGGTTCTCCTGGTCAAACTCCCGTGCCTCCTGATAGTCCTCCACAGCTATGAGAGGGCAACAGAGTGAGAAATAACAGCAGACAAAGCAAACAGACATGATTGAATGAGGGTGAAATATAAAGCTCCCTAATGCAATATAATTCATGAAAAATGGTTCTACCTTTCTCATAGTCCTGAAGTTGGATGTAGGCCTCAGCTCTGTCCCGGAGGATGTGGATATTCTGAGGATCTCTCTGGTGGGCCTCTGAACAAATGTCCAATGCCTGCTCCGGCTCCCTAATCTGCAGAGAGAGAGGGAGAGAGAGATAGAGAGAGAGAGGGAGAGAGTGAGGGAGAGAGGGAGAGAGAGAGAGAGAGAGAGAGAGAATCCAAAAGTGAAAGATTGTATCCTGCACGTAAGATGAATACGGATCAAGCTCTGACGGTAAACTGCTGATCCTAAAAAATTAAGATGAAGAAATATTTTGACTGTATCCATGTCATTGCAAAACCTCCTAATGTGAGCCAGAAGGCATATGGAGCAGGAGCGAGGCACAACACGGAACATGTTGAATGTGCTCCTGACTCGTCTGTTCAGAATGTCTCTCCTCTCCTAATGCATCTATTTTACTATTACATAAAGGTTTTAGCACTTAGTACACTCCTCTGGTCCTCACCCTGTCCTGAAACTTGAGTATTTCCTTGCTTTGGATAAAAGCATTTGTCAAATTAATGTACTGCAATGTGGTGGTGTGGGTAAAGTTGGGAGTGGGACACAGGAGAGATAAACTGATTTTGAATACAATTGCTTCAGATACCATCATTTACAGAATGTAACTGATTAAGCCCCTTTTCACAATATGCATTTTTAACAAATTTGCATGGCAAAATATTGCTTCTAAATGTACTGTTCCTTATTTAAGACTCAGTCATGGAAAAGATTACATGAAATACAATAATTGGATCCAACAAGCTGCACCTTAATTTAGGACAGCACAGAAATGATACTGAATTATTTCCCTATTTTCTCCCTTTAAGTGCAGACAAACGGAAGGTGCTCACAAATGTCCAGTGGTTTCTGTTCACTGCAAAAGCATAAATGTAATATGAGAAAGCATACTAAAATATTTACATACCTTTACTAGACAGAAGCAGATCCTTTCTTTTGCTTTCGTGGTATAGAACGGAATATTTGGCTCGGTCTTCATAGCTGATTCATACTTTTCTATAGCTTCTTGATATCTGATACATAAACACAGGGGTAACAACAATTAAAAGAAATTCTGTGTAAACATGTTTTAGAAACTTAAGGGATTAAGTTGGTCTGCAGCAGCATTTAAAGTCACTTGATGGAGAATGTCATTGGCATCATATCAAAACTTTATAACTTCATTTTATTTGCTACCACTTTTGTTCGTAACTTTACATTTTAAAACTGGCCACTGCTCTTCACATTATGAGTGAACATAAAACCATCAGAAATAGCGTAAACATAAACAAGCATCAAGTTTTTCATGTTTTTCCCCCAAGTGCAGTCCAATACAAAACTGATGTTCCAGAGACACAAGATTTTTGCTACGACAGCAACAATATCTGTTATATTTCTGTTACACACTTCTCAAAATCATTAATATGTATCAGATGTCTCACTGCACTGATCTGTTGTGGTCAGTTTGGTGGTTAAATATAGATATGTAGGTGTAAGTTGGTCGGTAGCTCTCTCCAGAAATAGAACAGCTGATGCTAATTACACTTACCTCTGTTCTGAGATCAGTTCCTCAGCAGAATCCATCTGCTTGCTGAGCTTCTTCACTTGCTTGTAGTGGGCAAAGCATTCCTTATCATCCTGATCCAGCTTCAGACACTCTCGGATCTCACTTGAGTCCAGAGACGCAAGGGAAAGAGAAGGTAGAGATTCAACATTTGGAAGAAGACCTTTTTAGTGAAGATCACTAAGAAACACTGCCTTAATCAGTTATTCTACCTGTAACGTATTGTAACTGTCGGAACAAAACCTTTACAGTTTTTTTTATGTTTTCAACTCCACCTAATTTAAAACACTAGTTGCCCTTTACAATGTAACAAATTGGCGAATAGACCAATTGTTCAAAATTTCTCAAATTAAATTTACGCTAATTTGCACTAAAAATTGGGAACAATTTTCCTTCTCCTGTAAAGTTACTTTTGTGGAATCACTAGGTTTTGTACTAACACTTCCAGTACGAGTTTACCAAAGAGGCCAAGTTTGTCTATTATACTCTGAAATTACATGTGTATGCATATGATGTTACATGTGTATGTGTTTTTATTTTTGAAAACTTTCAGGACAAAAACGCAGTTAACATAAAATGTGGTCCAGTTTTTTGTTGCCTAAAGGGAAAAAGAAAAAACATTTCTTCCAACTAAGGTTAAAAATACTTAAGTACAAAACCAAATTTCCCACTTGTGAGACTAATAAAGGTTTACCTTATCTTGTATTGGTGTGTGTGTGTGTGTGTGTGTGTGTGTGTGTGTGTGTGTGTCCGCACGCGCATACCCGAGTGAGTCATGGTGTTCTCCCAGGTCATAGAGGAGACGGCTAAGTTTTAGGAAGGCTGATCGGTTGTCCGTCCTGAGACGGGCTGCAGGTGTCAGGTCTAATATGGCCTTCCTGGGCTCCCCAAGACGAATATAACACTCCGCCCTCATCTCCCGAGACTCTGGATCCCAAGGTGAGAGCTGAAGCAAAGCAAGAATGTCACATGAAAATTACTACATTTTACTTTTATTCATGAATGTCATGAACTATTCCACAACAGTCAGGACAAATTACAATCAGCTATGTTCTACCTACAGTGTTGCTGGAAAGTTTGTGTACCCTTTAGAATGGCTAATATATTTCATAAACATGACTAAAAATATCAGCTGTTAGATAGTATGAAAAATGTTATATGTTCACTTCCCCATCCACTAAGTCCATAGATGAAAACAAGGCTGCAAACATTGCTTCTGTGATGTCAAAAAACAAATGCATTTACATATATCTACTTATACAGCCTATAGCAGTTTAGGTAGGCCTGCACAGTCAGACTTAAGTTCTAAGAAATGTTTCGGTTTACATATCAGGCACAGTAACAAAAACCACCTGCTTAATTCTAAGGGGTGCATTTTTGGTATACCAACCAACGCAAACACACAGATCGCTAACTCACCTCTATAACACGGTCCAGCACCTGGATGGTAGTGGTGTAGTCTCCACGGTGATGGGCCTTGTGTGCCTCCTCCTGGAGCTCCTCTAGTTCCTCAGCTTTATGGAGATAATTTATTGCCTCTTCCTGGTTTGGGGAGCGCTGCAGCTACAAAGAGAAAGAAAGAAAAGTGGAAGTTATGGGAAAGAATAGAGAAGAATAGAATAAACAGTCCAGACAATAGCTGTTACACAACCACTGCAGTAATGGCACATGAATAAAAACTGAAGCACCATAGATGTTAAATGGATAGACTAATCATGTTTTAACTCACTACTGCCTCAAAGTCCTCTCTGGCTTCTTGTGTATTCCCCTGCTTCAGAAGGATATTTCCTCTCTGTATCCGGGCCTGAAAACACACCATAAGGAATTACATTGTAGTACATCAGACCTAAAACTGAGGGAGATTCATCAGAATGATCATTCAGTCGTTGTATAAAATGTCAGTCTTTTTCACATCTCCTGCTTTAACATAGATCAAGGCAACTAATTAACTTACAGCCAGAAAGTCAGGTTTAAGCTGGATAGCCCTGGTCAGATCTGGCAGGGCTGATTTGGACTTCCCCATAGCCAGAAACACAGCCGCACGCTTGTAGTAAGTCAGGTAGTTCTTCGAGTCACCCTCTGTTTTAAGTTAGAGTAAAGAGGAAGGGAGTACCGAGCAAAATTATTATTCAGCATGAAATGTCACAACCATAAGCAATGCCGCATTATTGAACTATGGGAATTGACATGAATACAGTCAAGGCAGTGACTGTTAAAAGGAAAATACTAAGTACAAGCATAAAGCATGTGTTTCTAGCATTACATCATCTTTTTTATACAAGCTCATTTTGATATATAGTGTTTCAAAATCTTCATGATGTGTTATTATTAGCTACTATTCAAGCAATGCAAATACAAATGTTCAATCACTTTCTAAATAAGATAATTGAAAGTGAAAGGACAACTGGTCACATGTTTGGAAGAGGAAAACAATACATTATGCAATTTACTGGAACAACATCAAAGAGTTATATACTTTTGTAAAGTTGTCAAAATTGTTGCCCTAACTCATAACCCTAACATGCAATTTTTCAGTACCTGACTTACAATGTGTGTAATGGCTGTTTATGTGCAAACTGCTCACCAACAGCAGAGTGGTAATGGGAGAGGGCCTCGGCCAGCTGTCCCGCTGCCAGCAGTTTGCGGCCCATTTCCAGGTGCTGCTCAATCTCCACAGGAGAGTTCCCCAGTACACCTGAAACACAAGTGAAAGTAGTACTTGATAGTTCTCTGAATAAACCTACAAGCATGCAATGAAAACCTTATTTCATTGTTTAATGCTTCACTTTGCCAAGTGGAATTTTAAAAATGCCAGTTTTATAATGGAATACAATAAAACCGAAATTAACAAAACCACATAAGTAGGCAGGATTCTAAGCCCAAACACCTGTCAGAATCAGACACAAAGTAACTCATTTCAAAAACAAAGTCAGCAAAGATACAGGCAATTTCTCAGGGCATTAACCCTGCGCTGACTCAACCAGATAACACTCAGTAAGCAAAATTGATACAAAAAGTATACGTGACTGCTGAATCATTCGTTCTGACAGTTATTAATAAGTAATCTGATATGTGGTTTCATAACATCTTGGCATTGAATACGGTTCGCTTAAGGATTCTAGAGACGAAAGATGCGAAATAGGCTTATAGACATGTTTAAAACCATTATTTTGAATGATTATGGCATTTATGTGGACCAAATATTTGACTATACCAAAAAACAGAAGGTATGGGTTCTAGTATTAGACCAAGGCATTGTGCAGAAGCTGGAAGGCTGCAGAATAAATAGAAGCGATTTTTAATCAGTTGGAGCAGCAGAGTCCAGTAAACAGTCCTACCGTCCAGCTGCAGGTCCAGGACCACACAGAGCAGGGACAGGGAGGACACCAGGCTGCTCACACCTCTCCGGCGTCCCGACTCCATCATTTCAAACCGCACACCTCCGTCTCGTGTCTGTATTTACCCAAACAACTCCTCACGTCGACATTTAATCATAAAATCCCCCTAGCCTGCCAAAAAACCAACTCCTCAACGACAGTCATCTCACATGTGCGGCACAGAAATAATTCCGACTGCCTCAACGCAGCCCCAAAACTTGAGTTCCGATTCGTTTTCTGGTTTGTCCTCTTTTAATAGTAAGACTCAAAAGTTTTCATAAACTAGAATTGACGAGGGACGATGGTGGACAGCTGTCAACTCTGTGCTTCTGAGACACTTTGGGCTTTTGAGCTCCTTGGCGTAGCTTTCAAATGGCCTTACATTGCAGCTCTGTGAGTGGCTGCTCGAGCTCAGAACACGCCCGGGTTCGCAGGGCTTTGACGACGAACGTGGTCTCCTCTGATTGGCTGGATTAATGTATCGCCTCCTTTAAGAACCGCCCATGCCCATTTAAGGAAAAGCACAGTCTCTACTGCATCATCCTCGGTTATTCCTGGCTCTACGCGGAGGGCATTTGTAAACTTCATTTGCTTGCACTCAGGTTGGAGAATTACTTCTCTGAAACAATGACAAAAACAGAGTTCCTGTTCACCTCAGGGGATGAATTATCAAGACTCCACCTGATTATCACTTTTGAAAATGCTGTCATCATTCCCACACAAAAAGCTCAAAATCTAGGTGTCCTCTTAGATGAAGAACTCTAATTTTCATCTCAGTCTCTCCCAATCTTACAGGTACCTTCTTTGTAACGTTAGGAGATTTAGTTCATTCCTGCAGCCATGGTGCATCTGGTGGTCTAGTGGTTATGGAGTTGCCCCTGTGATTGGATGGTCGTGAGTTTGAATCCCAGGACTGCCAGTGGCACCACTGAGGTACCCTTGAGCAAGGTACAGTCCTCACACAGTGTTCCATGGATGCTGCGTCGCTGGCTGCCCACTGCTTCTCTTGGCGAATGGGTTAAATGCTGAGAAAGAATTTCACATTGTTCACACAGTCTGCTGTGCTGTGGTGTATTCATGTGTGACTATAAGGGGCCACTTTATCACTGATGCCACTCAGATACTCATCCAGTCACTTGTCATCTCAAGACTGGAATGTAACTCTCCTGGCTGGCTTTTCTCTGAAGACCACAAGACCTCAACAGGTGATTCAGAATGGAGCAGCACACCTGGTCTTCCATACACCAAAATTCTCACACACCACTTCACTACTGCTAACCCTTCACTGGCCTTCGGGGGCCCCTCACATTAGATTCAAAACTCTTGCCTAAAAGACCAAAAATGTTCTAGCTCTGTCTTACCCATCAGCCCTGATCAGACTACAGGTGATAGCTTGCCCTCTTAGAGCATCAAGCACAGCCTGACTTGACCCTCCTCTTCTCAAAGGTTGAAGACCAGCATCAAGACTTTTCTCAGTTTTGTCACCAAAGTGGTGGAATGAACTTCTCCTGACTGTCAGAGCTTCTGCACAGTCTTCACTGGGTGGTTTACATGAACATGTAAGTAATAACTACATGTTCATGTAAACCACCACACATTTCACCTCAAGAAAGTCTTCTGTGTGTGATCATGTAAGGCTATATTGGATTATTAACTCCATCTGGTAGAATTCTTAGTCTACGAGCAGCTCTTAATTTTAAGTCAAGTTTTACTAGTGTGAGGGATGTGTTTTCTTGTATGTCACTCTTGATAAGAGCATCTACTAAATGCTGTAAATGTAAATGTAAATGTAAAAGTAAATGTAAATGGCTGAAATGATGCTAAAATGTGTCCTAACAAAAAGAAGCTACAAACGTACAAAGTACCAGGTCAGTAAATCTGATTCAGTAGACTACCAGGCAGTTATAGAGCAACTTATTTTGGTGGATCCACCATCAGCATAAAAAGTTTGTTAGTTATTTGTTAGGTATTTATTTAAATGCTTATATGTTCTAAAGTAAATGAGTAAAATTGCAAAGTATTCTAGATTCTTTCCCAAACATAATGCAAAACTGAGAGTGAAGAACAGATTCCTGTAAATATATACTTTAAAGCTTTGAAAATACCCAGGAAAGTTCACATGCATCAAATGTAATGGTATAAATATAACCAGCAACTATTTCTAGTAAAAATAAAACCAGTGTACAAAATAAAAGACTTCACGGTTTACTGGATAACTTAGAGAATTGTCAAATAGGAATTTTCTTTCCCTTTTCTCCCTTAGAACAGGTTTTAACTTAGTTTTGCAAACAACATGTAAAATGATAGCCTCTATTTCTTCCTACCAAATTAAATAAAAATTCAAAAAAGTTCCTATTTCATTTTAATGTTTTTATTTGACTCTTGTGTGGTAAAGATAGCCAAAGGCTGACATCTTGAACACACATACACACTCACACACACACACACGCATACACACACAATGCGATACAAATGTTTGACCTTAATTCATGTAAATATGTTCTACATATCACAATTAACAACAATTAATAATCTACACTGTGAAAAATCTTTATAAAAACATCTACTCTGTGAATGTAAGTGCATTGTGAGAAATTATAAAATCTGTATACATGTGCCAAAATTCCAAGGCCTTTTCTGTACAAGAGATTTAAAAAGCTCTGTTATAAAGATAATTCTAGGATACCCTGCAAAATTGGCACAGTTTCTCTGCTTGATTAGATCCAACCTATTTTGCCTCCAGCTCTGGTAAAACTCTTAATATTTACATATTTGCACTGATAATGAATGTAGGGACATACAGGTCAGTAGATAGGGAGTGTTGCATATTGACACATTGAATTGACCCTGGTGGTATTTGATCAGACATATGCGTTCTTGTCATAAGTGCTTGCAGCGCCTCTCTTTGATGCAGCTCCTGAATACACTGTTCCTCTGGAGGGCTGGTAGGGGTAAGCGCTGAGAAACCGAATAGACATAATAAATATACATATAGCTGAGTAAGAGAGGAAGCAGAAGAGAGAGAGAGAGAGAGAGAGAGAGATACTTACGACTTGTTGTCGTCTGTGTCCGATTTACAGGCAAACATTAGACAGATTCCACCACAGATGGCCAGAGTCCCAGAGCACCATCCAATGTAGAGTCCCTCTCCCAGCTCAAACCTGCAATACAATCACATGCAGGAGTCGCATGGCATCTACATAACAGTACACAGATCAGTAGAACAGTAGAACAGTAGAAGAGCTATTCTCAATGATAGACTGCGTAAATCACTACATTAAAACCACTATTGCTGGAATATAGCAATGCACGAACATATGTCTGCACATTTACTATTGCTCAAAGACAAGTTAATTATGACAAATAGAAGAATTTGATGTACTGTATCAATGCTGTTCAAGTTTTAAGATGTAATATTTTCTCTCTGGTATACACAGTACACATCTGGTAACTAAGCTGTGAAACAATCTGGTTTGTTAGTTCTTCAAGAAAATGCAATAAAATCAAAGTATGAAAATTTTGAAAATTATTTTAAAATTATTTTTGGTGTTGTTTATATTTGATGAAGTCTTCTTATGAAAGAAGAACAGCACTGAGCTATTTCCTCCAGTGCTTAACAAGGTTAGAGAAAACTTGAGGGATCTTGGACCACTCCTCCATTATAGAACATTTCCAGTTCCTTCATATTTTGGGTCTTTACTTATGAACCGTTCTTTTCAGTACACACTACAAGTTATAAGTCGGTTCAAATCTGGTCCACCACTGACCAGGTTTCAGCCTTTTGGCAGAGGCAGATAGATGGTCCTGGACAACACTGGAGTCCCTGGAGACTAAGAGTGAGTAGAGATGTGAGCATTATTTTGGTTTGTCAGATGTGAGCATTATTTTGGTGTTACTTAAAAAATTCTTTAAGTTACATAAAGAATACACTTAAAACATCATTCTTGTCTGAAGGATTTTTATTAGATAAAAAGTAAGCAATTTTCTCAGAGCATTCTGAGGAATATCATTTTATCATTATATGTATTGTTTTGTACTGCTATTGTTGCAGCAATTATTCTGGGGTTAAATTTATTAAAAGCATATTAACATAAATAAATGTTTTAATTGAAAGGAATAAAAATGAGGTTGTAAAAATAAATTGACTCTTTTTTGAAAATAAAGCAACACAGATATCATAAGTGGATCTCAGGGAAAAGTAAAGTACAAGAAAATGTATAATGCAGGCCCTCGGCGTGATTTTTGTGGTATCTCTCTCTCTATCTCTCTCTCTATCTCTCTCTCTCTCTCTCTCTCTCTCTCTCTCTTTCTCTCTCTCTCT
>JBBPCX010000011.1:12173762-12224806 GCA_037974365.1 Hydrocynus forskahlii | reverse complement strand
AAGCGGCCGTGGACAAAGAAAAGAGAACAAGAACACAAACCAAAAAAAACCCAAAAAAATCCAGACCCGTCTGCCTTCCTACTTCATAAATTAATATTCAGTGTACTTTGCTGTAAGTCAGTGCTCTTTTCCCTCATTTTACTTTTCTTCTCTGATATAAACATGTACAGATAGACAGCTACACTTGGTGAGCTGCACAAGCACCCCTCTCAGCAGAAATGTGTATTTCTGTAACACACACACACACCCAGTACATACTTCAACAAAAAGTATTTGCATGCCCTACCTGTTTCTGTTTTATTGTTTATTCAGAAAATCAGGTCCCAGTTGTGTCACTTTGTCAAAACTCAAGAAAGGATTTACTAGGTGTGACAGGACCTGGGGCTGGGCGGGTGTACTTTTGTCAAGTGTATACATCTGAGCCAGCAGCTGTGTGTCCAATTCAATTTTCATTCTTAATATCTATTTATATAATTCAGATATGTTTAGTACAAGTTCATGAACTATCCATACAATCCCTTGTGTTCGTTACTATTATTTGTTACTTAACTACTTGTAAACTAGGGTACTTTTAAGAGATTTAACCAGTACATTTTACTGCTCACTTTTTCCAGGTACATTTTACACAGACAAAGCTACAGGTTTTTAACTTTCCCAGTCTCAAGAGTCGTACAATGAAAGCTCTGCACAGCTGTGTCATGTGTGTCCTGAGTGGGAAATGCACGCACAGATATGTCTGATGTACTTGTTTTGTAATAGCATGCCACAGGTCCTCTTTGCAATTAACAAGTTTGAGAATTGGAGTGACAATCCCCATGGAGGGCCACCTAGTGGATCTGTCCCTAAAATGGAGGACGGCCCTGTCCCTTAACAGAGCACTCATGAAACAAAAGGTTCTTGACCTGGATGCACGACTGTGAGAAAAACATTTAATTGGTGTGAAACAGTGGTTCAGACAGTACATTGCAAATTCAGACAGTATGGAAGTGAAGACCACATAACTCACCTGACAGACTTTGCTTTTTGGTTGTTCTGGTATTGCACACGTTCCTGCCCTGCACTTTTTTATTTTATTACTTTATTGGACTTCTTATGGCTGATGTCTCCTCTGGTTAGTGCGTGAAATAATTATGTTGTATTGCTGTGTTCCATATTACATCATTAAGTACAGTGACTAAATGTTTACAGCTTGTGCAGAGTTTACTACTTTGTTTATACTTGTGCAGTTTTACTTGTAAATATCGTGTTACTTTTTGCACCGTGTGTTTTTAATGAGAGGATATTCTCACTGCCTCATCTTGGTATGCATTAAACCTCCAAACACATTTAATTCCAAACCCAGAGATGGTACCTTTCTTTAGTGCTTCGTTGATGAGCTTCTCCAGATCAATGGCCTGCTTGTTTCCTGGTTCATTTTTTAGCAAAATCCGAATGTACTTTAGAGCTCTTTCATAATCCTGTGAAAGGTGAAGAGGAGAGATAGACAAGAATCAATAAGACATTCAGACAATCATGATTATGGACTTATAGACAATAAATCTGCAAGACAATATTTCGTTATCATTACTTATTAACTACTGATTGACTACTGACTGTTATGAAAGAAACATTAGTCATTTGTAGATATAAGAATTATTCTCTTCACCTTGAGTCTGTAGTTTGCAACAGCCAAGTAGAAAAGAAAGTCCCTCTGGTCATCTTTCATGCTTTTATGCAACAGCTCTGCAAAAGAGAAATGACTTGTAGTAGATGTAAGGAAGGCATGACTGAACTGTAACAAATGTTCTTGGTACTGTCTAAATAACCTACTCACCTTCCAAGAGCTGAATGCCGTTCTTGATGTCGTTAGTGTATTTACTTCTAATCAAACACCATGCATACTCAAATTTGGTTTCTTTGGACACGGTTCCTTTTGCCAGTTCAGCTTTGTATTTCTTCTCAAATCTCTGTCAAAAAATAGACATTGCCAAAAGATTAATTAGGACTGTCAACTCAGATATTCAAGTGTGAAAGAGGGACTTTGTTTTCAACTTGTAGCCTAGTGGGTCAAACACTTGTCTGTGAACCCGTTGACCCCAAAAGTTGCAGGTTCGAACGCCACTTAACCCTCAGTTGCTCTGGGGGGACTGTCTACTGCCTTCTGTACTTTTAAGGAATCAAATGGACCTCAAAACCTGATATCAAAAAATAAACACCTCAGAACAACATACCTACACAACTAGGTTACAGCAAAAAAGGCAATCATATGACAACTGAACTATACTGTGGATAATCAGCTCAAGCTATATTTAGTCCATGAGCCAGAGGCTAAAATTTGGTTATTAGAACTATTATCAGAATAAAAAGGGACAAAGGTTCTTGGCACATCTTTAAAAACAATGTTTGTAGTTGAAGAGTAACACAGCAATATGACAGCAGTAGCTGCCTGTGTCACTACCCTTATTCTTTGTTTACTTTGATTAGGTTGGGTTTCTAGACGAAGTCTGGGACTAAATTGCAATATTAGTGGTGATTCACCACTGAAGAAGCACTTAAGTCTATGATAAAGCTCAATCTAGGTCTGTCTCATTTCTCATATTTTAGGCATGAAAAGAACAGTCAGTTTTTGAAGCTGTTGAAAGCAAGAAACATGGACAAGCATACAGATCTTAGTGACTTTGATAAGAGGCCAGATTGTGAAATCTGGATCAGAGCATCTGGATCAGAGCATCTCTCATGGGGTGTCCTCGGAATTCTGTGGTCAACACCTACCAAAAGTGGTCCAGGGAAAGATTAAGGCTCACTTATATGTGTGGGAAGAGAAAGCTACCCCTTAAAATCAGAAGAGATACTGTAGAGCTATAAATTGCTAGCAACAGAAGGCCTAGTCATGTAGTCAGTCAGGCCCTTGTGCACAGCCCACCTGAGGAAGAGATGACTCCAGGATGTGGGAAGAAGGCAGTGTGTGACACTGTGGGAAGTGTGCTGCCAGGAAACCTCTGACATTCATGTTGATATTAAACATGTAACACCATAAACATTGCTGCAGATGTACAGAGCAACCTAGTCTAAACCATGAAGACCCCACCTTGCCAGTTACAGAACTTAAAAGATCAACTGATAATGTCACAGCACACCTTCAGAGGTCTTGTGGAGTCCATGCCTCCATGGGTCAGATCTAACACAAGCATGTGATTAGACACTCTCAAATTATTCTTTCAACAAAACTACCTCTACTGACTCTTAACTGTACCAACTCTTTTAGCCATAGATGGCCAGTCTATCCAACAGTTATTAAGTATGTACACCAAGTACTTCTTTTGTTAGTTATCTTCATAGATTTTCCCCTTCTCTCTCTTCAGGTCGACGAGATGAGGATGGATTCTCCTTTTGAGTCTTGGTTCCTCCCGAGGTTTCTTCCTCCACCTTTAGGGTGTTTTTCCCGGCTTCTGCCGCCCTTGGTTTGCTCCCTAAGGGCTCGGACCTGGATTCTGTAAAGCTGCTTTGTGACAACATTCGTTGTAAAAAGCACTATATAAATAAAACTGAATTGAACCAATTTCTATGCACAATGCCGAACGTTGGCTCGAGTGGTATGAATCATACTGATACTGGACTCTGGAGTGATGAATCACTCAGATGAAAGCTCCATAAGCTTCTGGTTTTGAAATGGGGGTGGATAACAAACTCACGTAGGTGTATACAAGTGACTGTGTATATGAATCTGTGTATATGAACGTATTTTTGTTTCGCTGAAAGACACGAGAAACAGAGGTTCCAGTAACGATGTTTCAGTGAATCTAAGTAAAAGGCCACCATTGTATTTCTCAGCAAAACAGACAAAAGGATATAAAATCAAAACAAAACAAGGTAAAATTTCATGACCACTGTCTCTAGATAAAATACGGCATTTTGGTCACTGTCGAACAAACAAAGAAGCGTGTCTCAGAATGGAAAGACTGGCATGTAAATTGAGCCTGAGAAACTCGTTCTAAACACGTATTTACCATCAAATCTTCAGGAGCTACGACGTCCGTCACCACCGCCTCCATGTTGCCGGAAATGATGCCACACAATCACATGATAAAAGTCACTGACTGAAGCGTTCGCTCGCACATAAACTAATAATGAAGCAGATAAATAAATAGACGTATGTTTGCTGTATTCAATATGTGAACATAAAACCCGCTCTTCAGTGCATATTTACATTCGGTTCTTATAAAACTTTTTGTGTTGAGGTATAGACTAATTTTAATTACTTGACATTATTCTAAACTGAAAACTCGTTCTTCAACGTACATTTGCACTCTTCTCTTATAAACCTTACTTTTGTGTTTATATACAAAATAACGTAAAATGTTTAACACTATTCTGAAGGTAAACACACATTTTCTCCTTTTTGTTTTTTCTTTTGGCTGTTAATGACGCAGCTAGAGCACGTCACCAAAACAGGAAGCAGCTGTCAGAGAGTCCACACAGATTCAGGTTTGAAGCAAGAGGAGAGATGGGTCCTAGCTGCTTGTAGGAAATATCTTAGTTTTTCATAATGGCTCGGAAGACTAAGAAAGAGGAGTACTATCGCTTCTTCACCGTGACAGACCCACGTAGTCACGAGAAAGGCCACACGGAGTATAAAGTGACGGCGAGGGTCAGTAACAGTCTGGACTTTCATATCATCAGTTACTAAAGGAGCTCCATAACAACAGAGGACTAACAGGGGTTTAAACCAACTGTCAGCTGTACTTTCTACTTCTTGCACTTGATTTAACAATGGGCACTTTCTTTTCAGTTTCAACTTTTTTGACATAGCAAAATCTGTTTCTTTCTTCTATTGTCGGCTGATCAACCGTCTCCATTTTCTTCTATTCTCTACATCTTCCTCACTCACACCAACTGCCTGTATGTCCTCTCGCACCACATCCATAAACCACCTATTAGACATTCCTCTTTTCCTCTTCCCTGCAGCTCCCTCCTCAGCATCCTTCTCCCAACACACTCAACACATGTCCAAACCAACGCAGTCTCGCCCCTTTAGACCTTTTTTCCGAAAGGTCCAACTCGAGCTGTCCCTCTAATAAACTAATTCCTGATCCTGTCCATTCTCCTCACTCTCTTAACATTTTCAGCTCTGCCACCCCCAGGTCTGCCTCCAGTCTTCTCGTTGGTGTTAACGTATAAGTTAACCTTAGTTTTATATTCATTTTGTGCTCTTGCATCAGTGAAATGTACATGTGCTGCTTTATGTCTGTATACAGTGACGCACTGTAAAGAAATACATCATGATGGTTAGTGTGTTCCTCTGTGCGCCATTTTAGTTTTAGTAATGGGCCTTTGTTCTCTGGGTGATTTAATGAAACTCGTGACAATATCTTAGAGGCAGCTCCCGTGACTACATCTGGCTGTGTGCTCATTGGTTGCATTAGGTGGGGGGTATTTTAACTCGCCCCCCTTCTGTCACAGCGATTTAAGTTTGAAGAGCTTGAGTGTACGACTTTGTTCTCAAGGAGAAAATTGTTTCTAATTTTTCGAATGGAATTTTTTCCCAGTACAGTTATCATCAGAACACATAAACTGCACACGAATCACAATGAGTCTCATTGCAAGCTGTAGTATTGGCTATAATAATCAGCCAAATCTAGTGATTTGTTTCTGCAGTAATATATGAGTTGTGCTTTCTTCTCTGTTCTCCCTCTTCCTCTCTTATCCACAGTTTGTGTCAAAGAAGCGACCAGAGGATGTGAAAGAGGTGAGTTGTGATCCTGTTCTGTCACTTGGCAACTGACTTTCAGTCAAAGAAGGTGCACATCTTATGCTGGGCAGTTCTTTATTCTTTTATTTACATATTGAAAGTCAAATCCCAAATTGCTTCAGTGCTACCAAGTATAAAAAATGACCAATACCCAGTTTTCAAACGTAGCCAATCGTATCAACGTCAGGGAGCCAGTAAGAATGCTTGATCCAAAACATAGACATCAGAAGTGTCTCTAAGCATCCTTACTACATAGTCTTGACACTATGAATGAGACTTTTGGATATATTTTTTGTAGCTTTTATTAAAAAACATAAAACTGAGAACAAATGTACCATGTACATTTGGGTTTTTTTTGAAAACCTAGATGTTTGACTGTGGTTCTAGAATAGTAGTTTATGTTTTTTGCATTTAAAATATTCAGTTAAAAAAGGATAGCTTTGGAATTGACATTGAACATTTTTGACCTTGGTTTCATTTGTAAAGTGTCTAAATATGTTCCACATGATATAGATGTTAAGTTTTAGACATTTGTGGACAAAATGACTTTCATAAACTCATGTGTTTCAATGAGCTTGGCCGGATTTATAAATGTAAATGGGACTTCAGCAAGGCTGAAGCACCAAGGTAAAAATCTCAGGGCCCGATTGTTTCAAATAGCAGCATATTACTTGGCAGTGCTTCTTAAAATGTTACTTAAACTGAGTTGAATATTGACACACCAACGCTGTTCAGATTGTTGGAAACTGAGTCGTATGTTGCTTTGATTGTCAGATAGTGGTATGGAGAAGGTACTCAGAGCTGAAGAAGCTGCATGGAGAACTGTCTTATACTCACAGAAATCTGTTCAGAAGACAAGAGGAGTTTCCTCCTTTTCCTCGGGCACAAGTGTTTGGTAAGACTTGAATCCATTAGTGTGGGTGAGGATTTCTGTAGCTGTAGACAATGTCGTTATTGTCATAAGGAAACCTCAAAACCTTTTTTTTTAACATCACTTGAAATTTCAGTAGTTGTCCATGATGAGTTGACTAACAGAATTGGTCCAGAATCATTTGAGAGAAAATCATGTTCCTTTAATGTGCATTAAAGATTTTTCTTCTCTTATAAAGTTACCATTTTACAGAGTATTGTAATGGCAGCAACAATATGCTAACATGCATTATTTTGAGCTATTTGAAATCTCTCCCTCTTTATCTTTCTCTGTCTATTCCTCCCTCTCTCCTTCTCCCCCCAGGTCGGTTTGATGAGGCAGTGATTGAGGAGAGGAGAAAAGCTGCTGAAACCATGCTGCTCTTTACAACGAACATACCGGCCTTGTACAACAGCCCACAACTCAAAGAATTCTTCAGGGTCAGACTTGCCTGTGTACACACCCTTACACCCAAACACACTTGTTTGACTAACCATGAGTCAGCAGCTCAGAAAAGATAATCAGAGCATTTAGCTTGTACTTTCTATTTTGTATATATAGTATTATTCATGTATGTATAAAATGCAAATGGATAAATATATTGATTGTGGGCCCACAACATATTCTTGTCATGCTCATGGAACCTGATCAAAAAGTATTTAATAATAATAATAATAATAATAATAATAATAACTATCTATTACTACAAGCATTAAAATACAACATTGGCTAATGAGATGAAATTGAGTTTTTAAAAATATCATGCCAAACATCACTGTTGTGTATCAATAAAATATCAGTAAATGCATATCAGTAACCGCTATTTATTTATGTGGTTCTCCTTATTTCTCTCTTCCACTTGCTCTCAGGGAGGAGAGGTGAGAAGACCCTTAGAACCGTCTTCTATCTCTTCCTCAACTCCTCTACCTCCGCCTCTCATCCCCTTACCCAGGGGGGCCACTGGACTGGGGGCAGAGGAAGAGGCAGGGAGGGAAGCCCCCCTTGAGGCACAAGAACTGGAGTCTAGTTTGAGTGAAAAGGAACTGGGTGAGACTGAGGTGGCGGTGGAGGCTCTCAGTGACATGGAGAGTAGCCTCGTTGAAGAGACGGAGAGAAAAGAGGAGGAAGCACGACAGAGTACCAGCACAGACCAGTCCACTACAGGTGCAGTCACATTTCTGGTTCATCTAGTTTATTCAAAAATGGCAACCATTCAAATTAGCATCCAAGCAAGCTTTTGGACTGAGCAGCATTGTGTATTTTAAGATCCCTGTATTACACAAAGTATATGACTTTGTCATAATCTGCAGCAAACCATTTCACACGATGACCATTTTAAAAGAACAGTTCAGCAAAATGTAAAAATTTACAGTTTCTAATTTACCCCAGATCTAGTTGATCAGCCATGACATGCTTGGTGTCTAGATATGCAATTTTTATCGCAAAATAATTGGTGCCTATGTGCAAAATGTAGATGAGTGGGCTAGTTTTGCTCTTGTTTCTCTCTTGATGAAATACTCTATACCTGTTTATAGATGAACACTTGTTATAACTGAGTGACTGATTGTTCTGAAATATGTCTCACTGTCTATTTTTAATATAAGATGCCCAGCCTGAGAGCTCTGGTTCTATACTTGACCAATCAGAGGAGTTTGATTCGCTCTTTGACTGCATATCAGAGGAACCAGTGGACAGAAAACCCCCTCTCTCAGTTGAGGACCTAGCAATCTTCGACCCATGTGCTAAAAAAGGTCTTTACCACCCACAGTCTATTGTCCACAACTATTATGTTATCGCTCATCTGTCAACTTTGTATTGCTGTAATGGTTTATATTTTTTGTTCATTTTTGTCATCCTTCCTTTCAGATCAGTCCTGTGGATCTCCTGACCATTCTGAGTTGCTGTCCCTCAAACTGACAAATCCAAACGGCGCTGGACGTGGTGAGGATGAAGGCTATGTGGCTCAAGCAACCAAGGAGCTGAACGCAGCCCAGGAGAAAGAGAAAGAGGGAGAGTACAGCGAAGCAGTATTGAAATACAGAACCGCGGTGGACATCTTTATGAAAGGAGTGCACGGTAAGGAAAAGGCAAAGAGGCAGTGGACAATAGAAAAGTTATAAAGCCTAACCTAAACCTAAACCTAACCTTAACCTCAGCCCAAAACCTAGACCTAACGTTAACCCTATCCTTTACCTCAACCCAAAATCTAAACCTAACCCTAATTATAACCTTAACCTTAACCAGAGCCTCAACCCGAAACCTAATAATAATAATCTAATCCGTAGTCCTAAACCTGGTCCTAATTGCAACCCTAATCCTAATTTTGTTGAGAGTCAACTGAACTTCATCACAGTTTCACCAAATAGTTTGTTAATTATTTGAATATCTGGAGATAACCTATAGGGGGCTTTCCAAATGACTTTGGAACACAATATCATATAATGAGGCAATGTATCATTGCATCAGCAAAGGAAATGAACAGTTTAAATACATAAGAACTCATCAGAGATATTATTTGCACTGTAGGTCTGCTGACTCGTCCAAACCAAAATCACATGAATGAGCAACATCAGTGTCTCTCCATTTTTTGCATAAGTTAACTGACACGCTGCCGACATTGGAGTAATAATGGTGACGATATATGCATGTGCGTGAAATTAAAAAAAAGTCTATTCTGATCTGACAGTTCCTGAAAAATCTCATCCAGCCAAAATGGTTTTGTGATTTATAATGAACCTAGCCAAAATAAGAATTTTACCCTGAACTTTTTGTAATAAGTTGTAAGCAGCAAAGAAAAGAAGACAGAATACCTTCTTTCTTTCCGTCAAATAGCTTAACCTGAGATGGAACGCATGAACTAAATTGGAACATTGTGTGCATATTTGTCTTTGTTGTTACAAGGACATAAACAGTAATACCTTCTTTCTCTCTGTAGGAGAGGTGGATGCTCAGCAGAGGGATGCAGTGAAGAGGAGGATAGCTGAGTGCCTTGAGCATGCAGAGAGACTGCTCTCCTTACATACTCCCACTCAACCGCACAACACATAGAACACACACAGACAATATTACAATATTAATAGTGCCACTCCCACAGAGTAACAACCCAATACATATGGAGAACATTTTTCTTTCTTTCTCTCTCTCTCTCTCTCTCTCACACACACACACACACACACACACACTTACACAATTACACACACATATAAGTCTTAAATAGCCCACACTATACACTCATATATACAGACAAATATTAATTCTTTACTCCTACATTGAGTTACAGTATACCTGACTGATATGGGCCCAGTTTATAACTCTACGGCTTTTTTCTCACTGTGTGCCAGCAGTGACGTTTGAATGACTCTAATTTAAAAAAATACACAACTTCCATCTCTTTCCTCTGAGGTGATTCCAGAGTGCACAGTTTCTCAAATAAATACTGTAATTTTATTTAAAATAAGCTTTGTTAATGTTTGTCAAATTAAATCTTACAACATTAAGCCTTTTTATATAAACAATACAAAAAATTGGTATGCGTGACTTCAGGTGTAATTTTTTTATTCCGCCACCAGGTGTCCGTATGGAGCATCATGCACAAACAAGTATTTTGAAGGTGAGGACATTAAGGAAGGAGAAGTTTATAACTGTTAGCTACTGTGTGACCAGTGTTAGACACCAACATTCGTTTGCAGAGCAGAGGGGACAAATGATAGATAAACGGAGGAGAAAAAGAGATGGCAGACCCTAAAAAGCAGAAGCATGATTAGAGGATGAGCAGGATCATCTCTTCATTGTCCACGGATGGAAAAATCCTCCCCTCTTTTATGTTTTTTCCCCTTGTTACTCTGTTATTCTCTGTCTCTCCCTCCCTCTCCCTCTCTCTCTCTCTCTCTCTCTCTCCTCTGTGCTTTGCTGATATTGCGTGAGTGGAGAGATGTGGAATGGAACAGAGAGAGGTTATTGCACCTGTGTGTGTGTGTGTGTGTGTGTGTGTGTGTGTGTGTGTGTGTGTGTGTTTAGAGAGATGGATGAAGAGACAAAGAGAGAAAATGGGGAGGTGGAGTGTGTTTTGGCATTAGCATGCTGAGAGTGTCAGCACTCTATGTGCTTCTCTCCCCTCTCCATCTCTCTCTCATCCCTCGTTCTCTCTCTCTCCCCCCCTCCGATCTCTCTCTCCTCAGTGTCCATGGCAATTATGCCATCAAAACACTCCAGCCAAAGAGGATAATTGCATCCTGAGTACTGGGGAGAGAGTGAGCGGGAGAGTGAGGTAGAGTGTGTATTTGTACGAGTGTGTGTGTGTGTGTGTGTGTGTGTGTGTGTGTGTGAGAGAGAGAGGGTGAGTGGGTGAGTGAGAGAGAGAGAGAGAGAGTGAGAAAAAAGAGAGAGTGAGAATCAGAGAGTTGGCATACATGCGTATGCCTGTGTGTGTGAGTGAGAGAGTGCCACAGTGCATTACAGTAAGTGAGGTTCTTCAGTGTGTTACAGGAGTCATTCTGGTCAAAGATCAAAGAATCAGTTTGCTCTGCTAAGTGGACTGAAACTCTATTAAACTCTCTCTCTCTCTCTCTCTCTCTCTCTCTCTCTAGTTCATAGGTGCTTTAATGGTGTGAATGTAATAAGGTAGACTGTTGCCAAAGCAGTTAACAATACACATGTAAACATAAATGAAAGAAATGAATATAAAACATTTGTTAAATACAATTTTTTTTCTGTCTTTCTCATTGTCTTTACATTTTTTTCTCTCTTTCACCTTCTTGCTCTCTCTCTACATCCTTCTCTCTTGTCTCTCATTCTCCTTCTGTTAGTTTATTTCTTTCTGTCTCAACCCTCACTCTGTCACTTGGCCTCATTCTCTTTTATTGTCTCCCTAGGTTTATTTCTCTCTTTTCTCTCTCTGTCTCTCTCATCTCTCACTCCCCCCTGCCCCCCTCACACAGATATGGCAGCTTGCCTAAGGTATACTTTCTCTGCTAATGATTTAATTCCTATAGACGGGTGATGGATCTGTGCACATCCTCTTTTACTGTCCTCCTCCTCTACTCTCCAAATCCTCTTTTTTCCTGTCCCTGTTACCTCTCACACTCCCCTCCCTCTGTCACCTTGCCCAAGGCATTGTGGATGAGTGTGTGCGTACACACACATACACTTTCTCTCAAAGGGAATCAATAGGCAAACACTTTGGCTGTCCATCGACCCTCTCCAGTCTCTCCCTTTATCTCTCTCTCTCTCTCTCTTTCTCTCTCATACACACACCCCTCCTTTCTGGAACCATTTTTTTTATTCCAGCCACATTTGGAGTCATATTGCAATATGTTTGATCACGACTCATTCAAATTAAGCATTTTGATTTTGTCTCCCACTGTTTGAAAGGACTGAGAGTTGGGTGGCATTTTTATAATGCAGTGCACAAATGGCCACATCCCAGCCTCATGTATTTCGCTGCTCTTTGTTCAAATGACTCATAAATTTTAACGGGGATGCTGTCAGTCATTTGGCTCCAGTTCAAAGGATTCAGTTTTCTGTCTGCAGTTGTCAAAATCCGGTGGCACATCCAGCCCAGGGCCAGTCTCACAAGATCGGTGTGCAAAACTGACCCCGCCGTAATGACAAGGAATCTAACAAGTGCTTGGTTTGACACTTTCACAGTTTGCCACGTGAATATTAAATGAAAATGCATTTGCTCATTTTTATTTCATGCTGTCTTTTGTTGCTTGTGGCCCACACACATGAGCAGCGCCGTGCTTTGTCATTTTCTATTTCTATCTGACCTTTGCTCTACTATTATTTTTTATGTCTATTCAAATGTTTTTGTTTACTCAGATCTCTGGCTGCCAGCTCTCTTTATTAAAAAGGCTTTGTGTCACATTTCTTGTTTCCATAACAACAGTGGCCGCTGGTCATTGTGGGCTGGCTGGCTGGTGGTGCTCTGAAGTGGGGGAACGGGAGTGATCTGACAATGAGAATGAGTAAGGGGCAGGAGAGTGAGAGAGAGAGGGAGAGAGAGGGAGAGGGAGATGGATGGACTGCTTTTGCACTATGCTCTTGCACTATAAGGTGAAGAGAATTTGCCCAGAGCTCTAGAAATGTGGCAGTAAGGGACTGCTGTGAAGGTGAATGTCAGATTCATGACATTGTAAAAAGAGCACTGTTGATGTAGGCAGGTTCAGATGAACACCATTCCAAAAAGTGAATTAAAATATGTAGACAAATGGAAGCATTAAAACTATATTAGTCCCCCCAGCTGCATTTTGGTAGCACGATAATGACACGGCTCTCAGATGGGCAGTGAAACAGCCTGGATTAACTGCATTAACTGTGGGATCAAACAGTTTATGATTGGTGGAGATCCTTTGCTGGATATCTACCCCACGTGGAGAGAGAGAAAGAGAGAGAGAGAGATGTGTGTGTGTGTGTATGTGTGTGTGTGTGTGTGTGTGTAACTGGGTGTGTATTTAAGTCTTTGTGGGGACCACATGAAGAAGGATCAACACCCTTTCCCTCATTCTAAATTAAAAAGCAATATATTCATTATATATTTATAACATGTTTTAAATACATTACATTAAACGCTTAAATATTTAGACATTTCATGTTTAAATAAATTTACCACATTTTTTTAAATAAACTGAACATATATTATTCTTTCATTTCTAAGTCATGAAAAATTTAGTTTGGTTTATAGTGATAAATCAAACCTTAATAATGATAAAATAAATATAAAAAATAAAGTAACATTAAATAAAATAAAATACTCAAAATACTTTAGTACTATACATATTATAAGGAATATTTTAATGAATATGTTTAAATGTTCAAATAATTATATTCATTATGATAGATATTGTTACTGTTGCTGCTCTTGTATTATTTGTCTTATCATTAATAATAATAGTAATAGCCGTTATTATTATTATTTTTTTTAATTACTATTATGGGTTAAAGTCAAGACCGGGTTTACCATATCGGCGTTCAGACAGTAATACAGTGGTCAATGGAACTGACCTACAAAGTTAGGAATACAGTCCTGTGTTTGTGTGTGTGTGTGCCGAAATGCGTGCGTGTGCAAGTGTGTGTGTGTGGACTGGATGGACGGACCTCCCTCTCCCTCCTCGGAGCGATGGACAGGAGGAGCAGCGCTGAGGGGGGCGGAACGGCGGACACAACCGGAGAGGACCCGGAGAGGACAGAGCCACGAAGAGGAACTCGGACTCGGGGGGACTCGGACGCAGAGCGATTCGGACTCGGCGGGAGGGTAAGCGACGTTTCCACCTTTATACTTTTAGCTGTTACTGAACACCCGCCTGTTCGTGCCCTCGGTAGAACAGCTCGGTTCTTTGAGCCCCCAACACGCAGCTGAGAAAGAGCCAAACATTACAGCGGTACAGCTCGGCCCAGCTAGGAAACTTCCCTCAGAACACCCCAGACTCCCTTACCCTCTCAATAATTACTGAAAATCCAAAGTAATCTACTCGCAGGATGTTCTTATCCCCCGCGCGGCGGTTAAACAGCTTTACATTCAACTAATCATCACATGCCATCTGTGACATCTGAGAAAAAAAAAATAAAATCATAGCCTAATGACCAGTAATCTGATTAAAACTGATTGAGGTTGTTTCTGAAAGTGCCTTTTAGTCTTACGTCTCTATCCACGCATCATCTATTCATCCCTGATCCGTCCATCCAGGGATGAATAGATGAACCTGCTGTCTCCAGCCAGCGGCGCGGCCCTGAGGTCCTGAGGTCCTTTGTGGAGCTCTGAGCTCTGTTCGCAGTTTTTGCAATATAGTAATCTCATTAAAAATATTTACTCTTTCTCACCTTCCCTGTGTTTGTAATTGTGTGCAGTACAGAGAGAGAGCGAGAGAGAGAGAGAGAGAGAGAGAAGGATGAGGGATATAGAGTCAACAGTCTGAATAAACAGTGGCTACAGCTGTCCATGAGCTGATAACGCACACATGCAGAGAGAAGAGGGAGAGAGAGACGGTGATGCTGACAAAGATAACAATGAGAGGATGCCGTGCGATTTTAAAAACACTGACATGATTTCAGACAAATTTGTATTGTTGTCTCTTCATCCAGAATCCCAGGAAGAGGAGAAGAGCGGCGATGGATTCCCCATCAGATCTTTTCCAGCAGCAGCAGCAGCAGCCCCATCCTGCCTTTGAGCTGTACACTCGAAGTCCGCTGGAGTCCACTTCCACCGGCCCCAGTTACCCAGCTAGCAGTCCAACCACTTACCCCATCATTTCTCCACTTCTACACCCAAACAGCGCCGCTCAGAGGTGGGGCGGATATAGGCAGCGACAGTGCTTGTTCTCCAAACTGCCCTCTTGCGAAGACGGCCGAGAGGAGGATGTTGAAGTGTTGGGGAGGAGAGCTGCAGAAGGAGCAAGTCAAGGCTTGTTACCCAGACTTGGCGAAAGAAGAAGAGTTTCAGTCCCTGAATCTTGTGACTGGAGCCCAGGTGTAGTGAGGGCAAAGAGGCTTCGGGTGGATAACGTCCTGAGAAGAGATGGAGAGACAGAACGGGAAGGGCAACGAGGGAGGAGGAGGATTGCAAACCAAGGCCTACTGGAGGAGAAGAGTAGAGAAGAAGAAGGGAGGAGGAAGGAGAGCAGGGAGGGAAGAAGGAGGCAGCGGCGTGAGCTGAAGCTTCAGCTAGAGGAGACGAGGGGAAAGCTGCTGGAACTTCAACGCAAAGTGTGGCAAGCATATGGAGAGGAGCGGCTAGAGGAAGAGAAAGAGGGAGGAGGAGGAGTAGAGGAGGATGGAGCAATGGACGAGATGGCTGAGGTGTTCTCTGAGGGAGAGGGGGATGACTGTCCAACCAGTGGACCCTCCCCTGGTGTGCTTTCTTTGGAAAGAAAGGATGAAAACCAGAATGGCAATTCTGATGACTTTCCCAAAGAACCTGTAGACCTGGATGTTGACCTGGACGGAGGAGACGTGTGGCTGGGCTGCAGCTTAGTGCAAGGTGAGTGGGAGAACACAAGTGATAACGAAAAAGAGAAATTTGCTCAAGCGCTCAAGCAGGAGCTGGCCAACGTCGTGGCTCGCGTCATAGACAGGGTGGTCCGCCTCTATGCTGAAAGTGACTGCTCACCAACCCCGGCTTCAGTGCTTGCACAGGAGACTCCTGCTAGGGCATTGGGTTCAAACTCAGGCAAGAAGCCAAGGCTTGGGTTCGGACCCAGTGCCCTACTGCCTGGAGGGACGCATGTAATAGAACAAGCCGAAGCACTACCACTGGTCTCAAAGAAGCTTCAGGACAAGAGGAGCTCCCTAAGTCAAGGCAAACAAAAGCACCCCCTGATTCCTCCACAAAACCCCGGCTTACCTTTCTTACCCCAGCCTCCCCTCCCTGCGCTCTTGCCCCCCAGGAACAAAGAGCCTTTCCTGCCTTCCTGCCCTCCGAACCCTCCTCCGCTCCCCCTACCACTCCTGCACTACACGATGCAGCACCTCTTCACTCGCTCTCTCTCCAACATACCCCTCCACAAGGACGGTCTCTCTAGTGAGCCCTTCATGGAATTTCGCTCTCACAACCCCTCCTTCCCACCCTTACCGCCACTGCTGGCCCAATTAAACCCACCCCTTGCCGACAGAGGGAGGGATGAAGGGATGAGAACAGGTGGTGTTGGAGGAATGGATGGAGGAGATATAGGCCTCTATCTCGGCGCTGGAGCAATATCCTTACATTTACAGGGTGACCAATAAGGGTACGGATAGAAAGACTGCAGATTATGTTTCTAAGAGATGGGAACAACTTACTTGCATATTAACTTTAAATCCATTAGACGTATTAATTGTGTAATGAATTTTGCTTTATTCCAACGTTTTATATGAATATAGCCAGACTAAAAAATTTGGTTGTTAGATATTAATGCCAGCACAATTGTTCCTGTAGTGCTGGTTTTGACAGTGGCATTTAATACCACTTAAACTGTATAACTGCAATTTGTTTTCATTCATGTTTTTGTAGTTGATCGTTATTGTTGCACTACATTTCAAATTACTGTAAAAAAACCCAAGCATTTTTAGAGCTGTTTAAGTATGACCTGTATCTGAAATTTATGTTCTTACTCAGTACAACTGTTAATAGATCAAGTGCACATATTTGGTCCATTCCAAGTAGCCTGTTTACATCAACTGATGTGAAAATGCTGTATCTGAGCAGGCTGTTTTTGTTTGAATTCAGATTTCAGAGTCCGTTTCAGAAATTCTAGTTTTCTAATTATTTGTCCCAATGTGTAATTGCTTGTGTGCATATAGCAAGTGTATCTACCATATCACAAATTCCCTTAACTCTCTGAACTCTCAAGAGGGTCTATCTCCATGCCATCTGAAGAAAGCCAAGCTAATGTTCTTCTACGCACGCTACCCCAGCTCCAACACACTCAAGACGTACTTCCCGGATGTCAAGGTGCTTTTTTAAAAATCATTGTGGGTACTGTTGCAAAACACAGGTGGATAAATATTATCAAGCATTCATACATTTGCTGGCCCGCTAATCAGTTCTCTGCGGGTGCAAAGAATAACACGGGCATTCCAGAAATAATTACTAGAGTAATAGATTCCTCAAATAAACTATTTCTTAGGTTTTCAAGGTCCTGTTGAGCTACTCTGATTAATGACAGTAATGTACAAAATACTGCTTTCAGTGTAGGCTAAAAAATGTTTTCAGTGTAGGCTACAGGGCTATGCATACACTTTAACCCATTTGGATGTTTCAGAACATTTTTTGTGAGTTATGATTCATCTCTGCCAACTTGGTCTTGTCTTTCATTTTTTTTTTTTCCATGGAATGTGCAAATATGTGCAGTTCAACCGTTGCGTCACCTCCCAGCTCATCAAGTGGTTCAGTAACTTCCGAGAGTTCTTCTACATTCAGATGGAGAGGTTTGCACGTCAGGCGGCCCGCGAGGGACTTCCTGCATCCAGGGACAGGGCACTGCGCCTGGGCCGAAATTCAGAGCTGTTTCGCATCCTCAACATGCACTACAACAAAAGCAACGACTACCAGGTCAGATTGTGTTCATGTGTAGTTGTGTTCATTGTGTTCATAGGGTGCACCATTTGTGTATGCTAACCTCCAAAAGTTTGGAATTACTTGCCATTATTTTTGTTATTTTTATATACAATACATTTTTCTTTTTAACTGATATAAATATTATAAAGTAGACATTTTAAGGACATTTATATTTAAGTGTTTTACACTGTGTTTTGAGAAAATAATTTATTAAATAACAGTTATTACCTGGGTAGTTGTGACTGTTACACTGGTTGCATGGACTACTGAGTGAACTGAGAACAGATGAACTTAGAGCTTAACTAGAACTAGGCTGATAACTAGGCTGATCAGAAGGCTAACAGGTTAAAACATAGCTAAAAGGTTATACCATGCATTTATTATCACAGGCTTTGAATTAAAGTCATGACTATATGATTCACTGTGAAACTTGCATATAAGTAAAGATGATGTTGTCTTGCATAGTTAGATCTGCCTTAAGTAGCAATAAATCTAATCTAAATCTCAAGTGGCTCTTTACTACTTTTATTATGTTCAACGTAAGGTATGAATTTCCACCTTCTGCTCCCAAATACTGCACCAATATCCAGAGTGGAATTGTGAATACACGTCTGAACGCACCATTTAGGTATTATAATATTATTATACCTACATAGTGCACTAGAGAGTAGAGAGCACTATGTAGGGAAAAAAAACTACATATAAAACAACTGTTTCTCACCAAACACTGCTGTATTCATAATTATATGACGCTTTGGGTCATGCTTAACAGCACCCTTACCCTGAATAAAATCACTGTAATGCACAGCTGTGTCTTATTGCCTCTTTACATTAGTTTTTCTCTACTGCTTTAAAAATTTGAACCTTTCTATTCTGAAACGGAATTTTGAGTCATTTTAGAATCATCAGCGACCTTGATCATCATTCTGAACATACCTTGCATTTCTTGAAACATGTTTTACTTGAAAGCAAATTATTTGAAACCTCTGACAAAATTAGCATATTAGAATCGCCTCATACTTTGTCTGCAACTAAATTGGTTTTATATCATGGAAAATTTGATATCAAGCATTTGAATGGGACTGCACATTTGTGGTAATGGCCTGTGGTCTGCCCAGGTGCCAGACAGGTTTGTGGAAGTGTCTGAACTGGCTCTGAGGGAGTTCTTCACTGCCATCCAGAGTGGACGTGACGCTGACCCCTGCTGGAAAAAATCCATCTATAAGATCATCTGCAAACTGGACAGCCCTGTGCCTGACAGCTTCCGCTTGCCAGGCTGCCCCATGGACACACACCGCATGGTCTGAGACAAACACCGAATGGTCTGAGACACACACACACACACACACACACACACACACACATACGCACACACATACACAAACACACACACACACACACACACGACATGGCTAAGAATTAATATGCATATATCAACAGACACAAACAACACATGGCCCAAGAGGGTTAGCTCTGATATGCAAACACACACATTGCCTGAGGATCAGCACTGGCAAACTGGCAAATACATCTGCATACCAACACACAAACACACAAACACACACACACACTCACACACACTTGCTAAATATCATACAGCCACTAACTGGAACCACGCAAAACTATTTATATAATCTGAAGGGTGAACAGTATCTATGCGATAGTGGTCTGTTGCCTTCCAGATCCAATGGAAAGAAATCCATGTGGCACTAATACAGAGGTCAAGGGCCTTGTTGAATGTACAAAATTATGACTAGGTCAGAGAAATGTGTTAGAACTTTGTTAGTACTGTTTCAGAGAGATAATCATTATTTGGAGATATTTAAAAGGTTTTTCTATTTACATGCTGAAACCTTATTTTCATGTAATTTATCAAGGAAATGAAGCACTTAACCATGGGCCTATAGGCGCTCTTTTCATTGTAATTTTATATTCAACTTGCTTATTTGCCATGCTGTTTCTGCTTATTAACTGTTTATTTCATAAGGCTTTAAGTCTAAAAATGTGTGACATTTTGATGTAACAATGCAACTTGTAATTAAAAGTGATTGTTCAAGCACTAACTGTACAACAGTGTTTATTATGAATACAATTTTACAGAAACCCATCTAGAAATGTGTTCTGGATAACCATTATGATACTCCATGCGGGGAAGGGTGTGTGTGTGTGTGTGTGTGTGTGTGTGTGTGTGTGATCTCTTACTAAGTCTAAGCGCCTGACAGGCAGGCTGGTTCGATTCAGGGAGCTGAACTGACAGCTCTACGCTGGCATTTTGCCCTGTGCTAAATCATGTGCTGCACTATAATACTTACAGGCTACTTCACTACACTGTAACAGTTCAGTCAGGGATTAATTTAGTCATACTTGTATCCATATGCATAAATTAAACAATTGACAGCCAAATTTATCCATCAAGCTGACTGAATGAATTATAAGGGGAAAATAGAGGTGGGTGGTATATTCAGTGTTACAGGTACAGCTTCATTTACTACTTTTTATTTATTTGGACGTCTTCAAATGTAGCTTTTACATACAGTATAGTTGTATATTCTATTTCTGTCACTTTTTAAACTCTGTAATGATCTACTTTTCTTTCATCGCCTAGAATTGTCCATGTACTGTTCTACGATTACAACACTGTTCCAAAATAACCTCTTGTCACTACCTCACACAGTCTGATATCACACACTATCAAAATATCAGCATTTGCACACTGTCCCATGATAATTTCCCTTCAATAATATAATTGTGGACCCATTATACCACACACATAATACAAACACTGTCCCCTGGCTTCCTCACACACTGTCCTTTAACTTCCTCACACATTGTTCCTTAATAACCATGTACTGTTTAATAATAGTTTTCCTTAATACCAAAAACACATACAAAGACACTGTCCCAAAATACCAACATTCTCACAGTACCTCACACTGCTTAATACCTCACACACTGTACCATAATACACCACGCATTGCTTAATACCTCACACACTGTACCATAGTACCCCACTCACTTTGATAAAACTTTCCCATATTTCGCACACACATTGTCCCATATCACCCCACACACTGCTTAATACCTCACACATTGTCCCATAATATCCCACACACTCCTTAATACCTCACACTGTACCAGAATACCTCACAAAATGTTTGATAATACCTCACCCACTGTATAATAACACCTCACACACTGTCCCACTGCAGCTGGTGGCCTAGTCTTCAGGGTGTTGCCCCTGTAATCAGAAGGTGGTGGGTTCGAATCCCAGACAGCTAGTGGCACCACTGAGGTACCCTTGAGCAGGGGACCGTCCCCACACACTGCTCCTCCTCTGTGGTGTATTCATGCATGACTACACTGGGACACTTTACTTTAATAGTTCACATACAGTTTGATAATACCTCACACTGTCCCATAACACACTCTCTCTCCTAACCATACAAACTGGTAATGCTACTTTTACTGCAGCGTGCCTTTAGTCCGCTCTACTCCCCTCTGAAGGTAATTCTAATCACATGATTTTTATGAACTCGCCACCTCTGCATCCATTTCCATACTGTGTGTGTCTGAGAGTGAGAGTGAGTTTGAGCGAGCGCGCGCGCGTGTTGGTGCACATGTGACCGAGTGTGGCGATGGCGCTCCCGAGGCTGCTGCTGCTGGAGCTCTGTCTGCTGTCCTGCTGCTTCATCTGTGGGATCATCACTGCAGCTTCAGTCACCATCTCACAGGTACGGACAGAAAAAATGTAGCACTTTTTATAGTTTCGGTCTGAAAGCTGCCATGGCCTGTTCGTTTCCTTACTGAACATAACTGACATACTGTCAGCCGAGACAACTGCTAAGTAAGAGCAGAAAAGAGCTCGCACTGTTTCAGCCAGTCTTTTAAAGCTCTTTTTGTTCTTCGTTTACTACAGAGCGACTACTGCTGCTTTTTTAGTTTGTAGTAAACATTTTGCACCCATTTGTTAATGCATCTGCTTCTCTTCAAAGTTAAAATATATATCTGATTCATTTCGTATTTGCATATAGAGGGGATGATCCTTTTGCACTTTTAATTCGTCTGATCCCAAAAAATTAGTTGGAAAATAAGTTTCCCCGTGCGTGTCATGTGACCGGTGAAAATATTTTGACAGCGTTTCTCCTTATCCAGAGGAAAAACACGATCTGGCACTGCAAAAGTGAGGATACAGTTCTTGGTTCAGTTAAACTAGAAGTTAAGCATCTGAAAGTATGGGAAAATCCCACGAACGAGAGTGACAGAAAAGTAAGCAGTGTGACTCTTCACTTCCTTTCTGCCACTTCTCCCTTTTGCTCGGTCATGTGACCCTCCGCCCCTGAGCTTCTATTTGGTAATTGGCTTATTGGAGTCAGATGAGCGAAAGAAAGAAAAGTGAGAGAGATCAGGAGTGCATGGGGTTCAGGTTTCACTAGATACATCATATGGACAAAAGTATTGGGACGCCTGACCATTGACTTTAATGACACTGCATTCAGATACATTGACTTTAATATGGAGTTGGTCCCCCTTTGCAGCTATCACTGCTTCCACTCTTCTTAGAACTCTTTCCACAAGATTTTGGAGTTTCTGTGGGAATTTGTTCATTCTCTCGAGTATTTATGAGGTCTGGCGCTGATGTTGGACGAGAAGGCTTGGCTTACAATCTCTGTTCCAGTTCATCCCAAAGGTGTTGGATGGGGTTGAGGTCAGGGCTCTATGCAAGCTAGTCGAGTTCTTCCGCACCGAACTCATCCAGCCATGTCTTTATATATCTTGCTTTGTTGACTGGGGCACAATCATACTGGAATAGAAAATAGTTCTTTCCCAAACTGTGTTCACAAAGTTGGAAGCATGGTGTTGTCCAAAATGTCTTGGTCTGCTGAAGCCCTTTAATGGTAGTAAAGGGCCTAGGCCAAACCCTGAAAAACAAGTGTGTCCCAATACTATTGTCCACATAGTGTAACTCTGTACTGGTTCCCCTCCCATTGACACGGGGAAGTCCCACAACTCCCTCCGAGACAAAACTTCATTTTAATGTTACACATTTCTAAGCAGTGTTTGAAGTAACTAAGAGGGGGATGAAATGCATCCCCGCACATGCAGTATCAGTATAAAACCTGTCTCTGGGTAGTGCCACCACCAAAGAAAGCAGCAAGGACTGGTTTATGAAGGGCAGGGACTTATTTAGAAGTTGTCTTGAGCCTTTGTGGAACTGCATAAAAATTCTTTATTTGCAAAGATTTCAGTTCCTTTTTAAATAAAAAAAGTATTCTGCTGAAAGTTTTATATGAGTCAATAAAACAAGGTCACTGTTGTTTAGTTAATACCCCATTCCTCAGACTTCTTTCTTTTGGACAAAAAACTTATTATATATCTCTCACACATGCAGGGTGACTTTGGAGGGAAGTGTATGCTCTATGGCGCTGTACACTTGAACGGTTCAGACTTCAGCGTGAGCTGGTCCAGCTCTCCCTCCCTCTGTTATTTTGTGTCTGCCATTTCTGTGTGTGTGGCCATCTTCTGCTTCTCCTCCGTCCTCTACTGGGTCTACACAAGCTGTGTGGACGAAGAGGTTAAAAGGTAAGAGCTCAATTCATTGTCAAGTATTAGGAAACACAGAATATTTGCAGAGCTTTGTTTACGCTGAATTTTTCCTAACTGACTGTTTTTGAATAGTTATACTGTCATCTTTTTCTTCCTCCAGAGAGCGATTATGGATGAATATGTCACTAGTTGTGTCTGGAGTGTTCCTCTTCTTCCTCCTGGTGACAGGATGCATCCTGAAAGTGGGCCGAGACACACTGTGTAGTTCCGTGGTTCAGACTGGGCATAACATAACTAGGTGAGAATACCCCCACCTGATTGGATGAGGGCTTATTGTTGTGAGATTGTGATTGGCTGAGAGGTTTTGTGCTCATAGGGAGATTAAAACTAGAAAACTGCTAGTGAGTGCATTCAGTTATGCAATATATGTCTTATTTTATTAGAATGGATGAATTCTGCAGGCATGAAGATAAACTAGTGCGCAGTCAGTTAAGCTGCTGCTGTTTATGTGTCTGCAGGTGTGATGAAGCACAGAGCAAGCCATGGGTGAAGCCTCTGATCGGGAGCAGTTTCTACTCCAGACTGCACAGTGCTGAGGTATATTAAAAACACCTGTCCTTCTGTCCCTTCCCTGCAAATATTCTCTTCTATATTATTTCAATTTCATGTCCAAAACCCCTTTCTGAATACTGAAGTGAGTCTATGTATTCATTTTTCCTGATGTGGCAAAGCTTTTGTGTAGTGTAGGGTTATTCACATAATTACTCCAATATTTAAACGTTGTTTGACTGTGTGTGAGGATGGAAAACTTCATCCATCCATCCAAACTCCATCCACTGCCTAAAGCCCCTGAAATGGGAATCTGAGCCTCAGAACTGGACTGTAGAGTACTGAAAGGGGGTTTACTTCATGTGGGTGGACGGGTGCCTGGGCGTTGCTTATCTGGAAGAGAAATGGCACCAGGATGCACTGTGGGAAGAAGGCAAGCCAGCCGATTTATTTCAAAGATATTCCCTAATGGCAGTGGCCTCTTTCAGCAGAATAATGCGCTTTGCTGCACTGCAAAAAGATACCACAGCACACCTGCCTAATGTTGTTTAGATCCCCCTCAGGAGTCCATGCCTCAACAGGTCAGAGCTGTTTTGGTGGCACACGGGGGACCTTTTCAATATTGTACAGCTGGTTTTCAGTGTAATGGCTCATAGGTGTTTAGTCCTGAAGTATCCAAACTCCCCTTATAATTAGTACTACATTTTTTATGAGGTGCACCGCTTACTCAGAATGAAATAAAAAAAGTAGAGCCTTAGATCTGAAGAGTCCCCATGTAAACATTTAGGAAGACTATGTAGACAGTTATTTCTTACTAGCACCCTGGAGTTTTGTTTCCAGCAAATCTTTTCCTCTCTTTTAAGTCTTGGAAAATACTGGAGTTATTTTGATGCGGAACATTGCAGATCAACTAAGGTGACAGTTATAAAAAGGTTTACTTGTATAGCAAATTATTTATTGACTACATCTTATTTTAGGGCTACAAAAAGTATCATAATGTCAATTAAGTGCTGTTTTTATGTATTTAAACAAACCGGTGCACATTTAATGTTATGTGAGCGGCCTGCATTTCTGATGGCTCTGTGGCATTTTGTGATTTTCCACAATATCTGTATTTCAGCAGCCTGTGCTGTGATATTGATCAACAAATTATATTATTTGGCTATTTTCTGCATATCGTGGTTTCAGCTATAAAAATGCTGCCCTGTCTTGGTCCTAGAGTCCCTTTCATTCTTCATTTTAATGGTATCTTCAATTTCAAATCATCAGTTAAAAATAACAGGTCTGGTAGAGAAGGGAATCCCGCCAAAAATAAGATAAGATAACCCTTTATTAGTCCCACAAGTGGCAAATTTGCATACTTGTTTATGTGTCAAATGTAGTATGTTCTACTGTAATTCCCATTAATGGATGAGTTCATATATTTATACTGACGAGATGAGACACATGCACAAACACAAAAAAAGAATCTTAAGTGTTTGCAACCTCAGCAGTAATTTTTCACAGTAGCGTAACTAAAGCTTTCCTGCTCAGTTTACTTCCCATTCTCTGTCTTCTCTTGTCTGTTTTTGTTTTAGTTCTACCCAGATTTTGTCTTTTTACTTTCTCAACTTTCTCAACCATTTAATTTTTTTTAGTGTGTGCTATAATTTTCCATGGTCACCACTTGTTTTTTGAAAAGTGTGTCTTTCTCTTGTCCTCCCTCTCCTTTTCAGGTGGCAGTGTGGGTGAATTTCTTCTGCTGGATGATCATACCTGGTCTGGTGGTCCTGCAGCGTAGGTGGAGCTCCAGGTCACGAGAAGAGGACCCAGGAGCCAGCCCCTCTGAAACAGAGCCTTTCTTCAACCGCCCTGGACACCCTCAGTGACCGTACTGTACATGCACATATGTGTGTATGTTAGCACATGCAAAGCAAAACGTCACGAGAACCAAGCACACAAACAAGCACAGAAACAGATAAACACAGACTTGCACTGATTCAGGCACAGTACCAGCGGCTAGCTGAAGAAACAGGGTTTTGGCTACACACCGGTCAGTGCTTTTAGTTTTGCTCACCAGCGGTATCAAGGCTTTGTTGCCATGGTTACTGATCTGCGATTGGCAGCGGTATCCTGGCAGTTAAGAGGGTGTGGCGGCCAGATTGGTCTCTCTGACCTGTTCTGATTTAGATGCAGCTTTAACAGCTCAAATTCGACTAGATTATTAACTAGACGCTCATATGCAAGTGCCTGTGGATACGTTTCATATATCCTGCTGGCTTGAGTCCCTGACAAATGCTTTGGGATGTATTAGCGTTTCAGTGATGTTTTTCTTTGACAGTGTTGCCGAATGAAAGACATAACTGACTGTAAATAAGGTTTCTTATGTTGGTGTCTTTGTCCTGAAGTACTGAAACTAAATTTTTTTTGAAGACTTGTGTTTGTACAGCATTAGCGCCCCCTTCTGTCTGTTTTTCTTACTTGTTTGATTGAAATACTGTATCTACACTGAGTCTTCTGTTCTTCTGTGTTAGCACTGTTTATGTATTTTGATGTTACTTTTCAACTACTTTTTTAAAATCTGAAAATGTGTACACGCAGACTGCCTGTAACTCAAGCCAAAATGCTTGGGAGTGAACGTGTGTGCTTGAATTGGTGGCGGTTAATAGTGTTATTTGTGATTGGATTTTCCTAAACACGCACAAGGACTAAAGAAAGGTGTGTATATGCAGCAGTACAGCTTGGGCTGACGGGGACATAAATCTACCCATAAGCCTGTGATAAGACCTGTCTGGTGTGGGCGAGGTGCCAAAACTATGCTGCTGGTCACAGCAGTAAAGCACTCAAAGACACTGTGTCTTTCCTGTTGTTGCCTCACACAAAGGCAGACTGTTTATTGCAGCATTAGCAATATACTCTTCCCTCCATATCTCCCTTTCTGTCACCATCCTGATTCACAGGCTTTATCTCTCTTCGCCTGCCTGCTCTGCACATCTCCAAACAGTCTGGAGAACAGCTACATATTTTATTATTAGGTAAAGATTCGTCTGATTTTTATTAAACGAATGGATATTACATTATATTTTGTCTGCTTGTTGAATTATAGTGTGTTTAAATAGCTTCACTTACAAAAGGGGGCTCCATTATCCTGTAGTAAATTGTACCATACCTGACTTGAGTTCGTTCAAGAGGTCTGGGTTGGCCACAGCATGTTATTTTGGGTGACAGGTGACCGTGGGCTTGTTTTCTCTTTGGTGACCTTCATAATGTGGCCTTATACACTCCTGATATAGGACATGATGGAGTACATGTTCAGTAGAACACTAAGGGAAACCTTTCTTTCAGATTAACAGAAAAAATGCTACAAGACAGTTATTTTAAAAAAAATCACTCTTGGTAATGATCTATGCTGGTTGGACTTAATCTTCTGCTGTGGTTAGATTTAGTAATAAATTATGTTCGAACTGTGCTGTTTTTTTACTATACACAAAACGATTCACACTCAGTGTTGTGCATGCAGTGATTTTTTTGATGATTATTGAGTTTGATCCACATCCACGTCCATGCATGACAAACATGCCAATTTTACTCTGGCATAAAGGAATGTACTTCTAAAATATGCCTGTTAAGAAAATTTTAGAATCTGTCCCCACTCCACTATGCAAACCACTATGCGTATGTGTTTTTTTCTCGTTATTTTAGTATATGCGAGTAGCAGTATGTCTTAAATGTACCAGAATAATAAACCATTTAAAATATGTGTCTGTTGCTTTTAAAACCATATTTCAAGTTCAACTGTGCTTCCGTAAAACATCAGTAAACTCATCTAAATCTCTGATACAGTGACATCTGCTGGCAGGTGTGTGATATTTAAATGACAGTCCATGGGTTTAGTTTAAACTACAGGCTTAAAAAAGATTAATTTGATGTTTAATATTTTACATTTTGCCATCTAATATTTAGATCTAAATATTTAATAGCAAGTCTCACTGTCAGCTATTTTGATTGTAGGATTGTGTAGTACTGATTTCACACTGGGAGTTTTTTATCAGCTTTTTCAGCATGCCTTACCAGTTAGTCTAAAGGAAACAGCTGCAGGGCAGTCAGAAAACCCTTGTGTAATTTCGTTCAAAACTGAAAAAAATTCAACTATTCAAAAAAGGTGAGTGACCTGGTCAATGTGTCGCATGAGGTGTTTTTTTTATCATCGTTTGTATCTATGAGCATCCTTATGTGTGTTCTCCTGCTTCCATCATGTGTTGTTTCTGATTCATGATAACTATGTATGTTGTTCTGAATCTATCATACAATCATCATCATCATCAGTATATGTGTAATCCTGCAACCATCTTTTTTTTTTAATCTTTCTGAGGTCATGTGTGTTGTCCTGATGTCATCTTCATTATGTCTGTAATCCTGAGTCCGTCATGCATCATGTGTTTCTGAGCTCATTGTGTATAATTTTCTCTGGTCACTCTGTACGTTGTTGTGTGTTTATCATGTATGTTGTCCATCATAATCATAATCGTGAATGAATGAGTAGGAAGATGATAGTAACACTAACAGACTGATGTCCAGGGTTGTACTGTGTAAGAAAGTAGGATGCTGTATTTTGTTTGGTTTGTGTCTGTATGGTGATTTATTACTATTATGCCTTAATGCATATTTACTTTACAATTTTTATATTGGACTCATTTACTCATTTAATTTTTATATTGAACTCATTTATTAGCTCCTCATAAATTCTCATACATTCTTCTGACCTATGATAGCACCCAAAGGTATGGACAGCAGAAAATACACGACTCCAGTTAATATGATGAGTGCAATATGATTAGAAATTTTTTTATTTTCAAATCATGAACATGTTTTAATGTTTTAAATATTTCCATCTGGTATCTGGTACTTTTAGAGCCATTTGCTTCTCATCCACCCTCCTATTGCACTGAAAAGCTTGTGAACACTTGTTTTGGATGGAGTGATGGCAGTGAAAATGCGAGTGGCTGTGTATAAAGTGTAAAACCCTATTTTGAAATTCTCATAGAAAATTATATAAAATTAATTACCACTTACTTTTCTTATTTACCATGTTATTTTTACATAAAGTACTGTTATATTCAGAAATGTTATATTCATATTAAAAGTTAAATAACATTTGACTAACTTTTTGTTGTTTTATCATTATCCTTTTTTTTAACTGGCCTCAGAACAGCTCCTTATTAAACTGCAGGACGCATGAAACGAATAAAATGCTGGAAAATAGATGGTTCTGGCTGTTTTTAAGCCAACCGATTGTTATTTCACATAGTTATTTATTAATTACTATTCCTTGGTTCTACTAGTTATATAACACTCAGCTTTTTATAATTTATGTATCAACTGCTACTCATTTTAATTGATATTATTTTGTCACATCAGTTTAATTGATATTATTCTGTCACATCAGTTTAATTTAAATGTAATATATTTATTAAATCTTTACCTTTGAGATTTTAATGACCAAATAACCTATTTAAATTTGAGTTACACGTTTTCTAAGATTTTGAAATTCCTGTGTCAATGATTTGGGTATTTTCTTTAGAATTTAAATGAAACTTATTTTAATTTAAATAGATATGCTGTTTTAATTTACATTTGCTGTACTGATGTACTTTTAATTTACATTTATTATTTTTTATGATCTAAAAAAATGAAGGGGAAGTCATCAGTTCTACTCAAGTTTACAATGTATAGAGTGTGGACAAGTAATTAAACATTATTCTGTAAAATTAATGTTACTATTAAATTTGTACTCTTATATTTAGAGTTTTGTGATTAATGTATTTTCCAAAATCTGCCATCAGTCTTTAATTCCAATTTGCAGATCTGTTAAAATCTGTCATCCCATCAGTCTTCAGAATATCATCCTGCTTCACTGTCCAAGGTCCTTGTGGAAGGGCTCAAACATGTAAAAGCCAAAAACAGAAAATGATGGTTAAAACAGGCCTAATTTTTTACACAGAGAGAAAGAGGAAAATGAAGGCATAAAGGATATAAAGGAGTCCTGGCTGGTTAGATGGCCTCCAGTGAGTCCATAAGCTGCTCAAAGTGGTGGCAGACAAAGTCCCACACAGCTGTGGCCAGTGACCCAGGGTCTGCATACACACTCCTCCATAGTTAAGATGTCCTGAAGGAGGAGCATCATCTCTTTCTAAAGCACAGAGGTACAGACTGTTACCGAAAACCACAAACGGAAAACCCTCCAAAGAAATCCACATAATTTGTGCTGTGAATCAGAGAAAAATCACTCTTAGGTTTACTTATAATAATGGACAAATATTATTACCTTAAGAATGAGCAGGTATTCATTTGCCCTGGGCATTCTTTGCTCGCTAGTAGCAGTGAAAGAGGAAATCACCAACCATAAGATGGTCAAGAAATCCTCCTGGCCTCTGGAACAATGTAATTTAGATGTACTGATCTACAAAAAAACCCACACATGACATTGCGAAAACTGGAAAGATCTCTTACTAGACAGATCTGAGGCCTTGCTTCAGCCAGAACTCCCAGCACTGCCACCTCATGGACAACATCTCTGAAGTTAAAGTGCAGGATCTGAGAATAAGTACATTAACAAGTGTCATGATTAGTGTCACAGCTCAGTCCATTTTCACAAGGTAAAAGTTTTAACTAAAGCATAGTTAGTCAGGCTTACTCCAATTTGTGCCAGCTCCTCTTGAATCCCTTTGTGTGAAGAAGGATCCTGAGCAGCCGCTCATAGGCCTGCTCCAGATGTCCTGTGGAATGTCCTCTAAAACTATTCTAATACATATCCTACTAACCAGATCATTTAGACTTTCATCTACCCAAAAACTGCGGATTAAAGTAGCAAATCTGAATTACTGAAATACTGAATTGAGTATTTTTTAAATGCCAGTTTTACTTATTGTCCATTGTATGGGACAAGTAAAACAGATCTTCTACTGAGTTTTGTTTTCCTTTTTGTTACACAAATGTCATGCTGTATAGACAGCAACAGCATCTTGATAACTTTACTGTTGCCTTGCCTCCCACTTTTAAACTTTACTGTGTGATTTTAGATCAAAAGTGTCCTGAAAGGAAAAGATTACGATTGACAAACTTCACTTCCAGCACTGATTGATGCTGGCTGTTCTAAATTACTTAATTGTGAGTCTGTAGAAAATACAGGACTTCAGGAATACTTACACCTAATGTGAGTATTTAAGTTTTTCAATTTTTTTTCTTCTATTTTAAATCCGTTCCTGCAAGTTTCATGTGACAGTAAGTCAGTGAGCTTTAGGGATGAGTGATAACACTCATTCTGATCCAATACCAAGTAACACCATGGCAAGTAATCTGACACATTGATGTTTAAACATGTTCTGCATATAGAAAAGGAAACATTTTCTAATTTCTACGGTGAAAGACCGGAAATGTGGATACTGAAAAATCTTTTCATTGCTACTAAATAAACTGCTGTAAAAACTGATGTTAGTCAGGTGTCCATGTGATCTGCCTTCAAATGGTCAGGCGTCCCAATACTGTTGTCCATATAGTGTATTTGGACGCGATGTCATTAAAGTCCTTTTGTAGTAGTCGGGCGTCCCAATACTATTGTCCATGTAGTGTATTTGAATGTAATGTCATTAAAAGTCCTTGTAGGTGTAATGGTCAGGCATCACAATACTTTGTCAATGCAGTGTACCTTCAGGAGCCGCCTGGACCTCCGCGTCCACTGTCTTCTCTCGCGTCTGTAGACCTCCTCTCCTGGACCAGAGGAAATAAAAGACTCCGGCGTCCGCGGCTGCGCTCCCAGCCCCGATCAGCAGGGGTCGCAGGGACCCGGAGACCATGGTGGGAATACCATAGAAGGGGACCTCCATCAATCCGATATGTTTTGGATCTCAAAAACTAAAATCGTTTTCCAGACACAGAGAGGTTTAAACCGTAAACAATGTTTACAAACACTGGTTACCACGGTAACGGGGATTCGGAAGTGATGACAAAATAGAATTTCCTGAATTTCCTGTCGAATTCCCTTCTGTTACTTCCTTAATACCACTCCCTATAATAATAATAATAATAATAATAATAATTATTATTATTATTATTATTATTATTATTATTATTATTATTATTATCATCACTGGGTTGTTATTATTGGACTAGTTTATCTAATGCATACTATTTTTTTAAATACACTTGAAAATAAAGCTACATTTAAAAAAAACATATATAGTCTACCTGTTTTTCTTGCCCAAAATTCAAGGGGGAACTGTAGTTGAAAACTAACATTTTCTTTTCACAAATATTTTCAGCTTACAGAATGATCCTATATAAACTTAATTACAACATCTCTCCTGCTTTATTCTGTGTTTTACAGTTTTTATATACTGTAAAAGTTCTCCAAATTCCAGTAAAAATGAAATATCCCAGAAATGTCCACAAATGTGTCTTGAGAAAATCAAGGACACAAAACATGCAACACTCCTTCCACTTTTGGCGGCTCTGGATTAGGGGTCACCACAGCAGATCAACTGTCTCCATTTCCTTCTCTCCTCTGCATCTTCCTCTCTCACACCAACTGCCTGCATGTCCTCCCTCACCACATCCATAAACTTCCTACTATGTCTTCCCCTTCTCCTCTTCCCTGCAGCACCATCCTCAGCATCCTTCTCCCAAAACAAACAGAGTCTCTCCTCAGCATCCTTCTCCCAACACACTCAGTCTCTCCTCAGCATCCTTCTTTCAACACATTCAGAGTCTCTCCTCAGCACATGTCCAAACCAACCCAATCTCGCCTCTCTGACTTTTCCTCCAACTGGTCCAACTGGAACTGTACCTCCAATAAACTCATTCCTGATTCTGCCGCCTCCCGTCTTTTCATCAGTGCCACTGTCTCTTACTGGTTCCCGCCTGTCACAAACAATGCCTGCCACTGTTCTCCACCCACCCTACCCTTCCTGCCTCTCTTCTTCACCTCTCTTTCACACGTCTCATTACTCTGGACTCCTCCACCTTCGCCAGCTCTCTTCCCTGCATCCTTTCACTGTCGTCCCTCTCATTCACACACAGGTATTCTGTCTTAGTCCTACTGAACTTCATTCATCTCCTTTCCAGAGCATTTCTCCATCTCTCCAGGGTCTCCTCAACCTACTCTCTACTCTCACTACAGGTCACAATGTCATTTGCAAACAACATAGTCCATGGGGATTCCTGTCTGATATTGTCTGTCAAACTGTCCATCACCATAGCAAACAAGAAAGGGTTCAGAGCTGATCACTGGAGTAAACCCACGCATTAGGCCCTCCTACTGCAGACCTCACTGCTCTTACACTGCCCACATACATCCTGTACCACTCTCACATACTTCTCTGCCACTCTTGACTTCCTCATACAATACCACAACTCCTCCCTAGGCACCCTGTCGTATGCTCTCTCCAAGTCCACAAAGACACAGTGCAACTCCTTCTGACCTTCTCTGTACTTCTCTATCAGCAACTTCAGGGCAAACATTGCACCTATAGGGCAAACATTGCACCTATAGTGCTCTTTCTCTGCATGAAGCCATACTGCTGCTCACTGCCGATCACATCTCTTTTTAACCCAGCTTCCACCACTCTGTCCCATAACCTCATGCTGCGGCTGATCAACTTTACCCCTCCACTCTGTAGTTACTTCAGTTCTTCACATCACCCTTATTCTTGAAAATTGGTAAAAGTATTCTTCTTCTCCACTCCTCAGACATGTTCTCACTCTCAAAGATTCCAATTAACAATTTGGTCAAAAACTCCACTGTCATCTCTCCTAAACACTTCCAAGCCTCCATAGGTAAATCGTCTCGACCAACATCCTTTCCATTCCTCATCCACTTCATCCACTGTAAAACGTAAAATTGGATTTAATAGACAAGTGGATACAACTTAATTTTTATAAATTTGTTAATAACACTAATCTTACATAAGTCATGTGTACTTTTAGGTGTAAAAGCTTAAGTAAATTAATGTCCTTTAGCTGAATTATATTAATAATGGTAAGTATGTAAAAACTGTGGCAGTGGGGGGCAGGATTTCAGTCCACTTTACACAACACAACAGATTAGAGGTTTTTTTTCATACACTGTACTCTACACTGTAATCTGGATCACTGACACTATATTGTATGAGGCAATGAGACTGATATTATGGCTATAATTTCTTACTTTAAAGTAGTGTGGCAGGATGTTGGCAGGATGAGCTTGAGCTAGTGTCCTCTGAAACCAGGGAATCAAGCCAATGACACCTTTTCAAATGTAAAGACGAATAGTCCTTTTTAAGTATTGGCTCCTTTGCCAAAAAAGACAGAAATCTTCCATTTATTAGTCTGTGGTGTTTGGATGTGTGTGTTTGTGTATGTGTGGTCAACTGCAAGGTGTTGGTTATACAGTCCAACCGCAGCTGGAGGGAAAGACCTCCTCAATCTCACATTTTCCCTGTAATGTATTAGATATTGTTCACATCTCGGTAATTTCATGGCAGTTGTACTTTACATCAGTGATGCTGTCCATTACGTCAATAATGCTGACATTTAAACTCTGGCTGGTGTTCATAATTGTGTGAGTGTATTAGGCCTCTTTATTCTGTACCCCTGTTCAACTGCTGATTAATGTAATATCTAATCACCGATCACATGGCAGTAACTCAATGCATTTACATTTGTGGACATGGTCTAGATGACCTACTGAAGTTCAAACCAAACATCAAAATGGCATTGGCATTGTTGTTGGTGCCAGACATGCTGGTCTGAGTATTTCAGAAACTGCTGATCTCTGGGGATTTTGCTGCACCACCATCTCTAGGGTTTACAGAGAACGATCTGAAAAAGAGAAAAAGATCCAGTGAGTTCTCTGGTTCTCTGGCAGCTTGTAGCCTATTGGGGCCTAGTGGTTGCTGCATGTGCCCTGTGATCAGGAAGGCGTGGATTCAAATCCCAAGATTGCTAAGCACCTCCGAGGTACCCTTGAGCAAAGTACCGTCCCCACACACTGCTCCCCAAACGCTGTGTTCCTGGCTGCCTACTGCTTCACTTAGTGAATGGTTTAAATGCTAAAGAAGAATTTCTGTGGTGTGCTCTGGTGTGTTAATGGTCACTTTCATGTAACCATGCAATAGATGGGCTGCAGCAGCAGAAGACCACACACAGTGCTACTACTGTCAGCAGTGAACAGGAAACTGAAGTTATATACCAGAACAGGACAAAATTAGAAAAATTACTGGACTCTCGATTTCAGCTTTGCCATTTGGATGATAGGGTCAGAATTCAGCATAAATAGCATGAAAGTATGGATCCATTCGTTCTTTTATCAACGATTCAAGCTGCTGCTGATGATGGTACAATGGTGTGGGGTATATTTTCTTGGCACACTTTGGGCCCCAAGCATACTGTAATTTAAAGACCACAGCCTGCCGGCAATGAAAGTGGTTTGATTTCTGGCTGTATTTCAGCTTCTTTCTGCCAAGTGTTGCGTTTCTGCTATATTCCTGAATATGAGGATGTGTAGACTGTATTCAAAATGCTTGGGAGTGAATTGGAGAGGTGCTTAAAGGGCAGCAGTTAGAAAAGCTATTTGTGATGAAACATCCTTATACACATAGAGTGTCTATTTGAAATGCATGTGTATGTGCAGCAATATAGCTTGAGCTGGCAGGGACATAAATCTACCCATAAGCCTGTGATAAGACCTGTCTGGTGTGGACGAGGAGCCAAACCCCTGCTGCAGTTCACTGCAGTAAAGCACTCAAAGATACTGTGTCTTTTCTTTTGTCCCCTCACACAAAGGCAGCATTTTTAAAGACTTTTGTTGCATCATTTCCTCTGTATCTCCCTTTCTATCACCATCCTGATTCACATGCTTCATCTCTCTTCACCTGCCGACTCTGCACAGTCGATCACTGCATATTGAATAGCCACACATTGTATTATTTAAGGTTCTTTCTGCTCTGATTATATAAAATATTATTTTTTAACTGCAGCCTGATTATTGACACAAATCTCAAGATGTTTTGAATAGCTGCCCATTACTTGACCATTAAAGTTCTTTCCATATTTTCAGGATCCACATATTCTCTGAGCACTGCATCATACCAGTGACCATACAGTCTTGTCAAAAAATAAATGTTCTTTTGAACATAGATTATCAGATACTTTTTTCAATTGTGCTTTAAATTTTAAATATTAGCTATAATATGAAAGAAACTTGTCCTTTTAGAAACAGTAATTCAACACTTCAGCCATTAAATAAAGATAAAGCATTTGACACACAAAATATGCAAACAGCACATTTTCTGAACTATTTTGTTTTATGCAAATATGCATGCTGAATGTTGCCATTTTGCCATTTCGATATAAATTTTTGGATGAAAGAATGTTTGCTGCCCCACCACTTCCTCCTATCTTCTCTTGCTGTGCCTTTCCTTTCTCAGCTCCTGCTGTAGTTTTAGCTTTTGCCCTCATGATTGTGCCCTTAATCATTATCTCCTCCCTGTGCTCAGCCTCTCTGTTTGTCTTTACTTCTGTGTTGATTATGAGCCAGGCCCCTGTGTTCAGCATCAGTGTCTGAACTCATGAGTGCTCTTTTGGTTTAATGTGCACAAATTATCACAGATAAACTGAAAATCTTGTGAAAAACATAGAATAATGGACAACTCTGTGTTAATGCAATATTACAGCCAACAACAGCGATGCTCAGTGGTTAACCAAGCTGCTCACACAAAGGATAATAGGCCATGGGTATAGAAAACACACAGAGAGTACAACAAGTACAAAAATGACAGTTTCCGAATTGATGATGTCAAGAGCCAGTGGACCAAACAGATCTAACAACTCACAATATTTTATGGAAACAACACAACAGACTCAGTTTCACTCAGTTACATTCAAACATTTATTAAGTAATATCAACAAGAGAAAACAAGCAGCAGAGCAAAAAAGCAATTGCTTTTTTTTTAGGCCCCTGGGTATTCGGTGTACCAGCTGTTCTCTGTTTATCCACAGCAATACTAAGGTTCATAACCAGATTAATGCACAGAAGCAATCCCAAATACACTATATGGACAAATGTATTGGGACACACCTGCTTGACAGGGTTTGGGCAAGGCTCCAATCTTAATGCTTCTGCATACCAAGACATTTCGGACAACACCATGCTTCCACCTTTATGGACACAGTTTGAGGAAGGCCCTTTTCTATTCCAGCATGATGTGCGCCAGTGCACAAAGCAAGCCCCATAAAGACATGGTTAGATGAATTCAGCGTGGAAGAACTTGGCCGGCCTGCACAGAGCCCTGTTGTCAACCCCATACAACACCTTTGGGAGGACCTGGAATGGAGATTGTGAACCAGGCCTTCTCATCCAACAGTGCCTGACCTGCTCTGCAGATTGAATGGGCACAAATTCCCAAAGAAACGCTTCAAAATCTTGTGGAAAGCCTTCCAAGAAGAGTGGAAGCTGTTATAGCTACAAATGGGGGACCATCTCCAAATTAAAGTCAATGTTGTTGTAAAGATCAGGAGTTCCAATACTTTTGTCCATTAGCATATTACTTCTTTACATGAGTACAGTTGATTTAATGTAAGTAATTCTTATTAACTGTGACATTTGCTCTCTCTCTCTCACAGCTGTTTGCTCAGTTTGCGTGTTTGTCTCTCGCGCGCCTCGTACGCGTGTTTCGTGTCAGTCAGCTCCTCCAAGCGCATGCGCAGTCGGGCCATGTGGAGCTGCGCCTGCTGGCACCGCTCGCGCAGATCCCGCGCCTCCTCGCGAAGCTCCTCCGCCGCGGCGCTCAGTTCGACCCCGCGCGCCCGACACTGTGCCTGCGCGTGCGCCGCGTCCTCCAGGAGCAGCTCCGCGCTGGACGCCACTGAGGCGTGCGCGCGCTGCAGGAGCACGGCATCAGACATCACCTGGAAGAGGAGAGAGAGAGAAGGTGAAGAAAACAGATCAGAGGAGAGAGCGTGAAGAAAACAGATCAGAGGAGAGAGAGAGAAGGTGAAGAAAACAGATCAGAGGAGAGAGAAAGAGTTTCCTTCCAGCTGCTGTCAGACTGTACAACCAACACACACAAGCAAACATACACATTCACACATCAAGGACTGATAAGTTAAACAGTTTATGTTAAATGTTTCTGGTGGTGCAATGTGTGCATTTTTTTCTGGTGAATTATTACTGTTTTGTCAATGTCTGGCTACCAAACAACTGAGGACACTACAATGAAACTTTGTGAACCCTTTAGAATTGCCTACATTTCTAAATAAATATGACCTGAAACATCATCAGATTTTCACACAAGTTATCAAAGTAGATCAAGAGAACCCAGTTAAATCATTTATTTATTGAGGAAAATGATCCAATATTGCATATCTGTCAGTGGCAGCAGTATGTGCACCTGACATTTCAGTATCTGGCGTGACCCCCCTTTGCAGCAATAACTGCAACTAGATGTTTCCGGTAACTGTTGATCAGTCCTGCAGACTGGCTTGGAGGAATTTTAGTCCATTCCTCCTTCCAGAACAGCTCTGGGATGTTGGTGGATTTCCTCGCATTAACTGCTCACTTCAGGTCCTTCCACAACATCTCAATTGGATTAAGGTCAGGACTTTGACTAGCAGGGGCGTGTCTATGGGGGGGCTGGGGGGAGGGCAATGCCCCCCCCAGGGACAAGCCCTGCCCCCCCTGAGGCAGCGGCGTGACCATGGGGGGGCTGGGGTGGGCACTGCCCCACCAGAGACAAGCCGTGCCCACCCTGTGAAATGCTCTGTTTGTCCAGTGGAAACTCTGGAGAAAAAAATTGGTTTTCAAAACTGTGCTGCTTTCCAATTGGCCCGTTTGAGTAGGGGGCGTGTCCCTCACCGTGCTGCTGCTGACACAGTTCACTTCGTCACGCATTCTGCAGCATGTTTTGGACCTGTTGACGGCATTCTTTAATTAAAACAACGCATAAGTTCCATTTTTATTTTATATTCTGTTTGGTAAGACCAAAAACTGCATAGGTGGCTTATTAAAAAACAGACATGTTCAACCTCTGTCGCTAGCAGCCTAACACCGTTGCTACCAACACGGAGCACGGCACAGCCCCTAACCATGATACTACCACCACCACTGGAATTCAGTGTTTTCCTTTCTCCTAACATAACGCTTCTCATTCAAACCAAAGTTCTATTTTGGTCTCAACGGTCCACAAGACTTTCTTCCAATAGCCTTCTGGCTTTTCCACGTGACCTTTAACAAACTGCAGACGAGCAGCAATGTTCTTTTTGGAGAGCAGTGGCTTTCTCCTTGCAACCCTTCCATGAACACCATTGTTGTTCAGTATTTTCTTGAAGGTAGACTCATGAATATTAACATTAGCCAGTGCAAGAGAAGCCTTCAGTTGCTTAGCAGTTACTCTGGGGTTCTTTGTGACCTAGCTGACTTTTTCACGCCTCGCTCTTGGAGTGATCTTAGTTGGTCGACCACTCCTAGGGAGGTTAACAGTAGTCTTAAATTTCCTCCATTTTTACACAATCTGTTTTACTGTGGATTGGTTGAGTACAAAATCTTTAGAGATGGTTTTGTAACCTTTTCCAGCCTGATGAGCATCAACAACACTTTTTCTGAGGTAATCTTTGTTCATGCCATGATACACTTCCACAAACATGTGTCAACACTTTGACAGATCTGTGTTCTTTAAATAACAAAAGGTGCCCACTAACACTCGATTGTCATCCCGTTGATTGAAAATATCTGACTTTAATTTCACCTTCAAATTACCTGCTAATCCTAGAGGTTCACATACTTTTGCCACTGACAGATATGTAATATTGTACTCGCATCCCTGCACCGAGTTAAATTTAGGATTAGGGATAGGGATTCTTTTGGAAAGCTCTTCATGACATGTCTGCAGGGGGGTCAAAATAATCTCTTAGCATTTCTCTGCTAAATAATAATAATAGTGCAATAATGGACTCAGAATAGAGTACTCCAAACCGCTATTTGTGCTAACTAGTAATTTACTTCAACAGTAATATTTATTCATCTGTAGTATTTATATCCACCTCTTTTACTGACCACAGCATTTTGTGTTTTAAGCTTCGGCAATCACACATCACTGATCAGACAGGGATCTTGAGTTATTACTATTATTAGTATTATTATAGCTGTAAAATGCCACTGTTTCTCTTCCTATAGTTCAGACATTGTGATGTCATGTCACTCTGCAAGCCAGGATGAGCTGGCGGTTGTAGCGCGGAGCAGAAATCAGCCACTAAACACTTTGCAATTGTTTAGTTTGCCTCTATATGTAGCATTTTTATAAGTTAGGATCAAAGAAACATTCTCACAATTCTCTCAGAACTCACCAATGAAGGGGCAGCTCATCACTAGTGCCCTGTTTGAAGCTGGTTTGAAGTGGCAGCTTGAACCACAGGGCATTAAGTGCTAGAAAGCAGCTTATGGAGGGTTTACATAAAGCCAACCTCTCTCTTCCCCATCTTACTAACCTACAAGCAGTTTGGACTTTTAAGTGTGTCCGTACGTCATGGTATGTCACAGATAACTCAATTAGAACAGACATCCACACAGGTTTAAATGAGGCACATACCTTCCTGAAATTCCAAAGACAGACTTTACTCCCTCTTTATGACTTTTTGTTCTGTTGTGGTCATTCACTGCATACACAGTTTTTGATCTGTGTTCGTGTGTGACTCACCTCAACTTGTGACGTGAACTTTAAATCCTTAGGAGTTACGGAGTTAACTTAACCTTAAGCCAGAGAGAGTGAGAGCGAGAGAGAGAGAGAGAGAGAGAGAGAGAGAGAGAGAGAGAGAGAGAGAGAGAGAAATGACTACAAATGCCACAATTAATAAGAATTACTAACATGAAATCAACTGTACTCATGTACAGGGGTAATATACTGGCTAAAGCAGGGACCTCAAAAAATGCAATTGCTCTGTTGCTCTGCTGTTTGTTTTCTCTTGCTGATGGTACTTAATAATGCTTGTAACTGAGTGAAACTGGATCAGTTGTGTTATTTCTGTAAAATATAGTGAGTTGTCAGATCTCTTTGATCAAAGCAACATTTTTCCATTGGCTCTTGACATCGTCAATTTGGAAATTGTCATTTTTCACTTGTTGTACTCACCATCTGTGTTCTCTATGCCCCTGGCCTACCATCTTTTGTTTGTGTATCTTTTTTACATTTCTTGGTTAACCACTGAGCTGTTGTTGGCTGTAATATTTCATTGACACAGAGTTTCTAGGTTTTCAGTGTATCTGTGAAATTTGTGTCCATTCAGCCAAAAGAGCATTTATTAGTTCAGGCACTGATGTTGAACACGGTGGCCTGGCTCACAATAAACACTCCAATTCATCCCAAATGTGTTCAGTTGGGTTGAGGTTAGGGCTCTAAGTAGGCCACTGGAGTTTCTCCACAACAAACTCATCAACTATGTATTTATGGACCTCGCTCATTGCATAGGGGCACAGTAATGCTGGAAAAGGAAAGAACATTCCTCAAACTGCTGCCACTTCTAAGCTGGAAACATAAAATAGTGTCAGATTTTTTGTAGCATTAACTTGTTGTGTAATTAACCTCTGCAGAGAACACATCTTCACTAATTTGGAGTCCAGTGTTAATGATCTAAGACATGTTTGCAGCAAGTTTCTTTTAGAGGCGATTTTATAACTCTGTAGTAAGTGATTAAACGGGATACCTACTATAGTCTTCAGCACTTGTACCCCTGCTTTGTGAGTGTGGATTATCTATAGTTTTGGTGCTTCTAAAGACTTCAGTTTTGCAATAATAGCACTTACAGTTTCCAGATCTAACAGGGTAGTAATTTCACAAACTCCCTTGTGGCCTTTGATCATGCCATGTCACTGAGCTCTTCAGCACTTTACTGTCAGTGTTTGGAAAGCTTGCATGGCTTTGTGCTTGATTTTATCAACCAGTTAGTAAGGTGTGTGTGTAAAGCACCTGAACTTAATCATTATAAGGAGTGTCCATATACTTTTGCCCATATAGTGTATCAATCAGCATTGTAGAAGCTACGTAGCACAGTGAAACACTTTTTTGACAAGTAATTCATTCATTTCTTTAGCGTAAGACTGTTAAACAGAACCCCAAAGACAGTTCTTTTATACCCAAAATGATTAAAAAAGGTGTACAAATATTTCACAGCCCCAGCAATTTTCTGCACAGATAAACAGGTGGTGCTCCCAAGGAATGCTGGAAATATGGTGCTTGACAATGGTGTCCTCAACCACCGGGCCGCGGGCTGGTATCGGTCCGTGAGTCCGAAGGATCTTTAATTTCGAAAAAAAAAGTCTCGTCTCAGTCATGTGCTACGGTACATCAAAAATTTAGCCCACAAGCTAGCAAAAACAAGTAAAAAAAAAACCACTTTGTTTTTAGTTGTATCTATAGGCTACCGGTCCGTAAAAATATTGTTTGACATGAAACTGGTCCGTGGCACAAAAAAGGTTGGGGACTGCTGGTTTACACCATCACTCTCATGTGCTCTCATCTTCAACTACTGGACAAATATCATCATGAACACTTCCTAAAAAATCCACATTGGAAAAATGGGAAAAAGAAAAATGAAGCTCTGGGGTGAGGAATAAAATGAAACATAACACAGCACAAGTTTTAGTAAGAATACAAACGAAAATCTTTGATTGCGAAGATCAATACAAAGGTGGGAAAGGCTAAAGGGTTTTTGAAGTGAAAATATAAGTGACCTATTGTCCCTTTTCCTCACATGCAAAGCAGGCACACTTGCACCAAGGATAGTCGAAGTGTTGCATCTTGTCTTTTTCTTTATTGTCTCAAATCAAGGCAAACAAACAAACTATTGACTCAAGGGTCAGCATACAAGACAGCTCTTACTTAGGTCAAGACACATGAAACTAATCAGACGGAATCTGACGGTGGACCGACAACACAGGTCGGTCCCAACTGAAGTTAAATACAAAATCTCAAACTCAAGAACCAATAGAAACAGAAAACCCATTTGCTCTGAGCACACAGTCAGGTGAAACACATTATTAACACAAATAAGACTGTGTGCTCAGGTCTTCACTATAAAAGTCCCCAAAGTAACTCAGAACACAAAACTCCAATATAAACTTAGACAAGGGTGGCCCATAACAGTCCTCAGCCGTGACACCTATGTGCATGAACATTAATTAAGGTCTTCAAAATGTGGCTTTGGATCTAGTTTATGGTCATCCCCAAACACACACACACTCACAGTCAATCTGTGTCTGTGATATACCACAGTTTGTGATGTGAGTCTTAAATCCTCCAGAGTGAAGGAGTTAACATCACTATCACTCAGACAGGGAGAGAGAGAGAGAGAAAGAGAAAGAGACAGAGAAAGTGAGATATATTTACTAGGTTAGGTAGAATGAGCTCAGGTCAGTTTGTTGTACACATAGTCTTACCTTCTCATATGCGTGCACACACACACACACACACACACACACACACACACACACACACACACTTATTTTACTGCATTTCTGAGGACCTTTTATTGACTTGTGCAATATTGCATCTCAGTTATATCGCACCTACACTTAAAACAAAAACAAGTTTTGTGGAGAAAACAGCATACTTTTTGTGAGGTCTTGCAAACTGTCCCCACTTCTACAGATTCTTCAGTTTTCTTCTGTAGATATGTATCCCTCATTATTTGGCCCTCACAAAGAGATACATATCTACAGACACACACATACACACACAGCACAAGGTTCGAATTGTGACTTGGGCAGTTCTTGAGCAGGCTTCTGGGGGCCGGTTTACTACGTACTGATGTGATATGGTTTTTGTGAGGTTTACTCCTGTGAAGTTTTAAGTTCTGTTATGTTACACACTAATTCTAAATAGAGATACAGATTATGGTATAGTTTTCTTTTACAAAATCTACACACAATGCTCCATAATGGCAAAGTGAAAACATGTTTTCAGACATTTTCTTACATTTATAAAAAATGTAAACATTTAAACACAGTAGGTACATAATTATTCACACCCTTTGCTATGACACTCAGAATTGAGCAATGAAGGTTCAGAAAAGCACTGTGGAAAAATGGAAGTTTGGAACCACCAGGACATTCCCTAGATCTGGCTGCCCGACCAAACTGATTAATCGGTGAAGAAGGGCCTTGGTCAGAGAGATGACCAAGAACCCAAAGATCTCTAAGGCGGAGCTCCAGCAATCCCTTGTGGAGATAGGAGAACAATCCAGAAGATCAAGCATAGCTAAGGCGCTTCACCAATCAACCCTTTATGGTAGAGTGGCCAGTGGGAAGCCGCTCCTCACTAAACGGTACATGGCAGCCCGCTTGGAGTTTGCCAAAAAGCACATCAAGGATTCACAGACTGGAAGAAGCAAAATCCTCTGGTCTGATGAAACCAATCTGAGGAAAAGGCAAAGTGTTATATTCTTCTAGCATTGTTTCATTAATCCACTGAGTTAATTGTGAGACAAAAAAAATCTAGAACAAATAAATTGTTAATAATCGAGAATATAAACCTAGAACACAAAGTGCTTAATGTACTTTGCCATTAGCAACATGTGTAGTAAAGCTACACTACAATTATTTCTTTTCCCTCAGTTTACTAAGCTGTTTTGCAAAGACATAGTATGAAGATTACTTTCTCACAGTGGTGCCACAGTTACTAATCAAAAATGTAAAACTCCATCTGAATCTGTTTCTATCTCAAAACCTCATCTATCTCGTCCTTCTGGTTTAGAAAAAACAACCAACCAACCAGCAACAAAGATCAGAGCTAGATCGTTTATCTTTGTTTAGCCATCAAAGTTCCTACTTGTTAAAAGGTGTCTGCTGGTGAATGACACCTCTATTCTCTGGATAGCGTTAACACTTCTCTGTATAATAAACATGAAGAAGCATCCTGAGATGGAAGTCAGTTGCTGTCTCCCTCTGATTCCTCTTCTTTTCTCAAGTTGCTATTTAACCTCCTCCTCCTCCTTTCTGTCTCCACTCTCCAGCTCTGTCTCCTATCCCCTCTGTCTTTTTTCTAATTTTCCCTTTCCCTCTCTTGTCAGTCCTCCTCTTGCCTTGTCTTGTCTCCATTCCACACCTAGAAGTCCTCCACCTCCCCCTCTACCACTCCCTTCTTCTCCTACTGGAAGTGGGAAGCGGACTGTGAAGCTGCTCTCTTCAGCGCTCAGTTTTCTAATGTAAAGGGAAGTTAAGCACTGCATAATGTTTCAGAACTAGAATTTTTTAGGATCATTTAAGGTAAAGAAAACATTTCTTTAAGACTGAGTAAACATTATGATCTGAAGACATGGGTAAGTGTTTGAGAATGTTTGATGAGGGAAATAATCCTAAGATATATCAAATACAGACAGAGAAACAATTTGAGACAAATTTGATTGTTGCTCTATATTTATTCAGTTTGCATCTATTGACTTCAAATTAGCATGCGTGGTGTCTTTTAACATTATGATGAATGACAGGTAAATGAATAACTATTCAGAGCCCACAAAATCTTCCCTGCTGAAAAGGAATCTAAATTGTGTCCATGTGCATTTAGACATTCAGAACTATTTTTGAGCAAAATACCCTGAAACAAACATGGAAGTAAAGTTTTCATGTACAGAAAAAGAAGCATTGTGTGATGATCGCAAGAACACCATACACAGTGAAGTATGGACTTGGGAACATCCTGTAATGGAGCTGCTTCTCTGCAAACTGTGCTGGGCCATTGGACGTCACTGAAGGAAACAAGACAGAAGCGATGTACCGGGAGATATTAAAGAGGAATTTAATCTTATCACCCAAGAAAGGGGTAGAAAAGTGACATTCCACAAAACAGCAAAGATAACTCTATAGTGGTTGCTAAAAATGTGAAGGTACTTCACATTTAATGTAGCCTTTCTCCTGAGCCCTGAATATTTCAAAATTGCATCAGAGGGAGACTGCAGAAGGGATGAGCCACAAGTGAAATAAAATGCTCCAAAAAGCCTACTTCATACAGAAGATGTCGTGAAGCCAATGACATTGTTGTTAATTTGCTATCTGAATTTTTTTTCTACTAATTTTGTATTAAAATAAATATTTGTTTACACTTATGCATACTTAAACATTTTCCTATTTAATAATAATAATAACATTAATAACACATTTAATGTGAAAATAGACATACTAAATAAGATAATAATAATAATACCATGACTGCTCAAGGAGGTATGCCTACTCTCTACCACCTTCGCACACTCTAACGTGTGGGATTTATAGCTTCACACCTGAAAATTAGAGCTAAACAACTGAGAACTAAAGCTTTACGGCCAAGAAATGGAGCTTAATGTGTGACTAGGATGTCATGCCCACCTAGACCTTAACACACGAATAAAGCTTAACATCCAGTTACAGCTTAACTTCCAACTACAGTTTTACACCTGATTAGAGCTTTACAAGAAAATAAAAATGTCAGAATACATTGTGTGTAAATATGAAGTGACAGTATATTAAATAACCAAAACGCTGTTTGAAAACTTGTTTCTCCTCACTGTTTCATCTTTCTGCACTAATAAAGCATTCTCAGACAGGGTGTTCTGAGCTACCTAGGGTACCTTAATCTTAAATCTGCAGTAGCCATGAAGACAAAAAAACAATATGATTCATGAAACACCTCCAACAAAATCCCTTTGTCAACCTTGTATTTTATAAAAAGGTGCTTTATGTGTCCCAAACACTGAACTTCAACATTTCAAAAATTCGATTTATATGAAGTAATGAGGAAGGATAAAAGCCAGTTCTTAAACTAAATCATTCAAATCAATAACGAATAAGCTAATTGCAATGACAAAATAATAAATAATCTCACTTGCAAAAAAAAAAGAATCGGAACATATATGTGCTAATATGTCTTTAGAAGAAATCTGAGATGAAAATGTGATATTAGAAAATGATAAAGCACAGAATAATCCAGTCTAACAAGCACTCTTACATGTCTGAGGTTAAAAAGATTTTTCATTGGTCCTTTCTCTTTCAGTCACATATAAGGCTTGATAAGGGACAGCTGCCAAGCAACACTCTTGAATATCTCTTTGGAAAGGAGCTATACGGAGACATTAAAGTGAGGTCCAGTAGTGATTGGAAATTTAGCTAAAAGTTAATGCCCATTTCTTCATTATGACCATGTTTCTTCTCCTGTTCTCAAGTAAGAGCCATTCTGTATTTCACTTTAAATGCTACACACTATTGCAAATATTTTATACATGATCTAATACATTGTCAGAATTGGTTTTAACAGCTGCCACTGAAATTATAAGCAGATTCAATTTTGGCAGAAATTGTAACTGATCAGATTTGTGTGTTTTGAGTTTTTTAAACATCTGTGTCACTTTCAGGTTTCCTCACCCTGCCTTCCTGCCTTTCTCAACAATATTACTTTGTGAATAAGAGTGTGAACTGGACAGAAGCTCAGGCATACTGCAGACAGCACTACACTGACCTGGCTACACTTGAGGACACAAACGACACAAACAGTTTGATTGCTGCAGTGAACAACAGCTACAGTGGCCTAGTTTGGATTGGGCTGTATGATGATGTAGAAAATGGCTGGAGATGGTATTATGATGATGATGCCTTCTATGGACCGGGAGAAAAGAGTTACAGGAACTGGAGGAAGACTGGAAACCCAACAGATAATGAGCCAAATAATTATGGTGGAAATGAGATGTGCACAGAAATAATGGCCAGTGGATTATGGAACGATCTTCCGTGCATTCACCAACGTAACTTCATTTGCTACAACAGTCAGTATAACCCCAGTAACACCAAACTGCTTTTCATTATGAATGTTATGCAAGTTTACCTAAGGCTGATTTACATTTTCTGTTTTCTTATTTATAGAGACCAGTAACACTTATGTTATGAGTGAATCGGCTATGAACAGTACTGCTGCTCGTCAGTACTGCAGACAATATCACACAGACCTGGCCAGCATCAGGAATGCAACAGAAAGTCAACAACTTATAAACATGACAAGAGGACAACATGTTTATATCGGTCTTTACAGAACTAGAACATGGTCAAACCAGAGCAACTCCACTTATGAGAACTGGCTGAGTGGACAACCTGAACGCGAACTTTAATGAACACTGTACCACTGCATCTCTGAGTAACTCCGGCCAGTGGACTGATGAGAACTGCAATCAGATCCTTCCTTTTGTCTGTTATAAAGGTAAGATACTTGCATTTGATGACTTTTGTTCAGGTTGTTGTTGAGATTTTGTTCAAAATCTCATGAAGAATTCTTAGTGTCCAGTGATTGTAACTTCAGTTTCCCTTTTCTCTGTTACAGCACCATCTGCAAGTGGTAAGTGCCAGTAATTTAAAATCCCTTAAAACAAATAATGCAGATTTATGCACAAATATTATGTAATGGTCGTGTGTATAGAATACTTGCCGCCTACTTAAAGATACAGAAGTTCACAATCAGTGAAGAGATAAGGCCTCTTGAACTGTTGCTATTCTTTTCTCCTTAGAAAATGTGATGAGGTTGCGGGTTAGATTCACCTGTGGAAGAAATCTAACTGAGTCTGAGATTGAAAATGAGGTGGTGCAGCAAGTAAGAGAGTTTAACTAGATAAAAACTCAAACGAACATAAATTTGTAGTATAACTCATCTCAGGTTTTATTAAACCATGCAGTACAGAATGTTTACTCTCCTTTATTTTGTCAGCTCCAGGCACAACTGATCAGCAAAGGACTTTCAAGCAACATGAAGATGCATTTGAAAAAACTTCTGAAGAAAACTCCCACAATATCTTAACCAACAAATTCAAGGACCAATAAGGAATTGATAAAGCAGTGCAGGTGTGAGGATTTTTATCTATTTGCAGAATTAAACCTGACCTATTTTCTCCAACAGTTCTTGATTGTAAAACGTTTATCAGTTCATCTGCTGCTGCTTTCAGCACAGTTTTTACCAAACAGCATCACTGTCTGTAAACAAGAATTTTTTTGGGTCAAGGGCAGAACTGTCATTTTCCTTCTCTGCATTCTTTATATATTCATTTATTATATTGTTATTGTTTTTAACCAAGGTTAACAGTCATATGCTTAATGCATCTTTATAACAGGATCATCATCAGGATATGTCAAAGTGATTTCTAATGTGCAAATAAATTATTCTGGTTTAATTTCTCAAGCATTTCCTGGAGAGAACACTGTGCTTGTCAAGCAAAAAAATAAATAATTCATGTAAAATGTTTGAGAGATGGAAAAAATTTATTTGTAACAAAAACAAAACAAAAGAAAAACCAAAATCGATATTCTTGACTGAGGGAGTGGAGGATGTGGGAATGTCAATTTCTTTGTCTGACTGGGGGTAAAACGACAAAAAACTACTGTTGATTTATGAGATAGAATACTGGCCCAATTCCTTTAGTCATTCATCACCATGAATCATTTAACTGTCATAAATCCAATCCAATCCAGTCCAACTGTATTTATAAAGCACATTTTAACAACTCAAACAGTTTCCAAAGTGCTGCACAAAAACACAAACTATAAAAACAAGAATAAGATGCAGGAAGTAAAGAAAAAAAATAGCTAAATGCCTGAAAGTATCCAGAATGTTTAAACCAAAACTGAAGGACAAAGTGGTTAAAGAGACAAAGAATAGAGAGACAATGGTTAGAGAGACAAAGAATAGAGAATTTTAGCAACAAACACTCAAGGTTGTTTTGGCATAATAAGAGGGAACAACTTATCCACACCGTATCCAGAGGCCCAGGAGACACAGTTAGGATAAATGCCACCATCTTCTAGGGGACAATGATCAAAACTACACAATAATTCAATGACTACAGAATCAAGCTTTTTAGGTATGTGGCCTGACCTAAACTACATTTTGTTTTCTGGACTACAATTTTTAAAATAATTTTATCCAAAGAGAAGATTGTTTTACTATCATTTTCAATGGTGCGCATTCTTCCTCCAAAGTTACCCTGAACCAGAAATTAAACAGACGGTTTCTCCCACTGCTCGAGGTTTAGAAAGTTTCAAACAAGGTGTGGGAGAGGGAGAGAGAAGGCATCCTTATGTCCACAGAATAACTCTGGCATACTGTCATGTGCTTTTTGTCTCTAGCCCACACACACACGTACATTAAAATAACTGTATGACCATGACTGGGCTATAATGCTGCACCCATGAACCAGTTTTTCTTAAAGGTTGTCAGCTTGGTGTAAAGTGAGTAAAGGTTATGTGGGCTATTCAACATTGTTCCGCATGCTTACTAGCTCAAGAACTGTCACCATGGTAACAATGTTAAAGGGTACTATCCTTAATCATTTTTAGACACAAAGGCTGTCAAACCTTCAATCACACCGTCTTCCTCCTTCTCAAACATCTTACAGTTAAATAACTCCCATACCTTCTTTATTACTCTCTGTTCCATTTATTCTAATGCAGGATGCAAATCATTCAGTGTAGTCCCGCCCATGTGGTAAGGTAGACCAGTGAGAAAATGAGACAGGAGGAGCAGGGTGTGGATCCTCTGGTTGTGATAATCTGGCTCTCTGGAAACGTCCTTTCTGTGCAGTAATAATCAATCCCTCCCTCCATCCATCCATCCATCTATAACTGACAGTGTGAGTGAACTTAACCCTCTACTGCACGATGTTGCTCTAAGGCAACAGGGAGTTTTTTAAGCCCCTGGACCAGTAAATGTTTTTTAAATGACTGCAAACAATCAGAATGTTCAAAAGCAGTGCCAAAGAACAGTCCGGTAAGGTCTGGGCCTCATTATCAAGCATGATTTCAAGGTGGGACTTCTGTTTCTGTAACATGGTCACTGGAGCACATGGTGTGAGATGAAGGTGAGCTTATTTGTTTTAGATTTCTTATTTAAAACATCATCATCTGTAAAACTGTATACAAATGTGTGTGTGTATATAAAGGTGCAGAGAAGCCGTCTGTCAGGTTTTATGAAGCTTTTTTTATTTTGCATGTTCAGAAATTCAGTTTTTAATTTGTTGCCTCAGGGCAACATTGAATGATAAGGGTTACTTTTCAAGGATGCTTTAAATGACCATGTGCTTGAATGTAATCCTACATTATCACATGTATTTGTTAACAATAGAAGATATTAAAAAATATAGTGATGACAGTGAAATAGAAAGCAGTGAGGAGGAATGGAATGGAGGAAAAGGTCTGAGGGTTTTTCAGACAGCAGGAAGCATTGAATTTATTGGATAATTATCAAGCTGTGGTTTTGTGTCTCTGTTGGCACTGGAAACTT
>JBBPCX010000011.1:12127034-12157254 GCA_037974365.1 Hydrocynus forskahlii | reverse complement strand
ATACTTAAGGAAGATACAGGTGAACAAAATGTCCATTATAAAGGACATAAATGAATGGGCCGGGTCTCAGGAGGATATATACTATTATCGTTTTTGATTGCTTAAAATTCCACAGTGTACTTACCATAGCTTTATCTGATATATAGAGCCGTTTTCATATATTTATATGTTTAAAATCACAAGTATTATATGCTATTTTTAGCCTATAATAACTTACATGGCTTAAGCTGAAATACTAGAAACTGAAATGTATTTTAAAATGTATTTAATCTTTCAAGATAAGATTTACTGGAAATGTTCAGAAGTGAAAGTACTGTAATTATCTACTTACAGTAATTTATATGATTTAAGATCTGAACACCTTTTTTCAAACATATAGTATTCTGGATGCTAATTTTAGTGCAGTCATTCTCAAGTGTTTCCCACATGCAAGTTCTAAAGTGGTAGCATTATTATAAAATCTTTTTGTAGACGTATCTTCAAAAACTTTTAAACGGTGTTGTACAGTTAAAATCAAATTATTTTCAACAAAATATTTGAACATATAAACTTAGATTTTGTATATGTCTAGTATGATATACTGGCTAATTCTGATTGTTGCTTACTATAATGCTTATGTTGAATTTCATTAATTTAAATTGCACAGTACTGTATCATACTTCAGTGTAGAAAACTGGAGAAAAATGTTATCTGGCCTGTTATTCAGTATATTTGCTGTAAGGACCAAAATGCACAGAGTTCTTTAAACTTGCATACCTGTGTGTTAACTATAGCCTGCTGTAAAGTGCTCTCAGGGAGACTCAGGTGGGCTGCTGCTGACCCACACTCCTCGACCAGGTAAATAGGCTTATGCAGACCACATCTTTTCAGACGAAACTGAGAGAGAAAGATCAGAAAATAAGAGCTTAAAGAAAGGAATCAAAGATCTTGTTCATGGCTTCAGACAATCTTCAGGAATTTATTTTATTTAGCCAAAATCAAAGAGAATTTTTATAAAAATCTAAACATAAATCTGCATTTATCTTCAGGGTCATTAACCTTGCACCTGGACACCCGAGGAGTTTGATTTGAACTCTATTATACCAGGTCAAGCTATTTGCCCTCTTCATAAGAACTATGCATCATTGAAAACCATACTACACTACACTACACACTGATTGACCCTAAAAGTAAAGCCTAATATTACATAGGTCCCACCAAAACAGCTATGTCCCGTCAAGGCAAGGTGGCCCAAAAATGACCTCTGAGCTATGCTGTAGTGAAACTGAATTCTGCAGGTATACAGATTTTAAGTGAAGAAAATTGTACTATCATGCAATTCAGAATGTCCTAAAACCATAAATGTTTTACCTTCTGTTCTCTGAAGCGTCCGTCCATGATACTGCCACACAGGTCATCCATCCTCTTCCTCTCAATGATGTAATCGAGAACCAGCTCCTTGGCCATGGGTGGGCGCAACTGACCTAAAACCAGGCATTAACAGCTTCTGTTAAAAACTACAAACTTGTTAGGCAATTGCATTGTCTCTTAAATGGATACTATAATGATAGGACAAGTAAACTCTAACAGTCTTATGCCAACTTTTGAGGGTTTGAGTAGGCTTGTGATGAAAACTACCTTGGTAACTCCACTTATGCTTCTGTCTGAGGCTCCTGTCTTTCTGCTAAAACTGGGTGGTGCTGCAATGCACAGTAATATTTTGGCTAGGCAGTAAAGCTCAATGTGTGCACACCTTTTAAGGTAAAACAAATGCAAAACTGTAAGAATATAAGGCTGATAAAGTGAAAAAATGGTCTGTTTCTACTCTCCAAACAATCTAGGAGTGTTCAGTAGAAGTTAACATCCCAAAGTCTTTTAACAGAAATAACAAGTTAACATATAACATCCCATATTTTAATAGTGAAAGCCTGGCAAACAAAATGAACAGCTCTGGATCAAAAGAAACATCCACATGTGTGTGAAATGGTGATTGAGCCAGACAAGAGAGTTTACCAGGCACAGGTGACACTTTCTCACGTGCAACCCATAGGAAGTCTCCCACATTCAGTTTCCGGACGTCAAAGTTGACTCCATTCCTTTGCAGTTCCTTGACCAGTTCTTGCTTGCGTGCCGTGCTTCCCCTGTCCAGCCAAAAATGTCTCTTATGCAGTGCACTAAAATACTCAGTCATTTCAAAGCAGTTATGTGCTGTTGCACTCACCCAGTAGTCTCAATAAAATCAACACATAGTACAATGTCATAGAAGCCAGGGAGAAGGTATGCACATCTTGTCTCTGAAGCCTGGCACTTTTCTGATAAGCCTGAGCCAGGTGCAACACTTTTTGCCTGGGTTTCTGAGAAGGCTGTGGTAGGGCCCTCTCTTGTGGAGCTGGAGCAAAAAAGAAAGCCAACAGACTGCTGGACTGCTTTCACAATTTCCCCATAAGCATTGTAACAAAAATAAGTTAAAAACGTCAGTTAGTGTGACAGATTCTAGCTTTTTTTAAATGTTTCCTCAGAAATATAAAAACCCCTATTATTAAATGTATTATTATTATTGGTATTATTGTTGTTGTTATTATAATTATAATAATAATCATTATTAATAATAGTGAAAACAACAATAATTATTATAATAATGATAATATCATCATCATCAAACACATTCTAAAGTAGCTGAAGCAGGCCAACCAGGCTGTAGTCTGATCTGGAAGTTATAAAACCTTGAAACAATGTCTAAGCATTTTAAAGAATATGGAATATAGGGCTGCACAATTAAACGAATATTAATCATGATCACGATTTTGGCTGCCAAGATTAAATTAAGATGCTTATTGGCAATATTAACATTTGAATAGCGGGCTCTGCTGCATATCAAATCAAGCACTTTCTCAACCAATAGTCAGCCAACCACCAGGGGGCGAACAAAAGATTAGGGCTTCATTACACTACCTAAAAAAGGAACCCGCCCTGCAGCGAGGAGACCCGGAATTATTAGACAAAAACCGTTCACCTCGCCCGGGGGTCCCAATACTTTAGTCCCCCATGGAACGTGCTCGCAGCTTGGGGCAACCATCAATCTCCGAGAAACTTCAGTTAGATAGAGCTCGATGAGACATTTCCAAAGATCCCTTGTTTGCCATAATAGCCCCCGGAGATCCAGAGTTATTCGCCGAAAACCGTTCGCCTCGCCCAGGTGTCCCATTACTTTTGTCCGAGGTGAACGGTTTCCGGCTAAACAAGGTCTCACCGAGCCCTATCTTACTGTGTAAAAGTTTCACATTTAGAGTGCGAGATATATTTTTCATATTTAACATTTAGATTTAAGATAATTTAAGGCAAATCCTCCATGTTGGTGAGGGGATATCACAGCACGCAGTCCAGCCCCCTGCAAAGTAACGGCCAATTGTAATCACGGGGCGTGGCCAATTAGCATATCTCGCCATTTGTAAAAGTGCAACATTTAGATTTAGAATGCAACATATAGTTTTTTAACACATTTAGCTCTAAATTTGTGAACAGTGTATGCACACTGTACTAAATGATGAAAAAATGACACCTCTAAATTTGTTAAGCTGTTTTTACAAACGGCACCCCATGTGTTCCTTGTAGTATGTGCCTTTTCTGCATAGGCTTCTTTTTTTTTCCATTTGTTTGCACTTTATGATTACACTCTGCAATTGCATATTTATTTTTTGTTAGCCCTTTGTCTTGGGTAAATTTTATATTATTGTTGATTTATTTTTCAGTTATTTTTATTTGAGGTTTCATTTTGAACTGAAAGCCTTGTTCACTTACTGTTTGTTTAAAATAGAAAGTGCAATAAAAATGTGTTTTACCTAAAATAATGAATAATTGGGATTAATAATCGTGATTTCAATATTGATAAAAATAATCGTGATTATCATTTTGGCCATAATCGTGCAGCCCTAGGTCGTAATTGTATTTCTACAAACACTCTAAACAGACATCACATCATCTCCTCAATTCGTCTGTTAATATTTCAGTCTCACCAGCTGTCTTCACCTTCATCCTCATCATCTTTATCCTCATCTGCAGTCAGATCAACAGTGACTGGTCCATCCCCTGAGCCCTCAGCCTCACTCATTTTGTCTTCCTCTCGTCCATCATCTCTCCCTCTCTCTCCAGACTCCAGTCTCTCTGCTAAAGATATGCCGAGCTCAGTCAAAGAATACCTAAAGAAAGAAGTGGATTTAAAAAAGGAGTAAAAATGAAATTGAAGGATTAAAGTTAATATTTGATTGGTTATTAGTGAATATTGCTATATTACATTCAGCTAACTAAAACCCCAAACCCATGCTTCGTATAATTATTTAATTAATTAACTGAAGAAGAGTGGAGATAAACTTGGGTCATTCTGAAAACAGCATATTCTGAGTTTACCTGGCAGGGTTGTGTGTCTTCAGAAGAAAGTCTTTCTGGATGAGGGTGCTCACTGATGACCATGCAGTGTATTTACTGCCAAGTTCAGGCTAAACCCACAGAACAGAGTGCAAAAGCTTGGCTAAACACGTGTAAACCTTTAATAAAACCAGATCTTGTTTTAGAAGTTCAATCAGTAGTCTTACCACAGTGAAAGATTTGTCACAAAGGGACTGTGCCTCAGTCTGCAGTTCATTTTTAAACATGAAGCCTTTACTTCCAGGTAACTGAAAAATCATAAAATAAATATTAGTTATATTTATTTCAAAATGTTACACATCTGTGGGCCTTTCTGCAGAAAATAATTCTCAAACATATTCTTTGTGGCATAAAACAAGCCTTGCTTGTTTTGTCAGAGCTATGCATCACACTGTTGCTATAAGAGTGTGTATCGTACCTTTGAGTGTCTGTACAATGTGAGCAAAACAGCATAGCCTCCAGTTCGCCTCTGAGGTATATACTCCCTTTTCTTCTTTCTTCCCTTTTCTTTTCCTTTTCCTGCATCACCCTCTACCTTTCTCTGCAGGAACAAGAAAGAATGTTAGTGGACTGCAGAACATACATTTTAGAAGGGCAATATTTGGTATTAAATACTGTATATTTACAGCATATGTCCAAACGTTTTATGTCAAGTAGTTGTTTGTCATTTCAATCTACACAGTGAAATGAAACAACTTTTTTCCAGGAAGCTGGGGCAACACAAAAACAACAGAAGACCCAACAGAACTGCACAGAGCGCAACATTTGTGTGTTGAGCTGGTCTTGAGGGTTTGTAAAAGGTTCTCTGTACCTCAAGAAAATGCAAGGTGTGTGCAGCTGAACAACAGCAATGGGTGCACTTTAAAAGTGCTGAATTCACTTATTTAAATGAGCGTATTAAGACTTTTGGACCTCTAAGACACTTGAATTGTTTTTAACCCACCATATTTTCTCCACCTTCTTGAAAAGGGTCCTTGAAGGAAGATGAGGAAGGTTTGGGGGGAGCCAGGTTGGCACTGTTGGTACTGTTGGTCTGAGATGGAGCACAGCCGCTTGGAAGGGCATGGATAGGAGCATCGACACCTACGCAGGAACAAAAGAAATATATATTGGAGCCTAGATCATGTAAAATAAGTGTGAAGTGTCCATTTGTCAAATGTGAACACACCATAGCGCCACACAGTTTGAACAGCACAAAACTGTTCTCTGTATTTAACTCATTCACCCAAGTAAGTCAGTGGGCAGCCAGCGACACAGCATCTGGGGAGCTGTATGTAGGGACTGTCTCTTGGTCAAGAGTACCTCAGTGGTGCCACTGGTAGTCCTCGGATTTGAACCCAGGACCTTCTGATCATAGGGGACAACTCCCTAACCACTAGGCCACCAGCTCCACACAAATGCACTTATAACTCTCCACTTTGGAGCAACTTGTTTCCTAGTGGTTAGGGAGTTGCCCCTGCAATCAGGAGGCTGAGGGTTCAAATCCCAGGACTACTAATGGGACCACTGAAGTCGCCTTGAGCATGGTACTGTCCTCACACACTGCCTCACCCCTGTCCCTGGCTGCCCACTGCTTCACTTTGGTTATATGCAGAGAAAATGTTATTGTTCACAGGGTGTGCGGTGTGTGACTACAAGGGGACACTTTACCGTTCTCGTTGTAATAGGTCTGGAGCCGCTTATCCAAGACCTTGCAGATACCGTCCCCAAAGTTCTGCAGGATCTTTGCCTCTTTGCCGTTTTTCAGAGGTAGAGGATACTTCTTCAGAGAGTTGATGGCCTTAAGAGAAAACACAAAGAGGATTTTGGTTCAGCAGCAAGTAAACTGCACCGGGCCAAGCAGTGAGATAAGATAACACACAGACTCCAGTTTACCTTCTGGTACACGTACTGAGTCTTCAGTCCCTTCTCTTTGGCCTGGTCTCGCAGCTCTGTCAGCCACTGGAGGAAAAGAGGGTTTGGACAAGAGGGCAAAGGCCGTTTCCGACCCACCCGGACAGGCTCCGGGACCATAATTCAGCTCAGAGAGTCTAAAAGAGTAAAAACTCAGATTTTACACCAGACAAACCCCAGATAACCGGCGCTGTCAGGTCTGTGTTTGTGTCAGTAATGATCTTTATCAGCTAACATTGGCTATAGTCTCTTTCAGATGGACTTCAGGAGGTTCTCCTAATCTCAGGACTGTCGTTTATCTACATTAACGCCTGTAGTCGTCAGCGAAATGTACGAGGGGAGTAGTTTATTGTAGTAAAACACTTGATTTCTCACTTATTGCTCCAGTCTGTCTGCGAGTTAGCATCAGCGGTTCCAGCAAACAGCTGCACTGTTGTCTGTCTCACGGTTTAAAAAGTGTTCACTTCATGGCAGGTCGGTGTGCTTTTTAATTACAACGGAGCGGGATCTCTCTATTGTGATTACATCAGATACACATTTAAAGTGGTTAATGTAAACTTCTGTTGTTAGCACTGCTGCCCGCCATTGTTTTCGAAAACGGGGGTTTGTGTACATCTTTCCGTCCGTTCAGCAGAACGGACAGCGCCACCCAGCGTAACGGAGTAAAAACACTACAGACATACATGAAGTAAAGTGACCCCTTGTAGTCATACACCACAGTGCACAGTGTGAAATTCTTTCTGTGTATTAAATCCATTCACCAAGTGAAGCATTTGGTGGCCTTCAACTGGGTGTGCCCAGGGAGCACTGTGTGTGGACAGTATCTTCCTCAAAGGTATCTCAGTGGTGCCACTGAGAGTCCTGGGAATCAAACATATAACCTTCTAATTGCAGGGGCAACTCCCTAACCACCAGACCACCAGATGCCCCCAAAAAGCACTAAATCTCTCCATCAGGGAATCAAACCCCGGCTTTCCGCAATCCTAATGGGGATGCATTCATATAAATGTACATACATGCATGCAGACATACATACACACAGACATTGGTTATTACACTGATCTACTGTAGATTACTCGTTCTACAACATGTACTAGACCACAACACATCTATTGCATTACTCGGACTTTTTAAAATCAAAGATTTTGAACAGAATAATAGTACACCAGTTAGAATAGCTAATAATTTTCCAATAAAGAATTTACACTGCGGCTCAAAGAGTTCTGCACTGAAGTGGAATATTTATTTATGGTAAATAAGTCCTTGAATGATTATATGTAGGACATAATACTAATATACTACATTTTACAAAATGTATTAACCCACACTTGAATTTTAGGAACTTTTTGAATATTAAAGAGTTGAAATGGAACAGTTAATCAATAATATAACGGGCTTTAGGACAAAGCTCTCTAATCGTTAACACCTAGAAGCCCTACAATCAGGCTGCTAGTGAATTCCAGCAACAAGACCAAACAAGGATCTGGAATCCACTGCATGTGCTCTCAACATCCACCCACTGACTCACTAAATTTTACTAACACACACACACGCACAGGTATTACTATATTTGTGAGGACATTCCATCAAGGCAATCTTTGCTCTTTTCAGTTTTTCCTAATGCACATTTCCTAGTACCTGCAGGATGTCCCCACTTTTAGAGTTTCCAGTATTGTATAATTATGAGGAGATTTGTTCATCACAAAGTGATAAGTATGCACACACAAGCAGTCAGTTTCTGTCTTTCTGGACTGTTCCAAAAGTACAGTGTATTTTATTAGCAAATCTAGCAAAGCTATCAGACACTGTTCAATCCCATATATAAACAAAGAATTACTTATCCACAATGTTGACATGTTGCATGAAATAAAACAACTTATTTATTGTCATGTGTAGAAAGCACATTCACATCCAAAAATAATCCGTAATAAAATGTTACGCTTCACAAAATCAATGGCTTCCATTTAGGCTAGTGTGCATAAAGACAAACCAGCACTGAATGTTGCACTAACTGTACAAAAAAGTGAAAATATGTCCAAAATACTCAACCACAGTATTACATGTTACTATAAATGTATAAAATCTGGAATAAAGGGCAATAAACTCCACCCAGAGAATATTTCATACCACCTTGATAAATATAAATCTCTTTTTTACAATGACTGTCAATCTATTTTACAAACTGCAATGATAACTGACCAGAAAATAGTAATTCCCTCTTCAGAATTCCCTCATATCCAAAGACAAGAAAAACAGAAATTAAGGCTCTGTCTCAAATATTTTAAATGCAACTTGAGTTCTTTAGTGTGAAAATGTGTGTATGAGTGCAAATACCATTCATTTTCCTATTTTTTTTTTACCTCTTTCAATATTTGAAAAAGACTTAAAGTAAACCAAAGTAGTGCATAATTATCATGTACTATTTTTCCATCTACTGATTTCAAAAGGAAGAACCAGGCCCCATCTATAGTGGAAGTGTAAACTACAAGTGACTCTCTGACTACTGCTTGCAACACATTCAGCAGTTTGTGTAGTGTGTTATGACGATGGAAGAAAGATTGTTTTAGTGTTTCCTATTTTTCCCCCCATTTTCCCCCTCTTCCTTCCTTTTATTTCTAAATATAAACCATTCAAATAACATTCCATGGTATTCCAAGAATTCTTCTCAAAAATCTCCTTTACTTCTGCCTTTGTAACCTCAGCTCACAGATGCCTTTACTGTCCTCCTGAGCCTGCGGTGTCGTCACTGTTCAGGGATAAAGGAGAGCCGGGCGGGGAGTTTTCCTCCAGCACAGCACCGCATGCTGCCCCCGACTGTCTGCGTGCTCCCTTGGCCCGCAAGAATGCACTGTTTGGATGCTGAGTGTGTATGTGGCGCAGCAGTGCATCCTGGGTAGGAGCGGTGTGGCCGCAGTCCTCGCAGACGTACAGCTTGGTGCGCCGCTCCTTGTAAGCATACTGCTGCGTCACACCATGGATCTTCTTCATGTGGGACTCCAGGGAGCAGCGCTGGGTAAAGGCTTTCTCACACAGATTACACTTATACGGACGAACACCTGAGGAGAATATCGAGAGAGAGAAAGAGAGAGAAATGTGTTAGCCAGTGTACTCTTGTGTGTATATTTTTCTCCGAAGTTTTTACTGGAATTCATGCTGACACCTGTACAAGATGAAATTTCTTGTATTTGGCAAAAAAGGCTTGTACAAATGACCACATTGCAAATACATTGCTACCTCTTGGAACTGCAATATGCCTCGTGAAATAATAAATACACTTTGGCCAGCCCTTCATGTGGTGTTAAACAGTCTATGTTATTTTAAAGGGCCAATATTGAGGAAAACTGACTTGTTTTTGTGATGTTACAAGAACCCACTCATTTAAATACATTTGCCTATAGAGCCTACAGCAATTCAGCCAAGCCCATTCATGCTGTGGTGTTAGTCCATACTGCTTTTTAATAGGGCAGACAATTGCACCAGTCTTAAAGGTACAGTAACAAAAACAGGTTGTTTCCTACTGAATTCTCTGCCAGTGCAGAATATGGGTCCAGAGGTAACCAAAGTGATTTCTGTTCACTGGATGATGTGAAGCCTTAAATCACAAAAACAGTCAAAGAACATCTAGGACTAGTGAGGATGCCAACAGCAAATGTAGTTCTGTGGTTGACATTTTGCACATTGCACACTTTCACAAAGGCTGATGTTGACATTATGAGCTTTTATCTTCATATTCAGAGTGGGATCCAAGGAAATCCAAAACTGTGGAGGTACAGAAAACCTACAGTACTACACACCACAGTAAATAGATCCCAACTATGTGAACTTTTTTGGTCAGACAATAAAAAAGTAAAACATACCTGTGTGTGTGCGGACGTGCCTCTTGAGGTCGAAGGTGTCATTGAAGCCCTTGCCACAGAAAGTGCAAAGATGCCTTTTCTGTTCGCTGTGGCACTTCAGGTGCCTGTTGAGCATCCGCTGGAACTGGAACACCTTCTGGCACACCTGACACACGTAGTTTCCTCCCGCTGCAGGCGCTGATGTTGGTGCAGTGCTGGCTGCAAGGCACAGTTTTGCCACAACATCCGCAGGACTAGTCAATGTACTTGGAATGGTGGGTGTAGCTTCTGAGGGGGGATTACCAGTGGTCACCTGCAAATATAAAAAGTAAGGGAGAAACATTTACTAAACTGTCCATGTATTTTTCTCCACACTGTTCTTAATTTGCATGAAACATTGAGACTGGTATGCTTGTCTCTACATGCTGGAGTTATTCCTCCTTAAAATAATTGTTCTTTGAAAAATGTTCCACTGCATCAGACGTAGTCAAGGAAGCTATATTTTGCATTTTTGTTTTGCAATGGAGTTGCAAAGTAGATAAAACAGCTATATCATTGTATTATTTTATATAATATTACAAATTAGCCACACTACTTAAAAAGGAGGCTTTGGGCACCAAACATGACTGAGATAAGGGGACCGTTTTGTAAATTAGCTTTTTCAGACAGACAAGCAAAAAACACTAACTCAGATTGAACCAGTTCTTTCTCAGATTGCATTAAAAATATGAACTCAGGAGACCTTTCAAGAGACCTCACCTTGATTTTGGAGCGGATGTAAGAGCTGTTCTGTGAGCTCCTGATGCGCTCCGTCTCTGGACTGGTGTTCTGTCCTAGAGCAGTACAGGAGGGCAGCTCGGCCGTAGAAACCACAGCATGGAGGTCCTGCATGTGTTTCTTTGTGCACATGATTTGTTCTTTGCGAGTGGACAGACACAGGGCCACTTCGGCTGTACTGGCTTCTGTCTCTTCACACAGAACCGGACGCGTCACAGAGACTGGTGGCGAATGCATGGAGAAAAGCACGGAGTTGGTTAAAACGGTTTGAGTGTATTCATCATATATTTTTTGAGAATATAGCAATTTGAATGAATATTTCAGTAAACTAATCATCCACTTTGGGTCATTTTTTCTCATATTAGCGAGATATCTTTGCATTTTTGAGTCGCATCTTCCAAACCACCAACATATTCAAATTTACTTATTATGTAATGTACTATGTCAGAATGAAGAAAGGCTACAAATACTAGATACTGCATGAAGCTCTCAGGAAACGTTGTGCCTCTGGGGAAGGTGTGTGTGTGTGTGTGTGTGTGTGTGTGAGTGGGAGGCAGCCATATATGTGTGGGTTTGTATGTGTGTATAAGTGTGTGTAAATGTATTGTTCCTGGACAAAGTCAGCCACTCCTGTTACAGCATTACCAGTTTGACCAGCCAGGCTAGAGACACAGGCTTATGAACTCTTTATACAGGCGTTCATTCAACACAATGCAAAAGCTGCAAGTAAAGTATCGTGTTTTCTAATATACCGAGCCCCCCAAAAAGACACCTAAATCATCGTGGCATCAAAAACAAAGACCCACTTCTAAAGACAGACTTTAACGGTTTCATTTCTAAAGAGCTAACTGTTTCCTCCCCATCAGGTCTCTCGCAGTTATAAGTGCACAATGAATTTCTTTATTCTGGTGAAACATAACAGGATGAATTGCAAATTTGAATGCAAATGTCTGTGCTGTATCACGGGTAATGGTATGACCACAAGTCAGCGGTGCAGCTTAATGTACAGCAGCTAAAAAGCCTGATCTCGATTTGTCTCGGTGAGGTGTATTATTTTATTTTGAACACTCAAAGGCCCAGCAAAATACCTTTTGAGTCATGTGACTTTTTTCTGGCTCAGGCCAGCCCGCATCTTAATGAAGGAAAAAAACACTAAAAAACAAAGCCAAACAACAAATTGTAGGTACTTTGATGCACTGATTTCTTTTTGTCTTGGCCAGTTGAATTTATCTTCAGCAGCTGTACTTATATCAACCCCTCCTTTTACACACAGCCACACAGGCACTGTGTTTGCAGCCAACGTGGAACAACAGCAGGCAATAAAAGCGGACAGATGCGAGATCTGGTCACACAGTACAGGCTAATTTTTCCTTCATGTCCAACAACTAGTTAGTGAGATTAAATATAAGACATTTTAAATCAGAATTTGTTCTGGAACTTTTAAGGATGAACATCTAACTGTATCCCTCAAACCTTTTTGGTTGCATTAAAATCCATACTTCAATTAACATTCAGATTTGGACTGTCTATTGGGGGGGGGGACACAGTAAAATCACTTTTGATGGTTTGATAGATTTTAGAAATGCATTCAGTAAAATCACTTTAGGGCAAGTTCTCCTCCATAATTAAGTGTTTGGTCTGTTTTGTGGCTCGTCGTATTTTTGAACTGCCGGCGGACTCTCGGTTCATTCATATTCAAAAAATCCAAATCACAGAAACGAAACCAGATCATTTACAGAACATTTACGAGTTAAACACCGAGAGAGAGAGGGGAAAAAACGCCCTCACGGCTCTGCCCACTTTTATGAGATCCAACTTTCAGCTCTTATCTCCACACTAATGACGCAGCAGACCGTCAGAACCAGCTTCAACAGAGACCAAAGAACAGATCAGAGAAAATCAAAATAAATAAAAAAATAAATAGACAAATGAATAAATAAAGACACACAAGGGACAGATCAGAGAAAACAGAGAAAATAAATAAATAAATAGATGGACAGACAACTAACTGAATAAATAAAGACACGAGGAACAGACCAGAAAAATGAGAAAAAAAAGAAAGACGCGATAAGGAAAACAATGGCCGAGGCACAGGGGAATACAGAGAGAGAGGGGGAGAGAGAGAGAGAGAGAGAGAGCGAGAGAGAGAGAGAGAGAGAGAGAGAGAGAGAGAGCTAACGAGAGACAAAAATAAAGTCATATAGAAAGAGAGAAAAAGGCGAGGGGGTGAAGAGACAGAGAGATAGAGAGAGAGACATGTGGGGGGGTGTGAAAGGTGATCCCAGTCCGCCGCTGGGTCCGAGGTTCCCGGTGTATCAGACTGACTGGTGTCTGGTGTTTGCTAAAGGTGTAGCGGGAGAAGCAGAGCGCGCGGCGGAGTCCGTTATTTCCTCCACTGTTCATTAACCAGCCCGGCCTGTGAACACGGAGCTTTCCCCAAATACCACGGATTAAAACATTAAAACTAAGCAAAAAAGAGCCTAATTCCTGTGGAATTAGGGACATTCTGACTGGCTACTGAAACTATAACAAAAATGGTACAACAAAAAAAAAAACGTTAAAACGGTCTATTTTTAAATATGCATTGGGGCATATTAATTCCTATGAAAATGAAAACTACAGTTTTGTTGCTAGTGGCAACGACAGTAACCGAAAACAGGTATAGCAACTTTACCACATAACCTGTCAGAGTGAATCCAAACTCTCTTCTCATCAAAGTGATCAAACCAGACCCTGCAAGACTCAACACTGAAATCCGTAGAAATATATGAACATATAAAAAACAGTGAAGGTGCAGTTCTGTTAAGAAATTAGTGTCTAATTGCCCCCATCAGTCCTGCTGGATACAGGTCAATTATTAGCCCGACTGGGGGAGCGCTGGGGGGATTCACAAAGAGGGGGCTGTCCTGTTGTGTTCCGTTAGGTGAACCAGGGTGAATCAGCAGGTCACCTGATAGCCTCGGTCGGCTACAAACCTCCAGACTGCCAAAGACCACCAGTCTAACACTCAGAAACCAACACAAACATTTTCCAGTCTGTTTCTCACACCTCGCCCGGGAGAATGCCTGACACCAGGCAGAAGGCGGTATTCAACGCGTTTTGTGATCAAACGGAACGCGTGGGCGATACTGGAGACACTGTAATGAATTTACACCGTGAATAAGGAAGACAAGTGGGTCTGAAGTTCAGCTGAACGGGCTGTAACGGCTCCTTCTACAACACACACTCACATCCACACACACACACACACACAGATACATAGATATACACAGATACACACAGATGTAAACATATACACACAAATACATACACATACAGATAAACACATACACACAAATACACACACAAACATACAAATACATTCATACACATACATTCAAACACACAAACACATACAAATACATTCATACACACACATTCACACAAATACATAGACAAACACATATAGCCTACATACACAAACACAAAAATGTACACAAACACATTTACACAAACATACAAAACATATACACACACACACACACAAATACGCACATATACTTACATATACACTCACGCTTACAGTTTAAGCCATACACACACACACACACACACACACACACACACACTCACACAAGCAAATCGTTCATAATTTAAAGCTCACAGCAACAATCTGTTGTAAACAGAACAGATGAAACAGAACAGATGAACACTAAATTCTGTGAATAAAATTATTAAATTCATTTGTATTGTAGAAGAGGATTTAGGGTGGTTTGTTTATTTTTAAGGCCTGTTAGATTCTCCAGAGGTGCTACCTGGTCCGTGGAGCTGTTCTGAGGACAGCTGTGTGAGACTGGGCGGTTTGTGAATAAGGTGTTGACCGTTATCCGGACGGGCTCTTTGGGCCCCCTGAGTCCCTCACCTGGTATGTAGATGTCTCCTCTCTCGTGGTCGGGCAGGTCGCTCCAGTTTCTCTTGCCTGGAGAAACGCTGGGCTTCTTCACGAGGAAAGCTCGGGGCATGGTGGCTCTCCGCTATCTTCCTGCCCAGGTAACAGCAGAGGGTCTGCAAAGGTTCCTAAATTCCCCCACCAGAACTGAGAAGGGGCTGAGGATAATCAGAAATAACAAAATGTATGGTGTGAGGAGAGTCGTCAGGTGAGTGCAGTCGAAGAGAAAAACGCAGGAGGACTTGGCTGCGGGTTCTCCTCCCTCTGGACAAACTTTCGTACCTAGGGGGGCTACAGGTTGGTCCAAACTCGCCCACCTATCAGGGTCCCGGGTCCGGACTGTCTCTGGCTCTTCGGCGCTCCGTTCCTGTTAACGGAGCACTTCAGGAAATATTCCGAGCCGTTCGGGTGAGGTGAGTTTCAAAGGTGGAGCGGCAGCACAGGTAGACTGCACACTTTCAGGAGGAAACAGGTGGCAGCGCGCATGCGCCTGGAAATAACGGTGACAACAAACCCCGGCCAGGCCTGCCTCCGTGTCCTACCTGTTCAACCGGTTCTCTCTCTGTGTCTCTCTCTCTCTGTCTCTCTCTCTCTCTCTCTCTCTCTCTACACACACACACACACACACACACACACACTTAAGTCTCCATTCCGCGTCGAGGAAGCTATTTTCATTCAGCGTTTAAGAAGCGGGAGAAGACGACCGCTGTGACCAGACCTGAACCTTTAAACACTGACACGCAAACAAAGTAAAGACTAAAACCAAAAAGGGGCGTGAGGAACTGAACACTGTCTAACGGACCCATAAAACACTCCGAACTGTTCACTGCGGGCCGGGTCTCATTTCTTGAACACCCTCATGAAAATGATCATTACAGGAATTCCTGGACAAATCATAGTAGTACTAGGAAATCTTAGTATTAGTAGTAAATTTAAACAATTAATCAATTGACGAGCATGAACATATTACTAAGGAAAATTTGAATTATAGTGGGAGAAAATTAGCATTTTTATATACAAGTTAATGATTCTCATAAAATCTATGTATCAATCTATCTATCTATCTATATAATTATTTTTGCGAGAGATATAGTGGAGGAGAGAAAGACAGAGAGAGAGAGAAAGAAAGAAAAAGAGAAAAAGAGAAAGAGAGAGTGAGAGACAGAGATATCTGTCTAAATAATTATTTTTGAGCTCTATAGACATTGTAGTTTTTATAGTATTTCTTCAGATCATTTTGTAATGATGAAACTAACCGAAACAGACAAGACTTCACCCCACAGTTATATCTGACATACATTAAACAAATAAGTACTCGTTCAAAATTTGTGCATTTATTTGATATTTTCAGCGATGTAACTCTTTACTTGTGTGAAAATAAATTAAATCAAGTAACGCCCTCCCCTATAGTGTGTTTTGTATGAGGGAATTCAGCTTCATTTTTACAGTGTAGTTTCATTTCCTTTTTGTTGCCCCATTGCTTGCTGAATTCTCTTGAAACATACATTTTTACACTCATTTACATCCTGCCCAAACATCTCAGCTACCACCATATTCAAGAAAATGATTCTCTAATGAAAATGATCTAATCTGTTCTCCACAAATTGCCTGTGGGGTGTCCTGGAAACTTGAAAACTTAAGAAGGTGGTGATGAGGAAGGTGAGAAGGAATGAGATAGAGAAGGAAAGAGGGAGTGTGTAGGTGCGCAGAATGAGTGGTATGTTGCCCAGGCTGTCCGAGTGGTTGAGGCAGTATGTTTACCCCATTTTTCTTCCTCCTCACACCCTCCCCCTCTCTTCTTACAGAGAAGTCTATTAGATGTCTGTTCATCTCTAGTTCTTTTGAGGTTTTTTTTGTTCTCGATTGTTTCATACTTCTGCAAGAAGTATTGATAAACCAGCTGACATCTGTTTCTAGAATTTAGATTTTACTTTGGTTTATCCTTTTGGTTTTGATTTCTGATCTTAACTGAACACTAAAAGAAAGAGTTTTCTAACTGATCAAACACTGACTTAAAGCAATTTTTACATACTATTCATTATTTATACATTTATATACTTATATATTTTATGCATTTTCTTTATATCACGTGTCGTTTCGATCACATGGTCTATCTGATTAAAAAAAAAAAGTTAACATTTTAATTGTAATAAAACAATGAAAATGAGATTTAACAATTCAAATCTGTGCCATTAGATGTTCATCGTCTTCTAATACACTTTTTCTTATCATACTAAAACTGGATATTAATGTATTGAAATCAAGAGCTGTTAAAAGAAAGTAATGCATAAAGATACATTTATTCAATGTCATACTGTCAGCAGGCTACAACATGATGTGACGCCATAGTAATGTATGTAAAATATAACACACCAAAATAATTAGCCCTTTTGGTCTTTTTGGGTCAAAATGACCCATTTAATTTTTTAAACTTAAACGTAAAACTTAGTGTGTAGTGTGAAAAAAATCACTACTGAAACTACAGTCTTTACATTGTATTACATATTAGACCAAACAGAAAAATGAATCCACACAACGAAGAGAGCCTGTGCTCAGACAGCCCTGGAGCTGCTGAGACAAGGACAAGCCTCAGAAATCCGAACAAGTGGACAAGTAACAGAAATTTTGCCTCTAAACTCCTGATTCCAGCCTCAGTTCAGCAAGTATGTAAATGACCAAACTGCACTTTCAAAGCTTTATTATTTTTTTTATAGGCAAATAAGCAATTACACTACATGAACAGAAGTATTGGGATGCCTGACCATCACACCAACAGGGATTTTATTGAGACTGCATTCAAATACATATGGAAATGGTCCCCCCTTTGCAGCTTTAACAGCTTCAACTCTTGGAAGGCTTTCCACAAGATTTTGGAGTTTCTGTGTTCCCATTTATTCTGCAGAGCATCAGGTACTGATGTTGGACAAGAAGGTCTGGCTCACAATCTCCATTCCAGTTCATCCCAAAGGTGCTGGATAGGGTTGAGGTAAGGCCTCTGTGTGTTCTTCCATACCAAACTCATCCAGGCATGTCTTTATGGAGCTTGCTTTGTGCACTGGGGCACAGTCATGCTGGAATAGAAAAGGAGCTTCCCCAAACTGTGTCTACAAAGTTGAAGTAAGTGGTCTAGCTCAAACCCTGAAAAACAGGTGTGTCCCAATACTTTTGTTCATATAGTGTATCAGTCACAAATGTTGGATTTCCAAATAACTGAGATAATGAAATGGTAAATTTGTTTCACTTTTTTAATTATAATTGGTATAAATATAAAATCAGCTGGTATAATATAAAATCAACGCAGATGCCATGAGTCAGTCTGAAATTGTGAACTGTACATCCATTTCTAAGAAGTGAACAGAACACAAGGGTAAAACAGACTAAACAAAGCATCTTCTTTTATATATTGTACAGCTAACTGTTACAGCAGAGGCTGAACAGTACCATGGCACAATGCAAAATATATGATGTCTTAGCAGGTTAAATCAGTGTAGACGTAATCAGTACACATAATGTTTCTCATTATGGGAAATGTGAGAACATCAGTAAACCGTTTTTGCTTGTTTGAGCATTATTTCTTCAAACAAGCAAAATGATCTGCCAATGGCATAACTTTATTATCTAAAACCAAAATGAAAACAATTCCAAATAAATGAAAAAATGGAAACAAATAGGTTGAACATTAACACTGATCAATCTTAAAGAGAAATATTAGATACAGGGATTAGGTTTCACTAGATATGATATTGTTTAGCAGTAAAAAATAAATAAATAAAGGTTGATATTTGCAAATGTACACTCGTGTGCAAGCAGACATTCCTACAAGCTCACACACATAATTTCCGAGCAGTGTCTTAGCTTTCATTGTGAACATGTGGTTTCGGTTCCTTGCCTTTCATTTAAACTGGCACCAACGGTCCAGAGAACAAGATCATCATCAGGAGACCTGGTAAAACAGTAAATGTCAGACTGATCAAGAATAACCTGATCGGCGACCTGTTGCCCTTTTTTTCCTTTCCCAATTTACCTCCCACCTCCCAAGGCCTGCTTCACTTCATTCATATTTCAGCAATGAAAATGAACCACAGAGGCTTTTCTTTACTTGTGAAATTCATAACACGACTGGGTGGAGCTGTAGTGTGTTTGCAGAGTTATTCCAGTGTTTGTTCTTTGACATTTACATCTGTCACCCTTAATGATAACAGACTCTCTCCGGTTTATGACGATGGTCTAGTCCCACATTCTTCACTGAATTAGTTAGGAATGCTGATTGGTAACTAAGACTAACGCATTAAGGTACGCTTATCATTGTTCACATGTTATTTTTCCCCTCTATTGCTTTCCCTTTTTAAATCTCTCTCACACGCACATGTGCATGGACTACTCCTTTTTTTTGCTTTCTAGAAAAAGCTACAACAGGCCTACACAGAGTCAGCTGCAAGACGTGCTGGATTAATTAAATTATATATATTTTCTCTTTTTTTTCTAGTTTTACTTCATTACGAGCTGTTCTCTCATTATTTTGGTTTTTTTTATTCAATGTATTCTTCCAGATGTCTGTTTCTTCCATTTCTGTGGTACACACAGACTCACAGTTACATTTGTAAGCAAAAGTTTGAACACTCCTGTTCAAATGACATGTTTTGTTTTCTTATTTTCTAATGGAAAGTAACTAGGTAATCGCATATATAGGCACATATATAGGCAATGGAATATACTTATATTTGTTTGATGGACAATTTCCATTTATTTGTTCAATAAACCCACATTTTCTGATTTTGTTCTACAGAAAATGTTAAATTCAACACATAAACAGTAACTGTGGATTAAAAAGAAGATGAGTATTTATTGTCACAGTGCTCTCGGTAGTTATTAGAGATAAAACAACACCTTTAAGGGTGACACTACTAGCTAACTATATATATATGAAGTGAAAATGACCATTCTGTCATACGTGAACACACCACAGCACACAGTGTGAACAGCACGAAATTCTTTCTCTGCATTTATCCCATTCACCAAGTGAAGCAGCGGGCAGCCAGGAACACAGCGCCCAGGGAGCAGTGTGTGGGGACGGTACCTTGCTCAAGGGTACCTCAGAGGTGCTTGGCAGTCTTGGGAATCGAACCCACAACTTCCTGATTGCAGGGCGAACCAGGCCACCAGCTGCCCCAATTTGCACAAAAGTATTGGGACACATACTTTTGTCCATGTAATGTAGTTAGCACAGATACTTCATGAGAGGTCAAAAGAGAAACTGACCTGAAAGAGGTGAACATGAGACTTGCCATCTTGTGGCAGCTTGAAGAAACACCTCGGCAGGGTTTCATCACCCCTGGGCCTGTCTTTGACAGTTACTTTCGACATGCTCGGACAGGCTTGGAGCGCCGAGTGGAATACCGTTAGGATTTGCTTTGGGAGGGACAGAAAGAGTCCTAACCTAACCAAACGTAATCTAACAAGCCTGTTACTTCAGCGATAACAGCCATGTGTACAGGAGGCCACTCCTGAGAGCAAACAGCACTCAAGCAGTTCAAATAAAATGGACTCTTGCATTAGTTCCCCATTGTAGTCAGCATGATGTCCTGCGTCAGAAACATGAAAATGTGGAAAGGTAGTCTTTTAAACACTAATGTAAGTAAAGTAACGTATATGCGCGCGCGCACACACACACACACACACACACACAAACGCAATATGTACTCCTTTCTGCTTGTTTAGGTATGCCCTCTGGTGGACAAAGGCTGCAACTACAGAGTCAGAAAAGTTTGGGACTTTTATTGATTTACAACTTCAGTAATACATCAATGTAGAAAATAAAACCAGTTTGCTTAATAATAATTGAATGCATTTCTCTCACAAACCCAATAAACACTGAATGTATCACACGGCAACAACTGACATCTAAATGTAATCATCCCAAATGCAAATCAATAAATCTAATACGTTTTATTATGAGAGTGAATAATCCTATAATACTTATAAACACACAACAAGAATTATTAAAGAGATACTGACTATACTGAAGGTGATTTACCTTGCCAATGTGTAATTTTCTGCAGTGCAGTGTAATCTGTTTTAAGGTAGGTCAATGGTACAGAATAATCTGGAATCTGGATATAAATGACAGAACAGATTTTTATTATATCAATTAAAGGTGTTTGGATTTGAATGAAAGTCCAGTTTGTGTATCACATAAAGGTCCCTTACTAAATATAATTCTGCTATTTAACTGTGCAATCATATATATTACACAAAAGCATAAGAATGCATAAATAACATCACATTTCAAATGCTTCAGCTTTTTTACATTATATTTAACACAGTGCCTATTCATGGAAGTCGTTCAGTGAGAGAGATGCAAAACAGGTGTAATGGTAAGTGGTCCATCATTTTTGCCAGTCTTGTTAGTACAGGGGCTGAAGAGTGGGTAGATGGGTTCGCTAAAAGTGTCTTTGAATGTGTAGATATGCATCTTGGCCTCTGCATTATAGAAGGACACCTGTCCTTTCTCATAGTCCACAAATACTCCGATCTTCTGGGGCCTCAGGATGGTGGGAAGAGTGGTGGGTGGGTGTGTTCTGAAGGTGAAGTTTCTACTGTCTCTGAGGCTGAGGAGCCAGTATCCGCTACTGGGGCTGACAGTTATCTTGCCTTTCCTCTTTACGGAGTGGCTGACTACCCCCAGGTCCCAGTCAGTCTTGCCAGTCACCTCCACCTCCCAGTAATGTTTCCCCCCTGTGAAACCCTCTTGAGCTAGAACACACACCATTCGGTCAAAGCGTTCAGGGTTGCTGGGACCATGGTGGTGGTGGTGGTGCTTTTCGCCACACCACACCTTCATTCTGTCCTCTGATAGCATGAGATGGGAGTGGGCTGTGTTAGGGTCCAGGACCACGTTCTCTGATTGGAGTGTTTGGAAAAGTCACAGAATCAGTTGCATGTTGTAAGGGTACAATGATTCTTATTCAGTTGGCATGGCTGAACAGTGGAAGATGAGCCCAGCCAAAGAGAAATATGTACCATTTTGTACCAGTTTGGTACCATTCTACAGACAGTGGACACATTAATAGAAACTCAAAATGGAAAGGTGAAAATTCACATTAAGTAATGGAACTGCAATTACGAGGATAGCTGCATAGGTGAGCAGGTGGAATATATTTGGTTGAATGCCAGTTTGTTTTCTGTGTCATATACAGAAGAGGCCTGATGGGCACAAGGGTTTTCCAAGCAAAATGAATTTTCTTTTTTTTCCTTTTTTTAGACACTCCTGTTCAGAGTGATGTACAGTTCTTCATGTTACAGGGTGTAGGCGAACGTAGCATTAGGAGCCTTTCCCACTGTATTTTAAATTGTGAGTTTCATAGATTGCTGAATGTACCTTTAGACAATAATATTAGGAAAATATTAGTATGCTGAAATGTTGCTTGCGAGCTGTTGAAGTGATGTCAAATGTATTCTGGCATTTGTATATAACCATTATTGTTATTATTATTATTATTATTATTATTATTATTATTATTATTATTATTGGTGATAGGGTTGTGGCATGCCAGTTTACCTCAGTGAAGATAGAAAAGTGAATTTTGGTGTGTGAGAGAACAGTGTTTCAAGTCTACTAGAATAATAACGATCTACACGTACCTGCATAACCCTGGACTGTCTTCACCTCTGAAAAACAGTCAAATTAGAAAAGAGTATTTTTCAGTTCAATATAAATTATAACCTGAAGCATCGCTGACTACATTTTGCCACATTAACCAGTACCCACCTGGACATGGTTTGAGTGGTGAATGATCAGCTAATCCTGGCACGTCTATGGAATAGAAATTTGTTAGTAATTCTGAATTTTGACTACAACCATATTTGTAACAGGTTTGACAATTTTAGTAGATAGTCCTAAAGTCTGTTTTTTTAAATAAAGGAGCCCACTCATCAAAGCATACTGGGAACATTGCATGGATAAAACATTTAAAATCTACTTATGTACCAATAACACTTCTTCATACATGTTGTGAACTTCCTGTGTACTGGTTGCAAACTAGTAACATTTTCATTGACCACTAGATGCCAGTGTAACACATTAAACCCCAAAAGAGAGCTCTTACAGATTTCAGGAACTTTGTGAAGCTCCTCTTGGAAGTGATCCAGCAGCTGGCAGACTGAGCTGTATACAGCTTTTGTTTCAAAGTGACAGTTCACTGAGACCCCAGTCCAGTCTTTGTCTGGCAGCGAAGTGTTGATATTGGAGTAGCTCTGTGAACAGAAGGACCAGGCGGAAACATTATAAAGGAAGTCACCCTCCGTTGTTCTAGTTAACAGCCCTTTCTGATCATTTTGGAAAATGAAAGACGTAGTTAAGGACACTTTGAGTTTTTATTAACCAAGAAGATGCTCAGTATTGTTAGGTTTACTAGAAACAGCCTTCTCGGTACCCAAAATCTCTGTTGATGAAGTCTGTATTTATTTCAGCAATCTACCAAAACTACTTTGGGCAAGAACAGTTTTTTGCTACCAAAAATGCCTGATTAGAGTTAGTTAGTAGCAATCAAATTCCCTGAAAATACTTTTGTTACGTGATGAGCTCTGTCAGTTTGGATAACTACATTGGAATCTACTGAATCACATTCAGAATTCTTCTGTCAATCAGATCATCTCCTCATAGTCCCACAGCTAAATGTACTGAACTGAGAAAGAACTGCAAAACCTGAAAGCTGTGTGAAGAATCATCTCTAGAATCAACTCAGTGTTCTTCTGTGCTATGTTTGTAGCCCTTACCTTCAGTCCGCTAATGCAGTCCTCTGTCCGGGCCAGTTTGGCTAGTGCAGCACTTCTCTTCTTCAGCTCTGTGACCTCCATGTCCAGCTCTCTGAGCATACTCTCAGCTTGGTGCTCTGCCGAACGCCGACCCATCTCAATCACCTCCAGAAGCTGGGCCTGGCTGCGCTCAATGGAAGTCAGCAGAGTTCCAAACACATGCATGCTGCCCTGCGTCTCTTTCTCCACAGCCGTCTGGGTAGGAGAGGGGGAATGGTGAGAGAAAATGGCACAGAAAAGAAGGACAGCAGATAAAGTTATAGAAGGAATAGATAAAGAGAAGAAAGCAGGGTAGTAAAAATGTAATTTAAATGTAATTGTTTGGTAAAATTTTCTAAAAAGCTGCTACAGATCTTCACTTTGTATCACTAAAAAATTAATATAGGGTCAATTTGTGGACCTGGAGTAAGCCTAGCCTTGGACTAAACTGCAGTGAAAATTAAGTCCTGGCATAGGCTTAATCTGGGTCTAGGAACTGGGAAAATGGGTGAGAATTGGTCAGAATTGAATAATAGTAAAATTAACAGCACTGTAAGCCTGCCAGCACGACAAGCAAGAAATGTATTTTCTAAGTGAGAATAATTAAACATATTTTAATTCACCATTACTGTTTGTTCAATTTATTAAACAATTTATGTCATATTTAAGTTTCTTCCCTTTAGGGGAACAGATTAACTTATCTTGAAAAACAAAAGAAAATGTAATTTGATCAAGGGCGTTTATACTTTCGAATATTACTGTAGGTAAATATGAAACCAGCATTTTTAGACATTGCTCAGCTTCTAAGTATTAATGAAACAGATCACAGGTCAGTTTATACAAAGAGGTCCCAATTCCAAAACAGTGAAGTGTAATAATTACTTTGATATCCCCCAGTGAGAATTTGATCTCTTCGACCTTCATCAGCCTCTGCTCAATCATTTCCTGTATCTTTGTTTCTGTGATGCCAATCTGAGTCTGTGTCAAACGTAAAACACAAAACAAGAAAGGACAAAATAGAAAGTCAATTAACACGTCAGACTAGATTAATTACATTTAGTAAGTTTAAATATATTACATCCTTCTTTTTAACCTAAACTTATGCATAGTTATTCTCTAAATCAGTGTTTTCTAACTTTGGTATTAGAGGCCTGCTGTCCTGCACAGTTTAGTATTTTTTCAGCTCTTGCACACACACCAACCCAGGAAAGGCTGGCTTACTAGCTGATTTGTCTGATTAGGTGTGTAAGAGCAACAAAAATTTTAAAAGGCCTTCAGGATTAAGGCTGGGAAACACCACTCTAAATTACACTTCTGATTATGACCTTCAGTTAAAAAACAAGTAATTGCTTTTCAAGAGTTGTACCTTGTTGTTCAGCCATGCCTTTTCTGCCGAGATGATTTTATGTGATTTGTGATCTGTATCCCCACACTCAGAGCAGATACACTCCCTATCAGATTGGCAGAAAAGGTCCAGTTTATGATGGTGTTTTGGACAGAGTGGCACTTTTCTGGCATTGGCAGCTCCACTCATAGAATATCTCCTCAGAGACACTTTTCGTGTGAGCTCTTGGGATGGGGTACTATCTGAAATGGATGACTCTATCACAACTGTGGGACTGTCATCCTCAGTTTTTTTGGAAGGAAAGGGCTTGGGAAACTTCCGTTTTATTTCAATAAAGAGCTCCCCAGACAGCTGTCTCTGTTTTAGAGGCCTTTCCTCAAGTTTGTTCCTTTGTACTCCTTCCCACTCCATCCCTCCACACGCTCCGGCGACCCCCTTCATCTGCTTGAACTGCTCGGTGATCTCACGGAGAGTGCGGTTGATGTGGAGCTCAGGCTTCCTTTTGAAGCTCTCCTTGCAGAGTGGGCACTGGCACACCTTGACTCCTTGCCAGTAGTGTCCAATGCAGGTCATGCAGAAGCTGTGGCCGCATGGGGTGGAGACCGGGTTGTCAAAGATGTCCAGGCAGATGGAGCACTGGAACTGCTCCTCGGAGAGGAAGCTACCCACGAAAGGCATAGCTCTGGATAGATTTGTGGAGAAGAGAGAGATGGAGGAGATTGGGAGAAGAGTTTATGGATGTATGAGATGACCATCACAAAAATGAGGACGTCTTGTATGTTTACTTGAATAGAAATGGTAAGCACCATTAAAAAAAAGTCTTGTAATGTGATTAGATTAGAGAACTACCTTTCAAGATGCATAGAATGTTGTCATAGTTGGAATACCAAAAGGTTAAGTTCAATCAAACATATCTTTGGGATAGGAATACTAAACATTGTTAGTTAAAACAGAAATTAACTGTAGAATTGTTGCCACGGTAACATTTAGAGCCTGGCTGCTCACGAGTGCACAAAGTATTGGTTTGTTTCCCAGTATGCTTTTTAAATAACAGCCAATTGCTATAAAATTAATCATTTTAACTTCTTTGACAAGTAACCATTTCTTCAAGAATGTACCGTTCTTCTCAGCTGTTTGCTCTATTTAAGGAATACAGTAGATTAATACAGTTTTTCTATCAGTTTTTCTAACAGTGGATGCAGTGCATAGAGGCTCTAGGACTGGAAAATACTGCTTTAAAGAACTATTTTTGTGAGTTCAAAGAACTGCTACAAATGTTTATTTTTAAACCTGGGTCTAAAAATATCCTAGAACTGACAGAAGAACACAGCCTACTACTTAGTAAGATAAGGGAGCAGGTATGTTCTTTAACCCAACTGTGTTTGCAAAGGAATGAGGCTCATCTGGCTGAAGTGCAATTTCTTCTTTAACTGTGTGCACTCACTTTACATTCTATGTGCTTATATTCATTATGTGATAATTCTTGTGGAATTTGAAACTTTCATGTTTACTATTCATATCCATCTGCCTCACCTGATAAGTTACACTTTAGTGTAATCTTATAAAATTATGATTTTATTAGCATTTATTATGTAGTATTATTATTAGGCATTAACCTGTGTTCTGGTTCAATCAGGAAATCATTAGTTGTAGCTTATAGTTGAATGATCAAACACTCTTTTTACCCAGAAATGCATGGAATAAGACCTTTTCCAAAACAGGTACGAAGAAGTATTGCAAAGTAGGTTCCTACATTTTCAGAGTGTACCGACATACATTTAATTTACAGCAGTTGAGTAACAATCTTTAGTCTAAATCACAGCAGGTGTTACATACAGTACATTTCAAAAGGCTGATACTAAATGAAACTAACAATTTTGTGTTCACATACTTTTTAGATGCTAATTACACCATTTTACGCTGATGCCATATTGAAGTAACCCGAATGACCTTTGTGCAGATTCCTAAAGGTTTCTCTTGCTTGTGTATATAGATGGGCTCTCCCATTTCTGCTGGTGGCTGTGTATGCGTGTACTTATCAGAGTTTCTCATCAAGGGCTGTCGCCGATGGGTATATCATGAACACACACCTTTCTATATTTCTGCCTCTTGCTGACTGCTTTACCCCAGTAACAACCACCCCCCGCACCTCACCCCACCCCCACTGCTTGCCCCAAAATGTATACAGGCACAAAAGCCTGACACAGTCCATACTAATTAAATGTCATAGTAGATGTCAAATCAAATGTCAGATTTTCTTCACTGGAGTTCAACCTCATCTATAGGTTGATTCAAACATGGGTGAATTGGACCTCAAACTAACCAGACCAGCAAGTTTTTGTTTTGTCATTCAGGAACAGAGCTGGAGCAGATATGTGTGACAAGAAAGTCAGTTCTGCTCCAGAGGAAAAAAGTAAAACTAAGATCTCTTTCTTTGTGCAGCATAATTATCCTAGACATTACTGAGTTCAGTTAATCATCTTTATGAGATTTTGACCCTTTTTACACATTTAAATTCAGTTCCTGTTAAAGAGACTTCCACTAATCTCAGCCCGATTACAGTTTTAGACTCCAATTTAAGACTTAAAATGCTTTCTTTTGTCTCACTGCACTGATCTTAAATCAAATTAAATCAGACCTTGAGATAAAAGAGCCTGTGAAATATCTGAAATTTATCTTAGTGATCAAATTCAAGCCTCATCTACCAAAGTTTGACAGTTTTGAGATCCATAAGATTGTTAAAGACAAGAAAACTGAGGGGCCTGTGAGAATAACAAAAGTTCCATTGATATATATTTTTTGCTCCTTATTTCTCCAAAAGGGGGGATTAGGAGAAACAGGTCAGACTTCAGTAATCTCCAGATAAGATGATTTATTTCAGATGAGATAAAGAAAAGCATGTTGTGAATAGTAAAATCTTCCTCTCGGGTGCATCACACATTATAGCTTAAATATGAGCTGAAGCATTTAGCCAACACACAATGTATTTTTACCTTGTAGGCTGTTGTTAAAATACAGCATGAACCTTCTGTTCATTATAGTCATAATGAGTTGGAATGGTGCACATTAAGATCTAAGTTTTGCCCCTCCATAGTCAGTCCACTCACCTGTGCATCATTTCTATGGCAACCAACGTGGATACATGAGCAAAGGCGAGTACAGACTGACCACACAAATCTGACTTTTGAATATATATATATATATATATATATATAATATGTCTCTCTCAAAAAAACACATTATGCGTAACCACAATTACATACATTTTTTAACTGGAGTAGCCTACTAGTTTCAGGTCTGTATAATAAAAGTGTTGTTCTGCATAAGGTCTTCGAAGTTTTCGAAGAACCACACATCCAAGCCAATGATTCCTTTTAAAAATGTATGTATGAATCTTAAAATACTTCTACTTATTCAGTAAACTGCAAGAACTACAAAGCCTTCAGAGATCAATAGACTATACTTTTTTCCCAAAGCCTTGACTACTGTTCAATCCCTTTTGGTAGCCCTCTCCGGAAGGTCTTACCCTGTTCTAAAGCAGCTTCTTAGGAAGGTTGTTCTCCTCTTCTGAACCGCCCTCTCTCCCCTCCTGTGCTCAACTTTGAGCCACAGTCCTTCTCTGTTCTCTAACTCCTCCTTATATAAGGCTGCTGCAAGGAATGTCCCAAACAAGCATCTGGCTGGTTTTAACCTGTTCGTATCACCTGCATCCACTTTTTTTGCCTCATCGTAGTGAGGAGCTGAGTGTTTATGGAGGACCTTCAGGAGGTTGCTTAGCTGCTGTTCAACCCACTTTTTGGCCAAAATGTCCTTACCACAGATCTCTATAGCTCTCCAACTCAGGGCAAGCCACAAACAGTAGCACAGACTGGAATTGGGACATTACACACAACCAATTTCAATAGTTCTTCCACTTGCCATTATTAGTAGACATTCTTACTGTGGCAAAATCACTGAAGTTTTAATTAATCTGAAGCAGAGTGTTTGGTTCTGTTTAACTCTGTGTGTTATGGGAAAGCCTGCATGTTCTTGGCTGAGAGAGATGGACACAATGTGCTCCAACCTGTCTGACTACACCAGTTGATGGGTTACACTTGTTCTAGACAACTACTTTTTTTAAATACGTAACTGGCCACTGAGAGTTTTGGCTTAAATTAATAACTGTCATGTTTAGTACAATGTGCGACAAATCAGTCGCACATTGTACTAAACACATTGGGAGCATGCTTTGGATCATAAGCAATTCATTCTCTTCTTATTTTAATTCTCTTCATACCTTATAACTATAAGTTAATCTTAATTCATTCATCAAACATGTCTTGGAACTCAGTAGGTATTTTTAAGCACATCTTAACACACTGGGATCTGGCTTTTCTTCTCTTTATGGCAGGGGTTTTTCTTCTAGACTGAAAGTATTATTTGGTGATATATGGTTGTCCATGGTCGGCCAGTTGTTTTCTGCTCTCTTCATTTTACACTGTGCCAGCTGACAAATATGCAATTGATCTTGACACAGCCCTTGTCTGAATGTGTGTCTGGTTTATAATGACAACAACAGATTTTAGAAGTCAATGTAAGGTCTAGAAACAACTCTAGACCTAATGTTAGGTGACTTGTGCATACACTATTGATGCAGTTTCACACAGCCAGCATTAAGAAGCCCATACTCAAGTAATATCACTGAGTTTATTCAAATGCAACATTTATAGGCAAAAGCACTGATGTATCTAGCTGCTGTTAGAAATGTTTGGTGTAATTTAAAATGCTAAAGCTCTGAAGTCAGGTGTGACCAATCTCAAAGCAGTACAGATGTTGGCACTGACATAACAATACAACTAGTAACTAAATGTTAATCACTAGGGTTGCACCGATACCGATACCAGTATCGGGTGTCGGGCCGGTACTTCGTTAAAATACTCATACTCGTATTCGTACGTAAATTGCCGATACCATGCACCGATACTACTGAACAACATCCTATTTCACTACATCCACTGATCACACTGGGCGGATGTGATTTGTTGTCCTACCTGATTTCAATATCTAGGGGGAGACAACGAGCTGGAAACTTGGCGTCAGATATTCTATCCACAAGCTATGAGATTTTTTCCAATAGGAGGCGTAAGCAATGTTAGCGATTTGGAAATATTTTAAGATAAAAGATGACGATAGGAGTAAAGCAGACTGTAAGATCTGTACTGCTACGGTGTCGAGGGGCGGAAAGGAAAGTACATCGTTTAACACTAG
>JBBPCX010000011.1:12097701-12118704 GCA_037974365.1 Hydrocynus forskahlii | reverse complement strand
TTTTGTGTAGAATCATCATACTTATTAAATGCTGCAAATAAGGCTGTGATGCTAATTTAATTGTTGAGCTATGACTGGAAAAAAAAGATAGAGTTGCCCAGCAGAGAATAGTCCAGTTAGGATTTTACCCCTGAAATATCGGGCCATATGTAGTAGTGCAAGCTCTGCCTCTGCTCTGCCTTCAGGAGCTGGCTGCAGAATGCCTTACACATTCGATTAACCTAGTTAAGAATTAGCAGTGGAGTCAACTGATCATTTTGTTATTTACCGTGACTGGAGCCAATTTCTGAGGACAAAAAATGTAAAACTAGGTTGTTAGAAGCATCTGAAGCTCTACACCAGGGCTCTTTACTGAAAGAGTCACGGTAACGCTGCAACATGTAAGGTAATAATATGACTGTCTGTTGCAAGCTTTAGACAAAAATATGAAATGCAGCAGTGTTAATGCACTGTACTTATTTTCTAATACTTATTTCCTTTCATTCTTTTTTTAATGCAACATTCCATGTATATGCCCTATCTTTGAGCATCTTATTATAATGAAGACACATAAAAGAGTAGGAAACACTGGGGCTAGGCAGAGTTTTTCTATTCTTTCCTTTTTTTTTGGTAAATGTAATTTTACATGCCCTGGTGGGAGAGAATATGCGTCACTATAAATTATCCACTACTGCTAAGAATCACTGTCCACTCCTGTAGTATCCCTGATTAGCTGGGATTTTTCCATTTCATAGAATTCAGTCCAAGACTCAGTTCATTGACAATGTCCAAGACATTGTGGCATAAAACCAGGGTCCACCATAAAGCTGTGAAGAACCACATAGTTCCTGATAACACTGACCCTGAGGGGAAATGAGCAAGGGTGAGGAAACGAGAGCAGGAGCTTTACTTTGGCACTTTCCCCTATTATGTGTCACACAACGTCACCTTCTCAGTTTCCATGTCTACTACCCTACTAACCCCCTCCCCATTTTTCTCTCTCTCCCCCCCACTCTCTTTCTCTCTCTCTCTCTCTCTCTCTTCCCCCAGACGTGTGGCATGTGACCCTCAGCTCTACGAGCTGAACCAGCTGACTGGTTTGGATGTCAGAGGCAATCTGCGTATTCTTGAAATTCTCCCAGGACTCACACTGAGATCTTAGACTGTCCTTTAATCCCCGTCCCTCAGAAGGACAGACTGGGGATGAGGAATCTTACATTATGCATATGGAGCTCAAAATTGTTCCTAATCTTTTGGATTATAAATGGGAAGTCATGGAACATTTCCTGAACTTTCTGCAAAGGAACACTGAGACCTATAGTTCCATGGTAAGCAGCGGAAGAAGCCAGCACTCTGTTAGCCAAGGATCGATGTGCAGCAGCCGCTTATAGCAAATTACTTTTGGATATTTCACATGGAATTAAACCCTCAAGACTTGTAGATTTTCAATTTGTTCGTTGAAGCAAATCTTTACTCTTCAGATGTTCCTCAGCACCAAGATTTCTTCTACTCCGCAGCTAGAAATTGGTGGTAGTATCACACTTTATTGTTAAAACTATCAGGGCGTGAGCACAGTCAGGTCACTTTAGTGCTTCTCTGCTGAATGTGCACAGAATTCTAAACACTCTTGTTTAGAGTCGCCTTTCATTCTCCTCCATTCTTTCAAAGTCATTTTTTTGGTACTTTTAGATGTTTTTACTATTCCTGGTCATTCTATTTTGGGAGTTGTTTGGTCTATGCAGATTCTGAGAGCCTTCAGTTGAGCCTGTGTGAGTGACTACACTGAGAGTAAGTGGCTGCACTGCCCATTATGCCAGATCACCTTGCTGATGCTCTTGGGCAGAAGAAATGCTGAACAGCAACAAGAAACTCAATGCCCAGGATGGAGAGGCAAACACTATCACTGACACCACAAACAAACAAATGAACACCCCAGCACTTCTAGCCAATCCTGACGCCCCATCTCGGTAAGATGTGATTTAAATTATCCTTTCCCCTGATAAAATAATATTTTAGTTGTTTCTTACCTGATGGGTGTGGCTTGAATTTTGATAGAGAAACTGGTGCTAAATCAGCATAAAATAACTTTTATGTGAAATGTTAAGCCATAGCAATTAAAACTGAAGAATGTTATTTAATGTCTGCATGTATTTATGTGTGGTGACATGTCTTACAGTCCTTGATGTATGTGCTTTCATTGTTGTCTGTGCTTTTGTAATTGATTTTGTCTTTATTATATTAACAGATATGTGCTTAGTGCAATGGAGAGGAGCATCTTGAACTGACTTTCAAAACATAACACATCTTTTATAAAGAAGGCCCAGTCTATTTGTTGTTTGTTCATTGATTAATAAGTTGACTGATTGGTTGGTTGCTTGGTTGAATGGTTAGTTGGTTGACTGACTGACTGAGAGTTCCGTTTTTTGTGAATTTATAGTCTGCAATCTTGGTCACATCTTAAATTCAGACATTAGACAAATACATCAGATTTTTATTGTAATAATTAGAGGTGTTTCATTAACAAAGCTTTTTGTGGTGTAGTGTACTCTGATGGTAAATCCACAGAGACAGGAGACAGATCCACCTGTTGCGCTGTCACATTGCAGTCAGTAGGAATGCCATTACCACGCATAAATTCCATTCTCAGTATTACAGTTTCAATCTCTCTGAGCCCTTCATCCTTCTAATTAAAAGACAGAATTAGCACCACACTCTGCTTTTAGTGAACTGGGTACAAGGAAGGAATGATAATTTGCATTTAATTGACTATGAAATTACTTTAAATCCAATCATAAAAAGAACACAGTGTACATAGGAATCTTTTTTAAACTACACTGATGATTTATAGTGATCTGATGATTTATAGTGAACTGATGATTTATAGCGATCTGATGATTTATAGTGATCTGATGATTTATAGTGCTTCATGATTAGGTAGTCAGTGAAGACTAAGACACAAATGAGGGATGAAAAAAAATCAAATGTGTGTGTGTGTGTGTATTGGGGTGGTGTCATATCACCCACATGCCAGTTGTATGTAAAAGTGACAGGTAATTCTTACAACTGCTGAATCAGTGTTAGAGAGAGAGCTATTGTGTGGATGGCTGGGATTGATTTGCACACCACACTGATTTACGTTTCAGTGTCTAGTTCAATTAACTCTGTATACCTCTTTGTTAAATAACAATTATTATTATGACATATGTTTCCAAATGGTTGTGTATATGGAATGTATGATCTCAAAGGTTAATGTATTTTGTAAGAATCAATGAGACCCTTTAGAGATGTGTCACAGTGAAGTGTATGATACATAGGATACAGCTACCTATATCATGTCATATCACTTTATTTTTTAGTGCTCCCTCAACATTTACTGTCATAAACAGAGCCTAGGTTTCATCAGTCACTGGGTTTCATTAAAATTGACAGTGATTTGATATTCATCATTCATGCTATAAGAACCCTCGTCAACACTATGTTTTTCTTTTCGTAGTCCCAAGATCAAATATACTCTAACTTTATGGCCGCGAATGTGCAAACGTGCTAATGTCCTGCTTCTTCTGTGTATTTATGACTGTTATCTATTCAGCCTTGATAATACTGCAGGTCATACATTCCAGTCATAGCTTCTACAGTGTCTCTAAATGTTCCTAAATGAATAAAAGTGAATAGTATGGTACTATAAAGCAGTTCCAGTAGCCGACTGGTCATCTGTGGTTTAGGATGAAAGGGCTTTGTTGTTTTTTTCTTCTGTCTCTTTCCTCCTTTCCACCTCCATCCCCGGCTCTAACAAAAGCCCTCTTCTGCTGCCTCAGTCAGCAACCGTCACTCTTTGAGTCAATGATGTCATCCTTCATGGATGCCAAAGAGTCCCACCATGCACTGCTCTCAGATGATAAGATTAGAAAGACGCATTAGCGGACACAATTTAGGTGTCACATCATGCACAAAATGACCACGACACCTTGACAGCCAAGCAGGATATCCATAAGCAATGGAAGCTATTTTAAATGGATAGCCCCTGTCTCTAGCTGTGGTTAAATATAGTAATGAAAAGTAGCTTTAAAAATATGCTAGCAAAAGGCATTTTTAGATTTTAGTTGGTGAAGTACTTTACTACATTATAATACTGAAACTGAAATGTGCTTATTTGCACTGGGATTTGACCTTTACCCAAAATGACTGTGTGGGACAAATGTTGAGTCACGCTCACAAATGCCTGCTCTGGCATTCTCATAAATTCCACCACCATCACTGCACCAATTCTTTTATTGTTTTTTTTTTGCATACCCACTTGTACAGTAATTTCATGGACCATGAATTCAAGCCTTATTTTTCCATGTTTATATAGTTTATAAGATCATCATCATTGAAATGGCCATGTTAGCTTTACACTCTCAAAAATGCCATAAAGTTTTTTTTTGCATCAATGCCATTATAGTGGTTTCATCTGAATTCTTAAGAGAACCTACTGAAAGGTTCTTAAAGGAACCTAAGGTGTGCAAGAAACACTTTTATTTTTGAGAATGTACAGCTGACCTTTCTAGTTTTGCAATATAAAAAGAATTCACAAGCAGCTCCCAGAAACATCTAAGCCTCCATCACCATGATTACTGATTGCAAATGCTAATGCTTTGTTTTGAGATATTATGAAAATCACAGCAATCAAGAACATACTGTCACTTCATGTTCAGCTGTTGTTGCACTCTATAATGGTATGCTGCCCACTCAAAATACACTCATTGGGTAAAAGGGCAGCCATTTCAAACAGCTAAGCACCCAAACTCAATAAAACAGTGACAAACCTCACGGCCATACCCATAAATTCAAAACATAAATGAGAGGGGAGATGGAGGTCAAGCATGCTGAATGACCTTGAATACATGACCACATCATAAAATCTATCTGTCATGAGGTTATCATCTTGTTTCGAGGAGCATTTGAATGACTTTGAAGTGTTTGTATCAGTTTGTATAAGTCTGATGTTTAAGTTTAATGTTAAATATTTTTTCATTAATCATTAGCAGTCATCCTCCCCACCCCCTCAAATCCACATGAAGACCTGTGTTATCTTAGAAACACAGCAGTTAATAACCATCCTTGATATGGTATGGGCACCAGAACAATAATGATCATCCCGTGGATTCATATTAAAGCCCTGATGGAGACAAGGATGGAAGTATTTCTAACAGTGTGTTTACACTGGGACTGTAGCTATGAATGAATGCTAGCAATTTGAATAACAAGGGATTCTGCATTCAGTCAAGCATTCCCTGTGTGTCAGTCTGTATGTCCCTGTGTGTGTGTGCATGTGTGTGAGTGTCTTTGTTTGTTCACAAAACCTGACCATCACTCCAAGCTATTTTTCTGCCTGGGTCTCAACCACTGGTAAAAGTGGAGTCTTAACATTGCTTTTACTTAAAACTCAATGATACAAACTAATCTTTCTCTCAGTCATTCAGAAGCAAATTTTTTGCTTCATTTTTTGCTGTCCCCAAAAAACAAGTATCTCCAAAATGGTAAGTTTACAGGCGGAGACACATTTACAACATTTTGTATACATTTGACTTACTGACATTAGCAAATAACTATGAAATCCTCTTCAAAGAATATGACAATATCAGTCACAATGTTGTCACAACCTAATGACATAATGTATTACAGAGAAATAAACATTCCTTGGTACAAGATCAAAAGTGAAAAACACTTCTTGGGTGCAGCTTTAGCACTGACTGTAAACGCCACACTGAGATATGTGACAGTCCAGTCTAGAGAATGAACAGAGGTTACTGAGGACACATTTCCACCCACGCCCCTTGAGAACGGCTCAGCATTTATTGTCTGGCAGAATTAGATGTGTTAATTGCAGTCTGGTCATGTTACTTGTTAATGAAAATTGAATTGTGCTTTTTGTATAACGCAGAGATCCAAAACCATATCTGTTAATACCAGTTCATAAGTTACAACATCTCCTTATAATAAGTATTCATGTCCTCATGATAGCAAACCATCAGAGGCTCAGATGTTATAACTGTTCTGGGAAATATACAGTGTCTTCTTTCCAAGCTATTTAAGTTTCTAGAAGCACTGAGCGTGATCAGCATGCACGGCTCAAACATATGGCTTAAGGGACCTTGAGTTTATGACCACCAGGTGTAGAGAAAATCTATATCTGGGTCCCATAATACGATTTATGAGGTCTCACAGCCAAGGGCTTGTATGTGTTTTTGTATGTGTTTTTGTGGAAAACGTGTGTGCATATGAGTGCTACCAGTGAGCTGAACATCTGCTTTTGTTTCCTGCATCATGTTCTGTCATAGAATGTAGTAGCTGAACCACATCCTGCGGAGCTTAATGGTTCTGTATGTCTGTAACGTTGAAGAAATATGTGCTTCACATAGGCTTCACATGCTTTGTATTAGTGCACTAAATTAATATAGGAGAATAAAATATTATTCAAATTCTATTAAAATCTATTAAGTCTACCAGTTGACCTATCACAATTAAATGACTGCATATTACAAAGGGTGAAATTAATATCTGATTGTGGAATATGTCATTCATTTCTTTTTATTTTCCATTATTAACACTCTTTATTTACATAAAAGACATTTTCTGTAAAGTAAATGGCAGTGTGACTCCATAAATTCCACATTTTATGTGACCTCTCCTAACAATTATTGTATGTTTCATTTCCAGCGGGAATATTTTTTTACATGTAGTTGGCCTAAATGTAGTTGGCCTAAAATTCATTCATGAATCAATTACAGCAATAAAATCCTTTGTCGGTGTCACTGCTGACCCAGGGTTGATTATTCTAATTGACACTAGTAGAGATACTGGTAGAGATCTGTTATGACAGTGGCACAGAAAATAGGCCAAAGTAGCCTAGAGAATACTTCAATAAAATGTAATGTACAAAGTGTATAAGACCATAAAGCTCATATTTTTAACAGAATCAAGAGATTCAGTAAATGTAGATACTGCAGTACATTGTTTGAAAAGTAAGTCAATTATTGACACATTTTGTTCCTGCTAAAAATAATCTTTTTCATTATTGAGCAAGATTTTTTGTAGAAGCAACCTGCACACAAAATGCAAAGCACTTACTGCCACAAAGTGGCACAAATTTTACAGCTTCCCAGATAGACAGGGCTAGGGGCCAGCAACAGTCACTAAAACATATTTATACAAACATATTTAATTCTGTGTAATTCTATGCCGTGTAATTCTATCATCACTAATGGTTTTGGATTTTAAAATTGGAATTTAGCAATATTGAGAAATAGCTGTCCAATTGCTGTCAAAATTCTCATGAAAGGGAATGTGAAAAGCAGTTGAATCTACTTTTTCTGAAGCACATAAAAAGTCCATATCACATTTTAAGTGGGGCACACTGGGCTGTGCCCCACTGTCCTCTAGGACAACTGCAAAATAAAGTAAAAGATTTTTATAACATTAAATATATTAAATATAATATCAATATTATATTATAAACAATAAATCTAATAGTAATGAGGATATGAGGCTATAAATAAGAATTTTTAGTTTTCTGTTCATTGTCAGAAAATAAAGGAAGTCTTCCAGGACAGCTGCAATATGGTTAGAAAGGTCTTAATTTAATAGCAAATGTAGCTAAAATAGATGGAACTGAATGACTGGCATACAGACTGATACGGAGTCTGAGGAATGGGGGAGGGACAATTAAGAAATGTTAAACTGAGGAACATACAGTACGTACAGCTGAGAGGATGGTAGACAAATGTTTCAGACACTGTTACTTGAAAATGTTGTGTCAGCACTTTTCTGAAGCCAGGAGATGAGCTCAGGCACAATGATGCACTAGGATGTACATTTGTTTAAGTGTGCATGTCCAGAAATAGAAGGTGTGGAGGTGCTGAGAGAATAAGATCCATCATACATGAGGTGACGAAACCATATCTCAAGAGAAGGAGACTTTGATTAAGAAACATTAACCAGAAACCTTAACCAAACCTTAACACATTCTCTGAATGCACGCTAACAGGCCTAGACCATACAGCATGCAGGATATTTTAGAAGCAGGATGCACGCTTGAGAGAAACAATAAAGTAAACCTATCTGCAAAGAGGATCTCTTACCCTGCTGAATTACTATGCTTATATCCAGTTACATTCTGGATCAATTTCCTAGATTATATTGTCACTGTCAGAACAAGACCTTGAATCTATTTTTTTTACTGTAATTTGAAAATACCAGCCAAGAGTCTGTTTTTCCCTTTTCCTGTAAAGTTATTTTTAATTGAGATTTCAGAATTTTTTCCGACAGTGAAGATATGTGGATTTTATACTTCTATATAGATGACCACTATGAAACCTATATGTTATGTAGTTACGAGCGTGAGGATTGTAAATTGAGGGCCCATATACAGGCCCGTCCTGAAATATTACTTTCCTTTTAGCACTATTCATGTACCACATTATGCTATTTGTCGTGTGTGTAAGGCATTAATTATTACTTACTCATAAAGGCCAATAAAGTTCGCATCCAAGTTTTATTTTGCACTCTTGTATCATTTAATTTGGCACAAATAATAAAGCTATAATAAGACTTTGTGGCTGGCCTGCCAATTGCTGTGGTTTCAGCAGAGATAATCATGTCAGCAGGGCCTTGCACAAACCAAATGACTCCCCCCTAGGCAGTGAGTGAGTGATGCTTTCCCATGAGGCATCAGGTTCTATTTGTTTTCATTATGACTGATTAACTGTCTGATTAACAGGCTCTGGAGACCTCCAATATTTATTTCGGAGTGAGGTCTGCCAGATGGAGACAAATGCTGAAAGGTATCATGGCCTTTTCAAGGCATGTAACCTTGTGGATGATGATTAATAAACAAATGTTCAGAGAGGGTGGGGGGGATAAAGTGACTGAATGGTAGATCACTGTAACATATGTGAAATACCTTTCAGCTACACCTCTCTCTCTCTCTCTCTCTCTCTCTCTCTCTCTCTCTCTCTCTCTCTCTCTCTCATCTCTCACTCTTTCTCAGGCACTTACCTGCTGCTCTTGCCCCCTGCAGTGATTACAGCCTCTCACTATGCAGGGCTGGGACACATTTCATGACTGATTGCTTATCGTTTGGAGAACATGTACAGAAGACTAGGTGAGGACATGAGGGAGAGAAGAGAGAGTGGTGCAGGAGCGAATGAAATATTGCTGTTAGTGCAGAGCTATTACGACTGGGCTATGGATGGATTAGTAGTGGATTAGGATAAAAAGTCGGCACTTGGACGCACTGCACCTCTAAACGGATGTGAGCCGATGTTTTTGGCATAACTCCATTTTCTGACAACTAACTTTTGAAGCTATGTTCACACTGGTGCACTAATTAACACAAGCATTATTCCTTATTTATCATTTGCCCTGTAGTGAAATGACAGGAGAACAAATGTGGAATGTTCTCATGATTTATTGTAGAGAATTTGAGCTGTATTATGATATGGTGGGCACAATATATACTGTACTTTTTCTCTACTATGGCAAATTTACAGTAGTAAATTACTTAGAAACTCTCATCTGACCCAAAATCAGCGCAATGATAAACCCTGTTTAAGAAAGCTGAATCAATATTTCCCTTGAAAATGATTCCCCTACTTTTGATAAAAGGAATAAGAGCCACATAATTAAACAAATGTTTTTGTTTTTGCTGTTTGTCTTCAAGTACTGGTTGGCAAATAAGCATGTGGCCATGTGCTAAATGTTGACTACAATAGGGTTGCTCTCATACGTAACTGCGGCATGCTGTGTAAGTAACTATGTGTGTGTGTGTGTGTCCCTTTTTTTTACATTTCTCAGTCATTTCTGGATTTTAATGAAGCCTGCCTCACTAACAGGAGCAGTACTGAGGTCAGGCCTAGGGAGGTGAAGAGAGAATCGTGACCTTTATTAGATAGAGACACCTTCAGTATGATTTATGAGTGTACTGCACGGTCTGGCTTATTTATTGCTATTGCTGCATGATGTTTGACGTCGTCAGCTACATAACTCAAGTTTCTCCAGGGAGCTAGATAGAGCCTCACAGGAAACATGACCCCTGGAGACATGGGGGATGGTAGTGGGGGGTGACTGACTCTGTGATGCCATCATACACCCAGAAGTGATGACATTTAGAAGAACCCTTTCCTGCTGCCTATACTTTCACAGTAAATCTTAGAATATTAAACAGTATACTTTGTTGTCATTTATCAATTATTTTTGTTAAAACCAAACATGCCTTTGTCCAGGCATAATCCAGTTAGTATCAATCATATGTCCACAGATAGCCACACATCTTTTTTTCTCAAGACCATGTCATTGCTTTTAATTGACCCAATGAAAAGAAAAATAAGTCCTGATGTCATGAAAGGGTTAAAAAAAAAAGGCCATCACTTGCCAATTTTGTTATGAAGCTCAAAGGCTGTGCACTTCATTTCTTATCCATAACAAGTTGTACTACTCTAGTTACTTCTCTGAGACAGAGTCCCAAATTTAGAGCAGCTCATGACTAAATTAGGTGTTAAAAACCTGTGTACTTACACCTCTGTAACTATTTTAAGACAACCTCATGATCTTGAATGACAATATCATGTGGGCAGCAGTGGGTCTTCCTAAAGTGTTGGCACGTCCATAACATAACAAATGTGGTTTGCTAAGTGAAATTAGTTCAGCTACAGAAAAGTTAACACTGAAGTAAGAGTATGAATTGAAATTATCTTAAAATTACTTGCAACAGTGTATCCAGCTCTGGAAGCTAACTTGCACTGAACATTGAACTCAAATCAATTCATTACCTAATTAACAGAAGTAACTTGAGCTGAACTGCATGTATTAATGCATCTAAAACGAAACAGGGCAAGAGGACCGAATGTCTTGACAAGCAAAGTGAGAGTGGTCACTTGTATATGACATTAATTCATCTTTGGTGTCCATTTAAATGTATGCACTTCAGAGAAAACATGGATAATTTTTTTTACCAGGCAAGTCATCTAAAACAATTTATTATTTACATGGACAGCCTGGCAATTGTCAAAAAACAAAACAAGCTCTTAATCAAAGAAAAATAAAATATTTACAAGCATCATTAAAAATGTCCATAACTAGGTTGTCAAAAGTAGCAGACCAGTATGACAAGAGAATATCTTATGTAATATTGTGTAGGTCCACCAATGGCCTGTATAAGCTTATATATTTTTCTCATTCCCCCAGGGCTGCATAGCCACACAGTACTGCTACCAATAATTTTTTGTCAGTTTTTTCTTTGTGCCCCTGAAACGTCTATGAGATATAGTTACGATAAATTAAAGAGAAAATTAAAGGCTAGGTCTAAGTAATAAAAACAGATGTGTAAACAAGTGTAATCAGACATTTACAAGTGTGCAATAAGATCCGAGGCCTCTGTCGGTGATGTTGCTATTGGGGGCAAATAACAGATTGTTAAATGTGTAATGAAAATGCTTATTTAATGCTGTTTTATTTACTTTACAAACATAATCTGCTAATATTTAATATAGAATAGTGCAAAAGGCAAAAGGCAAAGTTTCGATCAAAGCAGCTGTAAAGAACTGCAGCCTTCCTGGGCTGTATCCTCAGCTTAAGATGTAACTCGTTCCTGTGAAAAATTCAGGAACAGCTTTTGTTAGCAAGACAGATTTATAACTTGCTGATGTTAAGACTGGACGGGTGAATCGTACAGCAAAAGCACAAATTTATACACATTTTGTCTCTTTAGTCCAGTGCTAACATTGCTTGAAGTCAAACACTAGAAGTCAGTAGTCACCAATATCTTTATGGTAAAGTAAAGTGGCACTTTATAGTCATGTGAACACACCACACAGTGTGAACAGTGTGAAATTCTTTCTCTGCATTTAACCCATTCACCAAGTGAAGCTGTGGGCAGCCACCACCAATTCATGAAATACTAAATACATTTCGACTTTGTGACAGTTAATACAACACTGTGACAGTTAATACAACATTGGGTAGTATGTGATACGTTTCAGAGAACCGTAGCAAAATACAGTGATGCACTGAATAGAGTATGTGGGTTGCAGTACAGAGAATGCCTTAGTATTTGGTCTGCATGTTGTATGTATTAAGCTATATTAGTGTTGCACATTAGTGTTGAACAGTCTTATAGTGTTAGGGTAAAAGCTGTCCCTCAATCTCGTAGTGCATCCTTAGGAGTTTTTGAGCACTCTTTGCAGGGTTTTCTTGTCCTGAGTGGAGCAGCTGTCATGTCAGGATGTAACACACCCTGTTAGGAAGGACTCCACAGCACATAGGTAAAAACTGGTGAGGCCTGTGGTGGACATCGGGCTTTTTAATAGCTGCTGCCGTGTGTACTGTCCACTTGAGGTGAGAACAGAGGGTGACACCAAGGAGTCATAGTATAGATTATCTGTAGTATATCATTTTACAGTGCACAGCATACGCCACATGGACAAAAGTATTGGGACGCATGACCCTTACATCACTAGGGGCTTTAATGACATTGCATTCAGATACTTTAATATGGAGACTTTAATATGGAGTTGGTTGCTGCTTTGCAGCTACGACAGCTTTCACTTTTCTTGGAAGGCTTTCCACAAGATTTTGGAGTATTTCTGTGGGAAAAATTGTGCCCATTCATTCTGTAGAGCATTTATGATATCAGGCACTGATGTTAAATGAGATTTCTTTTACAGTTCATCCCTAAGGTGTTGGATGGGGTTGAGGTCAGTGCTTTGTGCGGGCCAGTCAAGCTCCTCCACACCGAACTCATCCAACCATTTCTTTATGGAGCTTGCTTTGTGCACTTGGGCACAGTCATGCTGGTTTAGAAAAGGGCCTTCCCCAAACTGTCCACAAAGTTGGAAACATGGCATTGTCCAAAATGTCTTGATATACGGAAGCATTAATGCAAACCCTGGAAAACAGATGTGTCCCAATACTTTTGTCTATATAGTGTATCTTTGAAAACGACAGACCTAAAATATCGTGCTACTGTGGGGAGCTCGAGTGATTCCCACTGCTAACTGGACATTTTCTTATTCATGGTGAAATCCTGCCACCTCTTGGGACATGGTGAGTCAGCTCAACACCTCATGATGAAGCTCATGAGGAGCTGTTGAGTAATGATTTCTGACTCTGCCCTCTGGTGGTCTTGTAGTCTTCTGCTCGGGTCTGTGGAGGCGCTGCCGTGTGAGGGAGCTCAGTGAGGAGACGAGTATGGCGTGAAATTTGACCACATCAGGCATTTGAGTCTTCGGTGATTTAAGCCTATGGATTTCCGACCCTTATGACCTAGGTATTTAACGTGAGGTATGTTTTTTATGGTGGAGCAAAGCAGTATAGCCGAGCCTTCCTTCTTCTGCTCGAAGTCCAAAACGGTGGTTCAAAATGGCCGGTGGTTGATTTGGGCCTGGAGAGGCTACACAGAAGGCTGAATAAACACATATAAATGTTTCGTTAACCTGTCAGAAAAGCTATTATATTGTTAAAACACAGTTTGAGCCTTTTCAGCGTTGTGTTGTGGTGTTATTGTCGAAGTTGTCATAAAATCCCGTACTTCAGCCTATGCCCAGCTTAGCATGTTAGCTTCTCCAGTTTGACCCGCTATTAACCTACGCCTACGATGTGTTAAAGACAAATTATTTACACTTTTAACAACTACACTTCTTGAGATCTTGCATCTTGAGATTTCCATTACTGCAAGAGGTGAAAGTGTGCCTTAAATACACCCAGGCTTCCCTTGTTTTGTGTTTTGTCTGCGAGCCTTAGCTTTTAATGTACTAGCAGCAGGCCTGTTGTGAACCCAAGGTTCAGTATGTTTGAGCTTATTGCTGTAATTAAACACGTTAAACTTATTTTTGTTTGTTTCTTTTTAAAATCTAGACCCTAGGAACAAAACTTTTCTTCTCTTTTGTTTCAGGATCTCCAAGATGTTCAAAAATGATCTTTTTTTAAAAAACAGAAGCCTAAACTGTATTTCAGTCAAGCGCTACATTCATTAAGCGAAATGAAGCAGTGCCTTTACAAAGTTAGTTTTATGATCGAGTAAGCAGTGGTAGTGTTTTAAACATAAAAACCATGCTTTGCTCCAAGTGCACAAAAGAGAAATGCTTTCTTTTCGCAGGTTTATTGCATCGGAAGATGTATAAAATGGTCTTCGTCTTGACAGGTTGGCAGTATTTGTAGTGTGATGAGGAACCAGTCTGCTGCATCTAAACTGGGTTAATGGATTCTGAAATATAGAAAAGTCACCCGATCCCTGGAACTGGAGGCCCAGTGTTCTGCACGTTTTGGTGTTTCCCTGCCCCAGAACACACCTAATCCAACTAATCAGCTCAATTAACAAGCCCTTACTGTGTTTAAGAGAGTGTATTGGAGCAGGGAATGCTCTAAAATATGTATTGCATTGGCTTCCAGAACCAGGGTTGGGGAGCAGTGAGTGAGGCCAAATGTGTCAAAACTGGAATAGTGTTAAACGCTTCAGAGGGCGGTCGTATCAGTGATATTTGATAAATCTCCAATATTGCTTTAAAAATGAACAGCTGTACTTTTGTATCAGTAAAAATGCAGGAGTATTATAGGTAAACACAGCAGTCTTTGTGTTCATTTTGAGGTCAGTTGCACAGTTGATTTGATTCTTCACTTAGGAAAGACATGTACAACTCACTTCAAATTAACCAAGGACACCAAGATTTAAGATGCATATATTTTGTAATTTAAGAAGCTACAGATATTATGAATCATCTTTTCTTGTGAGGGCTTCTGGGCTTTACCGGTACGGATACTGTTGGGCATTTGCTTTTTTTATTTTTGCAGTTTAATCTTATTAGAGTTGTCCTGCTCTTTTTTTGTTCTCTCTCTCTTTCGCTCTCTAATTAAAATGCAGTTCCTTACTTTTTCTCTTTTTGGATGAATGTTAAACCGTCTAAAGGTCAGAATTGCTTCTTGATTCTTTTGTGAGGATATGTAATCCTCCCTCCCTAATTTTTTATGGGTCTCTGGGACAGATTTTGTGCTGTTCCAGGGTTTAGGGCTGACCCTAAAAATTTAAGAATACAGAGACTTTGCTAAATGTGTTCATTTTGTGTGACATGTCAGGCAGTGTTTTTCAAAATTGTTTTAAACGGTTTTCTAAGAGATGCTAAATTACTGTTTAAATGATCAAAAGATAAACTTGTTGAGGGTAAAATATGTGATAATATATTTGTAAACACTAGAGTAAGGATGCAAGATAAAAACAGGAATGTGAAATGTATTAAATTGCAATTTCAGTGTTTCTTACTGGATGTGCATTAAGAAAATAAAAGAAAAGCTCTGCAAATACAATCAGTCAGCGTCACTTCAGAAAAGACACTGATAAACATTTCTTTAGGTAGTGTGTTGATTTCTGTTGTCCTACTATAGGTGTACACAAGTCTGTGTGAAAAATTGATGAGAATAAATTGTATAATGTTTTTAAGAGGAGTTCAGAAACATCACTGAATTTGTAAAGCCTTTAAGAAGGTATTTGGGTCAGCTCTCTCAAAGATATGAAGTTTTTTTGTTGTTCATTTGAATTTAGGTATATTTGACTACTCCACTTCTCCTTGGCCTACTTATTCAGATTCATTCATTGGGCTTAGGAGGTCATATGTTAAATCATATTCTGTAATTTGGAAGTCTGTCCTGTAATTTGTTTGCTTTGTTCTTCCCGCTTCACATAGGCTCTGGATGCAATTGAGCAAGAAAAGTTAAATATGTGGGATTAATGGGGGGAAAATCGCGGGCTTTTTTGGTCCTCTTGGCTAGAATTGAAGACAGCAAGCCAATAACCCTGTCTGTTTTTTTTCCCCCCCAACTTTTTCAGCTTTTCGTTATTCTTGGAAAATTGTGTGCCCCCCGTTACGAATTCCTTGAGCAACTTTGGGAGCCCGCCTCTCTTTGGCCCTGCTTCCCTCCAGGTCGCCCAGATAAAGGCTCAGTTGGCACTACACCAGCTGAATGTGATTGCTGCCAGAAACATCACTCCCCCTCTTATTGCTTCACCTGCCCTGACCTTGCTGAACCTGCTCAAGGTTACTATGTCCCATCCTGTGTATAATGCTCGTGGAGGACCATTCTCCAGTAGTCAGCGATCTGTCGTGACTGGGCAGTATGGTCTTGGGTCACAGACTGCGCTGGATCTGGGAGGAGCTCGTCTTGGCCCTGAATCCATTTCCGGTCCTCGGGTGGGAATGATGGCAAACCAGCAAATGACTTTTCCATTGGGCCAGCGCCAGACCCAGGTGTCCCAGGATCTTGATGCCACAATAGATATGAACATTCGTGGAGCCCGCGAGGAAGTGCGGCTGCTCACCGAAATGCTACGGCAGCCGAAACCAGCAGATCCCCGGATGAGGAAAGATGTGAGGGATGAAGTGCTTTCTCCAGGTGGCAGGGGTTATACGGTGTCTAATGTTCCGGGAAGGTCTGAGGACATGGATTGGACTGGTTACCAGGCTTCCAGTAAACTTTTTTCTTCCTCAACTATAGGCCATTCCTCTGGTTCTTCACAGCTGTTCCAGTCTCCGGGCTGTGGCAGCAGCGGAGGACCAAGGGGTTTGGAGAGCAAGCCTCCTCCAGAACACCAGCCTACACGTTATACCTCTGAGAGTGCTAGCAGCATCTTGGCAAGTTTTGGACTTTCAAGTGAGGACCTCGAGCTCCTTAGTCACTACCCTGATGATCAACTGACTCCAGACAACCTGCCCTTCATTTTGCGAGACATCCGCATACGCAAAACCAAGAGGAATGTCACTGACACTGATATAAGATCTACATCTGATCATCTGGTACCTGATGCGCGACAAAGTAAAGTAATTGATTATGGACATTCAAGTAAGTTTGGTTATCCTGAGGAGAAACCAGACAGCTATTCACGCGACCACCTTATGAAAGAATCGGCAAAGTATGGGAGGGAAATGTCAGGCTCTTCCTTGAGTGGTGGTGACATGAATAAACGCACACAGCAAAATCCAGCTGGTCAGGTTCCTGTCAAGGCTTCTGTTATGACTGCAAAGCTTCAGCAGCCTCCAGCCATAAATCCAAGATCCACTGCACAGAGCTTGGATATTCAAGGAGCCAAGACGATATCTGGAAGACTGCCCACAGCCACGTCTGTACCACCACCTGTCAGTCGTCCTCCGCAGATGCCTCCTCCTCTTGCTGGTCACCTTGCACCCATGATCCCTTTGGTCCCTGCAAGTCCAAAACTGTCGTGGCCCCCTGCATTCCCTCCTACTTCAGTTTCTGCTCCATCTTCAAAGAGGCTACCAACACCTACCATGATGAACGATTACTCAGCTGCCACCCCAAGAATTTTTCCTCATACATGCTCTCTATGTAACATAGAATGTACCCAGATTAAGGTGAGTATCTGCGCCTCCCATAGTTTTTATTTCTAAAGCATTTCAATTAAATTCGTTGTCTAAATTCCATGATGTGTGAAGTGACTCATTGTTTTGTGTCCTCACAATGAGCTAAAATGTGTAACAGAATCATGAAATAAAATGAAAACAGACATGTAAAGTAATTTGTTTGATTTGCTTGTTTATATTTCTGAGAATTAAATTCTCCATTATCAGTTTAATGCAAAGCCAATTCCAAATTCATCATAATGTTTAAGACTGATGATAGAAGTGATGTGAATACCCCGCTGGTTCGTAAACGTAATGAAGAACCTGGCTTTTCCCTGACTGTTGTGAGCCATGGGTTGCTCAGTTTCAGTTTGTATTGAAAAGAAGACTATTGTTTCCTGGAGACCTGAAGGATGGCTCAAAAACACGAACTGTAATGGAACTGGAGTCTGTTAACTGAGTTGTGGACTGAACATCTTTAAAGATGAAGAATGAAGTTGATGACCTGTGAGAAGAAACATCAGTGGACCTTTTTGTTGACTTTTTATTTACTGAGTGTTTTCTTGGGAACTAATTTTGACCAGAACTGCAGTCGGCAAATGGTAGAGAATTGTATTCAAAAATGACATTTTATGCTACAAAGTTGACTCTCGTATCGTGTGTTTATTTTTTTTGTTTTATAGAACTGGCGTAGTCTATAGATTACAAATTCTGAAGTGTAACTTCATTCAGGAGTGTAGCCGTTGACACACCCTATTAATGCATTGTGTTCTTTTCAAATTATACCTGTTTTATTAAACTGTAGTTATTAGTAATTGCCCCCTTTTTCCCCCTGTTCGTTGACCTTCCCACTGTATATATTTTTGTTTGTTTATTTTGAAGAGGTAGAAATGGTGTTGTTTCAAGTGTTTGAATATTTTTGAACATTTAGATAGCAGCAAACAGGTTGTGTACTGCAAATAAGTGCCTAAGTGTTCTGGACGGCAAAATGGTAGTGTTAGTATTTGTTGCTATTCTTGTTTTTAGTTTTGTTTTTTCTTTTACAGGATTGGATTGAACATCAGAACACAAATCTTCACATTGAGAGTTGTAGACGTCTAAGGAAGCAGTATGTTTAATGTTTTAAATTATTGACGCTTACTGACATTATTGATGCTTGTTAGCTAGTTAAAAGGGCATTTACATAACCGGATTGTGCATCCTGTGCATTGTTTTTGTAGGTATCCTGATTGGAATGTTGAGGCAATTCCTGTTACTAGGTAGGTACAGAAGATCTCTCAGAATATTAGTTGAATATATCATTAGTGTTACCATAAAGACTTTTTTCTTTCCCATGCCAGTGCGGAGCCAAAACGTCATGGCCATTCACACTCCTACTCTAGAAGCCCTAGCCCCAAGCATCACCATGGTTCATCCAGTCGGCGTCAACGTTCTCGCTCTCGGTCACGGAGCCCTCGGAGGTACCGTCGCTCCCGTTCTCGAAGTCGATCCCGGTCCCCCCACAGGAGGACTCGTGGTGGTTCACCCTCATATCGGCGGAGGTCTCGCACTCCTCCCGGACAGCGGTCAAGGTCACCCGGTTACAGTGGCAGTAGTAGGCGCTCTCCTGTGCGGAGTTCTCGTAGAGTCAGCCCCCGTCGTTGTAGTCCTTCTCGCCAACAGAGATCAAGCAGCAGTGAGAGATTGGCTAAAAAACTTCTTGAGTCCTCAGGTAAGATGAATTGGCACTAGTATCTGGTCCAGATGTTGGTTTTCAATTATTTTATTTCTTGCCATTCTTGTCATTTTTTGGGGTCAGCTTGTTTATTCCTCTTTTGCTGCAGAACTGTGCTCTGTAACGAGCAGTACTTCCCTGAAGGCCATGGTGCAGTCACTGGCCCCAGCTTTACTAGCTGAGCTGGCCAAAAAGAGGAACAGTTCTTACTCTCCATCAGTGAGGAGTAGCAGTAGTAAGAAGCGATCCACCTCTCCGTCCTCTAAAAGAAGTGAATCTTCAAAGTCTAGTTGTTCATCTGCCGTAAGGACCAGCTCTGCCAAGGTAGCCCACGACACACTTGTTTTTGTCATTGTATTATGATGAGAATTGCATTTCTAATCGAAAAGGTTCATTTGACACAACCCAGAAGCCTGACTCTTGCACTAATTTATATGCACACTCCTATGACGAGTAGGAATGGTGCTGAATTTTTTTCAGTTTTGTAGCTACGTGGATTAATGGTTTCCCAAGCCTTGAGAAATTATTTTCTGGTCACATAGGCAGCTTCTGCAACTTTTCAAAGGCTTCTGAAATGTTTTTGTCTGGCCATTTTGCACTTACAATGAACAGGAAACTAAAATTATCTGCATCTGTATCAATTGGACCTTTTGTTAGCCTTTTCAGTAGGTTATCATCATAAGATATTATTTGTAAAACTTTTTCCCATAGTGACCTTCATTGATTAAACCTGGGGTTCCTAACCATTGGCATTCCTAGGCTCACGCTACTGACCACAAATGCTTCTGTGGCCCACTAGAAGCTGCAGACACATGTGACTTAATAAGCAATGGATCCTGTTGATTTAAAAAAAAAAAAAACTTACACTGAAAATATGGAAATAACAGCTAGTTGACTCATGTGTTGTGTTTTAGAGCGAGAAATCAAAGAAGCCAGCTGGTCCTGGGACATCCTGTTTGCTTAGGTTGAAGGGCATTCCGACTGGTGCTACCTATCAGCAGGTGGTCTCTGCTGTTGCACCTTTTGGCAAAATTCACACTGTCATCCTGCTTAAAGCCATCTCAGAGGTAATAATTGGTTCTAGTGTGCATTAGTTTTGTAGTCAGCGGTAGACCTTGAATTATATTGCCGTTAAGCTGTTGATTAATTTATTTTATGTTTTCAGTAATGCACTTCAGTCAGTTGTAATTTTTACAAGGGTTTTCTTCCACAAGTCCAGCTCATTTTGCAAAAATGATGCGGTTACGAGAAACTCCTCATTACGCCTAGTAACACAGTTTGTTTTACGTTGGAGAACTATTGAGAGCCGCCATTACAGTTGGAACTTGTCTTGAGTTTTATGTAAATATGATTGACCTGAAGGTATGTCAGTCTGAGTCCCTGAAATTTGTACTTGTCAGGCCTCAGTATGCATGGAGAAAGAAGAGGATGCCAAAGCTTTGGCCAAATGTCAGAACCTGAAGCTGCATGGCAGAGTTATTGAAATCTGTATGGAAAAGGTATGTTTGTCAAAGTAGATCTTGTTAGCCCCATAATACAAACTGTTATTACAAAATGTGTTATATTTGTAGGATTCCAGAGATGAGCGAAAGGATTCAAAACATCTGAATAAATTAGTCAAGAAGTAAGTATGGTTTATTGCTTGTAAAATAACTGAGCATTACCATGAGTGCACTTATGTTAATGTTATTGAAATAATGTGTTTTTTAATATAGAAAAGACCACAGTACAACTACAGCAAGAACACTTCAGTCATCTAAAGCAAAAGTTGCAATGGTCAAGACAGCACAAGCAGCTAAATCTAAGATCCTGCAGTCAGTTAAAGGGAAACAGATAATCAGGACCAAGCCCCCAGCTAAATGTGAGCTTGATCAACTTTTATGTTTATGCAGTTGTGCTCATAAGTTTACATACCCTGGCAGAATTTAT
>JBBPCX010000011.1:12023549-12097601 GCA_037974365.1 Hydrocynus forskahlii | reverse complement strand
TCTCTCTCTCTCTCTCTCTCTCTCTCTCTCTCTCTCTCTCTCTCGCTCTCTCTCTCTCTCTCTCTCTCTCTCTCTCTGGAAGAATTATTTTCTTTCTAAGTTTCACATACATATATAAGTTTCACATACCTATTATAGATTTTGTATCTATGACCCTCACTTTGTGATCACTGAATGATTATCAGAGAACTACGCACAATAACTCTCACTATATAATCTGTGTGTTTCTCACTGAACCCTGGGCGACATACTTATTGTATGCCTTATTTAGAATTAGAATATCTAGAGGAAAATGTAACCTTGGGAGGATTTCTCTCATCTTTGTCCTATTCTACAGGGGCTGCAGGGAGGATGTAGGTTGTGGGAAAAGGACAACATGATCTGGCATGAGTTTCATCCTGCCAATAGAATCCACCTTAGTTTAGTTTCACATGCACTAGACTGATTGCGGACATCGTTTTGATGTAAGGAAGTCACATACTCAGTTTAAATAAAGCTGAAGTAAACAAAGGGACTTTGAACAACTCCTCTGTAAGACTTTGTGTGACTTGTTCCCTTGTACAAGAATAAAAACTCATCTACTGCTTTTGACTCTGTCTTGTGGCGAGCTTCCTTTTTGAGAATCCTTTGGAATTTTTCTAACACTCTCTCCTCCTTTTCTCTCTCTCTCTCTCTCTTACACAGTCTAGGCAGTCGTCTGTGCGTATGTAGGTAAAAATCCAGTTAATCACAACATACGAGGAACGTAGATAAATTATATTGTACTTACTAATTTCATCCTTTCGCTTGACAAATTTCAGAGTCGTATCATTGGGGTCGTAGCGCTTTTCGACCTCCGTCATCTTTGAGCAGCCGCGCAGTCTCTGCTGTGCTGCCTGTAGCTTTTAGTTTCTGTTTGAGGAGTCACATGTCTACAGAGATGCAAAACAACCTGCTAGGGGATTTCTTTCCAAAGGCTCGTCTTACAGGAAAGAGGGAAAAAAGTATTTTTACTGAACTGTTTATTAAACTGTTGATATGAACCAGAACCGCAAACAACCGAAATAAACTTGGATCATATCACAAATTGCACTCATCAAAAAGGCAGCATCTTCTTATGTTCATGCACATGCATTGGTCCACCTGTACTGATGTCTGTGTATGTATCTACATGTTTACTATGGGGAGGCTGATGCTGGTCATGATCGGTGTATACAGGAGTATTTCAAGCACCACACACAAAAATGTAACCCAACTAAAACAATCTATCAGCATAATAAAGTCTGCATTCTATTTTTGAGAAAGGGGGACAACACCACTTAGACTTTCATGACCTTCATGCAGTAACATCATAATATGAAGTCACAGATGTCACACATATAAAGACATGATATTTAAGTGATGTTTATTATAGCTGAAATATGTCATTCTAGCTCAGCGGGTGTAAGCCTCCAGCAGGCGGGGTGAGATGAAGAGAAAGCGAAACTGCGCTGCAGTAGATCAGCTTTTCTCTGGAGCGCTCGGTCAGAATGGGGAAAATTTATCAAATTCGTGTTGTTGGCATCAAGGGCGAGACGAAAACTATCGACGTTGCTCACTCTGAAGAGGAGTTCAACAGCACGACTGTCGATGCCTTCAGAGAGAAAGTCACAGAGAAATTTCCGGAGCTTAAAGGTAACTGTGTGTCATATTTATTTTGTTGAAGTCCACTTTAAATATAGGTTACACTTTTACATGCTTATAAAGTCAATCAGTCAGCCAGTCTCTCTCTCAGGGCAGAACTTCAAGATGTTTTACACCAAGGATAAGCTGGAGGACGGGACCCTCTCAGAGAACAACATCAATGACAAATCCACCATCATGCTGATTGTGACCCTGCCCGGAGGGTGTGCACTGTAGAGCCGGTGGGATCAGGAGGGCCTCCGGCACCCTGGACGTTTTGTGCTTGCGTTCATTATTTTCTTTACCTTTATATTGTTTTTTGTTCGTTTGTTTAATGTATCTTAAATAGATCCATGTATAATATGCAAATAGTTATCTGTATACAGATTAAACAATAAACGTCTTGTTATTGTTATTCATTCCATGTATTTTCTTCAATCCTATTTCGTAGAGCTGTAATACTCTGATACTTTTTAGGATTCGGCTCTCTCTGAGTTACTCACTAAACTGATCCGGGTGTGTGAGTCACTTGAGTCAGTATTGCTAAAACGAACCGCAGTAAAACGACAGCTGTGGTTAACCGGCGGATTCACTGACCCGCCCTATGTGCTATAGGAGCGCTAACCCGCTCTCTGAGCGATTCAAATTCGGTTTAAGTTAACCGCCGGATCCCGCTCTCTGAGCGATTCAGATTCAGCTGCATGTTTCCGGCTGTAAAGGAAGTTAACCGGAGGATTCACTCATGACTCTGGTATGTGCTACAGCAGTGCTAACCCGCTCTCAGATTCGCCTGCAGATCGGCTCTGACTGACACAAGGAGTCCACTAGGAGGATTCAACTTTGCAGGAAGTTTGTAGGATTGTAGGTTTGTAGGATATACCTCATTTTTTAAGTGTGGTGGTGCAAAGAAAGTTGGTGTTTACAGTTTTAGACATTGTGTAGTTAGGACTCAAAGGATTCGGTTCAATGGAGACCTCAGATTCAGACTTATGAGTAATTTAATAGACTCGGGGGATTCACCCGGGTGAGTCATGAATCACACAGTTCTACTCCTTTGAAGGGTGTGAGATGGATGTTTGTAGCAGTGAGAAATGTTGAGTGGTCACATGTCTGAACAGTTTTCAGGGGAATTCCGGCACCCAGTAGAGCTCGGCTTAAGGATACGGTATACATTATTCACGTGGCCTTTAGCTTATCAAACAGACGACAAATAAAGACATGAGTGGCATAAACTCCAGTATAATTAAAAGTGCTTTCCACAATTTGGAAATTAAATCTACGGAATATTCCTTTGATAAATGGGTGATTCTCATGAAATCTTGGTTTCAAAGATTTCAAACATTACATTTTTCAAACAAGACTTGCATCAACACATTTACCCATTTATAACAGGTCTGAGGTGTTAATAATGACCAGTTTAAAATCATGTAGCAGAAATGTTAAACATTTTTTAGCATATTTCCCAAACATGTCTTTAAAAATCTCATTACCACAAGTCTAAAAACACCAAGACTCTTAAGAAAGACCAAGACTCATTTTCAAAAGCTGATTATTAACAGTCATGCTCAGTTACTTGAAAATAATGTATATTTTTAAAATTGACATTTTATTTTATTTTTTAATTTTTTATTTTTATAAAAAAAAAATTATATTATTGTTACTTTGACATCTTTTAGTGTACAAGGAAACCAATAATTAGAACATGGTATACTTCAGAAAGTACTATAGACTGTACATGTACTACAGGTTATGTCAAAGAAAGATCCGTACAAAAACCTTCAAAGAAGTACACCAGTCCTGAAGTCAGTAACACGAAGAGGCAATTAAAACATTTTATTTTATTTTTACTGACTTCTGTAATTACCACATAATGCTCCCTGAAAATCAAAGTATAAAGAAATGATGCAGCAGGCTAATTAATTTAGCCGAAATTTCATTGCAGCAGCTCAGAATGGTACTCAGTAGTTTGTATGGGACCCACCCACATGCTTATATGCATGTCTGACAATGTCTGGACATACTCCTAATGAGATGGTGGTTGGTGTCCTGGGGGATTCCCTCCCAGATCTGGACCAGGGCATCACTGACAGCCTGAAGTGCAATCAGGCGGTGTCAGATAGACTGAAACATAATGTCCCAGGTAGTCTATTGGGTTTAGGTCAGGTGACCTTGGGGGCCAGTCAATGGAAGCAATTCCTTCATTCCAAAAACTGCCTGCATACTCTCGCCAAATTAAGCCAGGCATTGTCGTGCACCATGAGGAACCCAGGACCCACTGCACCAGCGTAGGGTTTGACAATGGGTCCAAGCAAGGATTTCATCCCGATACTTAAGAGAATTCAGGATGCCATTGTCTAGCCTGTAGAGGTCTGTGGGTCCCTCCATATGTCTCACCAGACCTTCACTGACATACAACCAAACCTGGTCATGCTGAATGATGTTACAAGCAGCATAATGTTCTCCATGGCTTCTCCAGACCCTTTCACACCTGTCACATGAGCTCAGTGTGAACCTGCTCTCATCTGTAAAAAGCACAGGGTGCCAGTGGCAGACCTGCCAATTCTGATGTTCTATGGCAAATGCCAGTCGAGCTTCATGGTGCGGTGCAGTGAGCACAGGGCCCACTAGAGGACATCGGGCCCTCAGGTCCCCCTAATGAAGTCTCTTTCTTATTGTTTGGCATCAGACATTCACACCAGTGTCCTGCTGGAGGTCATTTTGTATGGCTCTGGCAGTGCTCATCCTGTTTCTCATTGCACAAAGGAGCAGATGCTGGTCCTGCTGATGGCTTAAGGACCTTCTACAGCCCTGTCCAGCTCTCCTAAAGTAACTGCCTGTCTCCTGGAATCTCCTCCATATGCTTGAGGCTGTGCTGGAAGACACAGCAAACCTTCTGACAATGGCACATATCGATGTGCCATCTTGGTGGAGTTGGACTACCTGTGCGACCTCTGTAGGGTCTAGTTATCGCTTCATGCTAACAGTAGTGACACTGACCCTAGCCAAATGCAAAACTAGTGAAGAAACAGTCAGAAAAGATGAGGAGTGAAAAAAGGTCAGTTGCCTTACTTGTAAAACCATTCCTGTTTTCGGGGTCGTTTCATTGTTGCCCCTCTAGTGCACTGAAACTGATAGAATCAGCTGAAACTGATAAACAACCACCTCTGCTACTTCACTGACCAGATCAATACCACAGTAGTTTAACTGACTTGATGCTATACTCTGATTAAAAAGTGTTCCTTGAATATTTTTGAGCAGTGTATTTTTAAAATAATGTGGCAGACCTGAAAGAGCATAACATCTAGATTATATGCATGCATTTAAAATCAAACTACTATTTATTATTTTATAAAGTAACATTAAGTGGTCACTTGTTGCAGCAAGGATACAGAAGTTTCAGAAATGATGTTGATGATTTGGCAATGATAAAACTATCAATACTGAGGCATGGTTAAAGCAATATAAAATTTAATGCAGGAAAAGAATGAAAACATGAAATGAGAAAAAAGAAAATATTGATACAATTTTGAGTATTGCCACCATTGTCTTTTCATTTAGCTTGTTTGTCAGATCTGGACTTACCATTTACCATTTTTACCAAATGGAATGTAGGCAAGACACAGAATGAGGATAAATCACATTGTCCTATAGTAGAGGCTATATGGCTGAATGTCCTCACAATTACAGTAAAATCTGACAATTTTGGCCTTGTGGTTTAGTGTTGGTGTTTTTTAAACAAGAGCCAAAAAGCTAACTGGTAATTACTAAGTTTAATTTTAGGGTTAGGTTTAGGTGTATCAGTGAGCTGCATTAATAAGTAATTATTGTCAAGGGAAGGTCTGAGCAAGGGTAGAAAGGTGTGTGCACATCCTATAGTAGGGACTGAATGGATATCACAGACATCACAAATGGATTACTGAGTGTGTGTGAATGTGAGTTTTTGTAAATTTGTGCATATGCAAGAACACTTTCTAACATTGTTATTTATTTGCCATGTATTTGCTAATTATAACATTTTTGTCTTTAGAGCACTTTTATGTTTACTGTGATACTGTGTTACACATCAAAATTATGTATTTCATAAATATTATTTGTAAATAAATTGTTTTAATGATTTCATGAGAACCACCCCATATTTTAATGTGTGTGTGTGTGTTTATTTATTAAAGGAAAAGGATTTGCGTCCCAAAAGATGGGAGTAATTTTTGGCTAAATGATCTGAACTAAAGTAAATCCATTAATCCACTGATTTCACTGTTTAAATACCCTGGATGATCATTTAAAACTCGTTATCTTGCAATCCTGATCAGATAAGCAGCGTAGCTAATGAACAAACACAAACAACATTACTGTGATCGTCTGTTTACCCATAGCTCAGGAGGGGTGCTGGAAAAGACGGACGGAAACGGGAATTAAAATAGTGTTCACGTGTACAGCGCGGCTCAAAGTGAAAGTAAAACTGTCCCCGTAATGACCGCCCATACAACATTTAGTCAGCTTTCATTTTCGGGGAAGAAAGTCAGTAAGGAATTAATCTAGTCACAGTTTTGTGAGAGGCTATATAATTACCTGGTTGCATTATGCTGAGTTCACACGAGTTGTTAAGGGGTCGCAGAAATTGGGTTGGAAGCACAGATGTTCGTGCGAGGTAAGAAACACCGCAGTGCGCGTCAGGTTTTCCTGACGAGTGTTTCAGACGGAATTAAAAAACGATACAATGTCTGAATCTCTTAATGTTCCTTGCTTAATTTAAGGCTTTTTCATCTATATTGGGTAAACCAAATCCCAGCCCTCTTTATAGCGTTAATTGCAGGGAACCAACAATAACTGCAAAAACTGTCTTTGCACTTCGTGTATATTGTCCTGATTGCATTTCTGTCATTTGTGTAGTCTTGTGGTTTTTCTGTTTTCGGTTGCACTATGGTCGTGTCTTGGATGAACGTATTTACGTTTCACTGTGTACTGTGTAAAGGGTTGAAATGACAAAGTCACTAGTACATGTAAATCCTGCATCGGTAATCACAAACAGAACCACATCTGGGTCTTTTTCTGCTGCCCTGTCAGACCATTTCCTTGACCTGTTTGTTTTGAGAGCTTTTTGCCTTTAGACTCTTCTTTGCTAACGCCCTCGGGTGGATCATTGCCCCATTTTAAAATCCCAACATTTTCAGACAGTTTAGGATTTTTATAAGACCATATTAAAACATGGGCTAATTAAGATTTTATACACTTCTTTTCGTCCGTGATGGAAAAAGATACCATGGCTTGAAGAATCAGGGTGCAACTTGCTACCTGAATACGGTTCTGCAGTGTCTCTACATGACCCAAGAATTCAGACAAGAAGTGGAGAGGTATTCCTATTCATTGTCACTGCATTTACATTTTACATTTTGCCATTGTTTTATGATATTCCTTTTATTTGGGCCATATCTCAAAGAAACTGCAATACTGTTTTTACCTTCATATATTTAGTTTTAATATTAATATTAATATGAATATTCTGGGTTGTATGTTGGAAAATGTGATGAAATATTACCTTTTCGTCTTTTGATAATTGTATCTTAGTTATAGACAAGGTCCAGGGGGTCCCAGGCAAGAAAGTGCTGATCTGTTGTCACAGCTGCAGAAACTCTTTAAAAAACTCAAGAAGGTTGACGGGACCACTAAAGCAATAACTCGAAGCTTGTGCATCAAGAATGGTAAGTTATGTTCAGTGTGTTTGGCTACATGTCTTTTTGTGTTATTCATTATGTCATATTTTCAGTTTACGAACAGCAAGACGCAGTGGAATACTATCAGAAAATTCTAAAAGCAGTTGGGCCGCAAGTGTCCCAGGTATGCTTATTATCCCATTTATCCTATTATATACATGGTCATTGAGTGTTCATTTTCATGAAACAGAAACAATTGTAAAAATTCTTCCAGATCTGAAGCAAGAGTGGATTTTCTCCTCTTTCAAAGATCAAAGCAGTGACAGTGACAGTCAATGGGAGTCTTATTTTCTCTTTGTCTATTAATTATTTTTTCAATTCTTTTTGGTAACTCCTTAAAAAAAAACAAAAACAAAACATCTCCGGCTCAAACTCATCTCCTGCCCAAACTGTGCCCAAGTGAATCTATTTGGCTCTATGATGGCTCTGTTTGAAGAATAAAGTAAAATTAAATACTAATAGACTTGATAGTATGTACTTTTAAGACTTCTGTGTTTCTGATAAATACATTTCTACACTGCTTTTGCTGAAGAAGACTCTTGATATCACCTGGAACTGCGATTCTTATTCATATTATATTCATATTCACATGAATACTCCACCCCATATAGTTCTTATATGTACATCATACATTCAGGTAACACCTGCACTTTATTATCCATAACTGTGATTACTGTGTCAACACAATCAGTCTTGTTGGTAATGCACCCGCCCTTTATCCGTTACTGTGACAAATAAAATCTGAATCTGAATCTGAATCTGACATATTAAATAAATGTGTTTTTGGTTTTCAGGTCTTTGAAGGTAAAATGATCAATAAAAGTAAATGTCTACCAAAAGAGCACATATTCCAAGAGACGTGTTCCTTCATCACTATCCCTCTACCCATAGAAGTTGGGCACAATGAGTTGTACAAAGTGGTAAAAAAAAACACTTCTCTGATAAGTGGAATCATAAGTGAACTCCATTTACTTTATTAGTCTAGATATACAGAATGTTTCTCTGTTACAGGAGGAGGGACTGAAAGCTTTTTTCAAACATTCAAAGCTAGATGAAGACAATTGGTTGTACTGTGACCAGTGTGACCAGAAAACAGAAACAGAAACTGTAAGTTTGTCTCCTGGTTAAAAATGAATGTCATGTCAGTATAACAAAGTTGTAGTGGAAACTCAGATCTGTCACTGAGAGCTGTGGTGTACTTGTACTTTACATATGTATTATATGTTAAATATATAAGTATATATAATTGTTTCTAGTGGAGTGAAATAGAGGAGTGTCCCACAGCCTTGACTCTGCATCTGAAGAGGTTTGACTTTGACTACATGCAGATGAAGCTGGTGAAGAATCACTGTCCTGTGGATATTCCCCTGAGTCTACACATTAAGGTATGTTTAAAAAAATCAGCAAAATTAGTCCACTGACATGTTCCAGTCTTTACACAAATTGATTCACGCATTGTTTGTTTTACTTTTATAGTTTTAATTAGCATGAATTAGCATTTCTGCACATTGTGATGCTGACTTTTTTCTTTTTCTCAGGATTATGACTATGATCTTTATGCTGTTATGAACCACATTGGTGATCGAAGTGGAGGTCACTACAATGCTGTCATCAAATCATTTGAGGACAATCAGTGGTACTGTTTTGATGACTCTTCTGTCACAGAGGTAGTTACACATGAAGCACTTGTAATTGTCCTGTTATGATTTTCGTTATTTCTACTCATTCATTTTAATGTGAGACTTACATTTTCCCTTTACAGTACTCAGTGAACTTTCTCCAAATGTGAGTACAATATTGCCCACACATCCAGTTCTCAAGAATATCAGAGAAGGTTATTTATTGATTGATTTTTCTTTCTATTTGACCTTAAGACTGACCTGTTTTATATTTTATTTTGTAGGTCAACACTGCCCTACGTACTAATGTACAGAAAAAGTGAGTAAACATTTTATCCTTCTTATTTGAAATGACAACTGTATGGCGTCTGTGGCTTCTTCCTACTTTAGTGAAATATTTAAAATTAATGTGTTCATTAAAAATTTTAATGAACACATTTTTGGTTAGATTTTTTTTTCATTAGTTTTCGGTTTTTAATGATACTTTCTCCCTTCTCCCCACAGGAGTGCCTCATCAAAGAATTTCTGTACCGTGGGAAATTGTTTTAATATCTGGAGTTAGTATCACGTGTCTGATATTAATCATTTATGGGAAGATCCGAATGGTTGGGACAGCTCGATTCCCTAAAGCAGTTTGATAGCTTGACATTTTGTCAAGGAAAATGGCAGGAAATTTTTACAGATGAGGGAACAACTGATTTGTTGATTAGCACAGGCTAAAAGGAAATCAGCAGGATTCAAGAGTTCAAGTGAATGCAAGTGAATTATAGCATTTTAAATCAGTCAATGTAAATGATGTGTTATTTTTAATCTTTGTTTTTTCTAGTGTCCAAAATCACATGAACAAGATACAAAGGTGTATCAAAAAAAGTCACAATAGAACAGTAAAAAACAGTAACAAGCCAGCAAAAATGAATTTCATATTATTGTATTTTGTGTGTTACAGGGTCTAAAATCAAGTATACAACAGTATTCACTAGGTTCCCCTCACCAGTTGTATATAAATAATCAATACGACAAATCACATCAGGGTATACCGTATTCAGAATAAAATGCTGCATCTTTTCTCCATTGTATCTGCAGTGAATTTGAAAGTGTGTCACAATAAAAAATCAGATAATGTCAATCAGATAAACAAACAAAAATGTTGGGTTTTTTTAAAGTCTTTTTTAAACCATAGTAAAACTCAGGTGGGTCAACTGAAATTATTTTTCCTTATATGCCAAATTTGCTAACATGTGGATCTTTATGCAGTTTAAATTGAGAGAAAAAGGAAACATCCAACAGAAAGTTATTTCAGCTACTAAAGAGGTAGTGCATTTATGGTAAGATCAACTTAAACTGTTTTTTGACTTCAGTGTAGTGCAGTACTAAAGTTATTGGTTTGCTTAAAATCTTTTTTTACAGTATTGCCATGGCGGTGTATAATTCAGTTTGGTTTATAGGTGTCATAATCAGTGGAGCTAAGTCGTTCTCACCCTTATCATTTTCTCCAGGACTGAAATATGGAGGAAATATTTTATCTCTGCATAAAAGTTTGCCCAGTGAAAGAGTAAATGTGGTACATGGCTTCTACATCATAATAGGAGACCACACCTTGCTCATAATCCACAAACATCCCAACTTTCTGAGGCTTTTCTTTCAGAGAGAGAGGGTGGTTGCAATTTCATTAGCATCGTACTTATTCCCATTCCTCAGCCATCCAGACGCCGTTCTCAGGACCCAACTCAACATCCCCTTTTCTGTTTATAGACTCAGTGGCCATGCCTAAATCCCACTCAGTTGTTCCTCAAAGTAAAGCATCCCTAGAGAGACGCTCCTTTCCCAGAATGCAGGAGCATACATCAAATCTAAATGGAATGTTAAGTTCTTTATGTGGGGTGCCACCATTTTATACCTGCTGCCTCTCATCAGACAAGATGAGCTCAGGATGGGCTATGTCAGGATCTAAAATCACATCAACTGGCGAAAACAGTAAATACTCTTTTAATTGTAAATTATAACATTCAGAGATCAAATGATTACTCTTAAGACCCATAATCTTAAGAAGCCGATATTACAGAGAAAAAAATGATTAATTAGAAGTAAAAGAGTACAATGAAGTTATAAGCAGCAGTTCAGCCAAGGCTGCTATTTGAGACGTGATATGGGGCAGCCAATCTAAACTGAGATAGTTTACCATATATTAGTATTAACAGTATTCTTTATTTATTTATTTATGTACCTGAACAATGAGGAAATGTGTTCAGTTCTCTGGAAACGGTGAAACGGTGAAGATGACGCTAAAGTGAAATAGATTAATGCATTTTAGATTCGGTTTTTCCCTTTGCATTAGAATGAACAGTTCAGAGTCTCTGCACTACACTAACAATTCACACATTATGTTTGCAACTGCCAAAATGTACCTATTTCTTTCATTTTCTCCAGAGCCTTCTGAAGTTGGGACAAGGTTAACCTCAGAGGTTCCGAAGGTGCCCAGGAATCTAAAGCCAAAAACATGACACAGGTTCCTTTAGCACTGAGAATGTAGTGGTGTAGTGCTGAAAAAGTAGTGCTTTGACTTTATTTGATTCAAACGAGTACACTGGTTTCACATAAATGAACTATTTTACGGCACCGCAATTATTGTCTTTCATTTAGTCAATTTCAGCAATAACTGAGTTAATGTCATATATTTTATTCATCTAGAACCTCTGTACACATTTGAATCAAGTCAATATATATTGCTTTTGCAGTGGATGCCTAGTAGCATTTACAGGACAGACCACCTGCAGTTGGTAGGGGTGGTATTTAGGATTTGAAAGTTGTTTCAGCTTAGCATATTTTGCTTTTGGCTCAGAGACTTCCTGCTCCAGCTCTGTGATGAGCCTATCAGCATGCTTCTCTACTGCTTTACCTTGTTGCTCCATGGATTCAAGCAGCTTGGCATGGCATCTCACAGTTAATCAATCAATTAAAGAGCTGTATGCTTTCTTGTGTATCTGTCTCTCTCTCTCCTTTGTTTCCTAATATGAAAAAGATCGTAGATTTAAAAAGAAGACAAAAGAAATGTGTCCAAACTGTGCTTCACTTTATTGCACTTTAATAGCTGTGCGATTTCCATTATCTTCTTCTGTCTATCCTTAATTATTTGCTGCACCTCTGTTTTCACCCTGCTCCGATATAACCTTTTAAATTTTTGAAATAAGACGTCCAGTGGCACCATGGAACCCAGTGAAAAATGCTGACAGCCCAATATGTGACAGACACTCTTCTTCTTACAGTATTAACTGAAGTGTAAACATACAAGATATTGAACAAATCCTCTGTAAATAAGCAGGGATTTAAAAAAAAACATATTTACATTTGAGAATGTAAACTTAAATATAACCAAGATTGTTTATGAGGTACTTACTTCACTCTACAGTTCAATAAAAACAACACTGTGACATTTGTGGTGATTTTCAGTGCAGAAATGACACAAATAGGTCTAGTCATCTCTGCAGAACAGTTCTAGAGGTCTGTTGTGCTTTTTGCATATATGATCAGCATATATGATCTTCCAGGTTCTCCACAGAGCCAATAAACTTGTGTTTCTTGAGTTTTTCTGCAATATTATGTGTTTCAAGATGGATCTGACAGAAAGAAGTTTCACAGTGCAGACAGGTTTTCAGAGCTTTCTGCTTTCTATTGAGTCCAATTATTTTAATGTGCTCGGCAGTCTTTTTTAGTGTTGTGTTTATTTAAATTAAATTAGATGTTGAGTCAAACTTCTCTCCATACAATGGACACTTAAAATGCGTAGTGTACTGTCTATGCCCTCTAATGCAGCCCCTGCAGAAGTTATGTTCACACGGAGTGGCGACTGGGTCAGTGAACATGTCCACATTACCTGCTTCTCGGACAGAGTACTGCTAGAGGTGGAGGTAGCCATGTCTTAAACCCTAAAATCAAACGCACACAGAAGCCTGAAGTGTGTAATGATAGCAGCATCTTGAAAACTATGAAAACAATGAAAACTGTTACATGTGAGAGAATCATAATACTATGACTCAGTTGTTGCCTATGTTCCTTGAAGTCTGGGCTTAAGGATGCAGTCCTTCATGCTCTGTCTTATTTCTCATTGTCATATTTTTATCTTATGTTCTTTCACTGCAGCATGCAGTATACCATGTTGCATTCAGGACACACATATATTGTCAGTAGCCAAATGATGTGAACCTCTTGGATTAGCAGTTAATATGAAGGTTAGATCTGAGTCAGGTGTTTTCAATAAATGGATGGCAATCAGGTGTGACAACATTTTTGTGGAAGCATGACATGGCTTGAGCAAAGGAGATTTCTAAGCTGCTGCTGTCTAAAAAGAACATCGTTGCCCATCTACAGTTTGCTAAAGACCATGCGGACAAGACAAAAAGTGTTTGGGAAAATGTTTTGTGGACAGATGAGACCAAAATACTCGTTTAAATGAGAAGCATTTGGAGAAAGCAAAAAGGAAAATACTGCATTCCAGCAGAAGAAGCTCAACGTATCTGTAAAATATGGTGGTTGAAAATGCCAGGACGTCTGTCTGTGAACTGAATCTCAAGATGTGGGTCATTCAGCAGTTATTGCTGCACATGGGAGTCACATAGAGATTCCCACTCTTTTACCCCACATGGATATGCAACACTGGATCATTTTCCAACATAAATAAATAGCCAAGTGTAATATTATGGGTCATGTGATGACTTTTAGGACTTGTGTGAAACCATGATGATATCTTGTCATCTTTATATTCTGCATATTTATATAGAAATATGGACAATTCTAAAGGGTTGTACGAACTTTAAAGCACCACTGCACCATTGGTCATACGTGAGCACACCACACCACAGTGTGAACAATGCGAAATTCTTTCTCTGCATTTAACCCATTCACCAAGTGAAGCAGCGGGCAGCCAGCAACACAGCGCCTGGGGAGCAGTCTGTTGGGACGGTACCTTACTCAAGGAGCCAACTCCCTAACCACTAGGCCACCAGCTGCCCTATGGGAAAGTGACATGAAAATATGAAACAGGATGGTTTAAAATAATTTATATAGTTATAACTGGAAGAGTAAAGGAAATCACAAGATAAAACCTGTGAGAACTGAGACCTTTTACCCTGTGCAGTTGCTATACTAGCATGAGCCTTTAACCATAGGGTGAGGGTGAACAGACTCTCCTAAGCAACCTGATCAAAATCACCTTGGAAGGTAGAAGCCATTTATCACAGCACAGTGTCATTGATAGCACTACATTCTCTAGGCATGCTTTGGGAAACTTATGAGTTAGGTATGAAGTATGTTATAAAACCAGTTACAGATGCTGTGAATTCTTTCTGTTTCTGAAAGGGTGTGGCAGAAATTTTGTGTGCTACTTTTATGTTTTTACAACATCACAAAACAATCTAATTTTGAGGCGGACACATGATATGAAACCTTTAGGGAGGATCAACCTTTTGACTCTTCTTATACTGGTTCACTGAAACAAACACATGAGAAATTAAAGTTTTAAAAGGTATGGTGATATAGAGTGATAATTGTGCAGTTAACTAGGAGAGAAACATTTAAACATGTAAGCATGTATATTTAAGGGTGTAAATGCTGTAGCTCTAAAACCTGGTAGCATTTAAAAGAAAATTTGCACTCATAATGAAAATGAGCATTACACCCAACATCCCATATTCCTCCCAGTGCAGCTGTTAAAATGTCTTAAATGTACACTGTACTTTGTTTGTTCCTGTATTTTTGCTGTGCATTAAGCACCAACATAATCATTTATCTGTATCTCTGAACCTCCTCAGCGCTCTTTTCTCTTCTCCTTTGTACCTCTGCTTGAAGACAAATGGTCTGCAGTGCGTCATTTATTTATAAAACTGTATTTTGCTTAAAGTGTACAAAAGAAAATTTTGCAGATTATGAATCACTCATATACATTTTAAAAAGCTAAAAAGTAATCTAGTATTCATCAGTATTTAAGATACAATTTTCACATCTCACAGTACCCTATCACAGGAATGTGTTTTATTTCGACATTCTAAATGTTAAATCCTATCTCTCTCTCTTCCTTGCTCAAACACACCGTCAAACACACAATGTTTATTCGCCGTTTTGTTTTGTTTTTTGGGTTAACTGATGAAAAGTAGCACAAAAGGACATTCAGTATCATTCAGTCAAAGAAGCCAACCTCCACAAACCTGCTCGGCTCAACTTCCCTCCCACATCATAACTGACAATTTTGCATTCTTCTTTGTATCTTTTACCACCCCAATGACACCAGTGGTACAGTTTCTAATTTTAGGAGCATGGTTCCTCCAGCAGACTGGTTTTGTTCCAATCCAGAAACATATAGAATACCACCAACCACATATATCTGATTACAACAGATGCCTAATACAAATGTCTTACATGTTCAACAAATAAGTCACATCTTTGTCCATTCGGAATGTCTTCAAACACATGACTGAATCTTGAAGAATAAATGTTCAAGAACCCACCAGTTGACACAGGAGCCATTACAGTTCAGTCTCACTGATTTCATATCATTCACTTCACTCCAACAGGATAGAAGGCAATGATTAGTCAGAACATTAACTTCAACTCCAAGGTTTTCACACTTTGTCATCTTCTAACATATAAATACACCACAGCACACAGTATGAACAGCAAGGAATTCTTTCTCTGCATTTAACCCATTCACCAAGTGAAGCACACAGCACTCGGGGACCGACCCCGTACACTGCTCCCGTTGTGCTGTGTTCTGGCTGCCTGCTGCTCCAATGGGTGAATTACAATAAAATTAATGACTATGGCAATTAATTATCTGACCAAGGGGCAAGTGAATAATGACACAGAGAGGGCCAAGGACTGATCTTTGAGGGACGTCTTAGTGTGACAGATGGAACTGTTAACATGACTATTTGCATTTAGGACAACAAACGGATATCAATTAATCATACAACAAATACTGGTATTCAGGAAAGAGCAGTGTCTTAGGAGTACATCTCCCTCTACTGTGCAGATAGTGAAGTATGGCCACAGTTTCCTCTAACCTAAAAAGTAGTTTACTATAAAAATGATTTGGCATCTAAAAAGTAAGAAACCAGACTGCTACAAACTTTTATATACATTTATAATAAACAATAAAGTTAGCAGAATGGAAGACACAAAACATTGAGCAGACAGATTACTCACATTTTAAAGTTTAAACATTTTTTATTTCTTGTCATAAATGAGTTTCAGATCATATATAGGCAGAATATATTACATGCATTTTTGCATTTCAGTTTGGCAATGTCGATATCCTGTATTCATGTGTAAAAGACTATTTGCATTCAAAGATATTCAAAGATTCAACACATCACTTTTCATTTTAGGCCTCTCCACATAACTTTTTCAAAGACTAAACATGGGCTGCAGGATTAAAACCACATGCTCTCCATTCAAATCTTTTTCCTCATTCTTTCAGCAAAAGATGATTTGAGAAACAGCGCATTTAAAATCATACTGGAACTGAACATAATCATAAGACTGCAAATTATTTTAACCTCAGCTACAATAAGTGAAGTTAGTGATATTGTTCCAGCACCAAGTAGCTTTTGTCCTGGCTCATAAAGTCCTTCAATGAAATGCAAAATAAGGAGAAAAACAAATATGTAGAAGACTCTTGTCAGGGTGACTCATTAATGTTTTTTTGGCTGCATGTGTGGCTGAGAGGTCAAATAAACATATGTAAGCTGGTCTGTATTTTCACTCTAATTTTCATAACTGGAAAACTTCATCCTTTTTCACAGTATCTATGGCACACTGACTCTGCCAGAAAGGAAATCTTCAGCGTAGTCAGATGGAGCACCATTTTACATTAAATGATGTATTCTGTATAATTGTTCACTACAGAGCTCTGTGTGTTTTTCTTTCTTTTACTATTTTTAAGAAAGCACTTCTTTATTTTACAGGCACATGGCACTACCCTGCATGCTGCATGCTGCTACAATAAACCTAATTTTACACTTAATTTTACCAGTCTAGCCAAAAAATAAAAATAAAAGTTTATGCTGACACCAGCCTAGACTTGTTTCCAACTGATGTTAATCAGATTCTTTGTGCATGAGGAAAAACAGCACTTACAGAATAACAATACGTGGAGCTGCATCCACTGAGAAAGGCAAGTACTGTTCTGATAACTCCTACTCGGGGAGCACAAGTGTGACTCTTTCTGCACCTAAAGAAATTTCTGCCCCTTAAGGAAATAGACATGCTAGATTATCATTGTACAAACTCAACTATAGAAATAATCATCAACACTGGGGAACATTGTTGTTGTGCAGTGCTGTTAATATTTCTTTTTCTTAATATTTTTCTGAACTCTGTGTGGTTGTGCAATCATACATTTGTTTACGCATTTGTCTAAAATCATCAATAGAACAGCTCTGACTATGGCTTCACAAGAAGACTAAAAATACACACTTCCACTCAAAACATCTTAATGAAGGCGCTATTAATGAAGATACACTTTAAATTAATATGATGGTCTTAATGAGCGCAGAAAAGTGAATAATTTGTATTTATATATTATATATTTCTATGTGATCACAACACTTGAGGTAAAATATATATTTCATATATCAGCTCCACATACCATACATATAGGTACTCGTTGTGCTATTACAGTAGCTCTCTGCATTATTTGATAGCCTTGCACAAGACAATTTTGGTGGGATTTTTTGACTGGAAGACTGTTTTCAGCCTAGTAGTGACACTGAGATGATCAAAAACAGCAATACTGCTGTGTGTGATATATTCTCTCTCACACACATACACATACTCACACACATCACTGATGACCACTAGTAAATGAGGTGAAGGAGTAATAATAATACAGAGACTACACAATGGTCTATAATGGAAAGTGGAGCTGCCAAAATGGACAATAACTAAAAGGTTCCTAATGAAGCAGTATGTGTCATAATCATTTGCAATATACGAGATATGAGTACTTAATAAAGTGGCATATCAATGTATATTCAATTACGTTTCCTTAAATAAGTGCGTCTAAACCAGCACTTAGTCTGGTCACAGTTAAATGCCCGTCAAACTGAATACAATTTCAAACAGTCTTACTGTGAACATTTGTTAAAGTGCATTGTATTTACATTTTCAGCTGTTAGATCGGAACAGTACTCATATAGCAAAAAATCCCCCAGAAAAAAATGATACATATTACTAGTACCAAAAGAGTTCATGTGCAGCAATATGAGAATGTGTCCAAAATCACTTATAGCCCAGGAAACAGGTAGAACTTCTTTGACAGCGATGTTCTCTCTTTGCATGGCATTTGACTGGGATGGCTCTTTTTAAATTTCAGGAGAACCTGTTGGTAAATTGAATAGTGAGACACAACCATGTTGTGATAGGAAGCAGTAATGGCTTTTTAAAATATGGCAAAATATGGTATGTTAAGAGCACAGAACTGAGCACCAAGAAAATTATCAGCTAGCAGACAAATACTGAATCAAAATGTGCACCTTTCTAAACAACTCTTCAATGTGGTCTTGGTGGGCATTCTGATTGAATATTTCCACAATGTCCTGAAAGAAATCTGAGCCTTTTTCTGGATTTCTGTAGGATACAGTATCTGCATGTATAAAATATAAAGTCAGTCAGGATTAATTATTCCCATGTTATCAATACCACGTGTAAGCAAAACAATCTGCATAAGACAATGAAAAAAATCTGCCATAAAACAATAAATAGCTTGGTGTTACTGATCTACATGAACAGAATTGACATTAATACACCACCATCACAGGTTTTTACATGTTAAGTTAAAAAGGAATCTCATTTGGCCATGTACAGTGCCTTGCAAAAGTATTCACCCCCCCTTACCTGAAATTAAAATGGATTGTTTTAGAGTTTGCACCATCGCATTTACAGAACATGCCTACAACTTTGAAGATTTTTTTTTGTTTTGTTTTGTGAAGCAAACAACAAATAGGACAAAATAACAGAAAACTTCAGCATGCATAACTGTCCATCTTCCCTAAGTCTCCATGAGCTTGCCACATCTTGCCAATGGGATTTTTGCCCGTTCCTCAAGGCAAAACTGCATCAGCTCCTTCTTTTTGGATGGTTTTCATTTGTGAAAAGCAATCTTCAAGTCTGACCACAGATTCTCAAGTGGATTGAGGTCTGGACTTTGACTAGGCCATTCCAACATGTTTAAATGTTTCCCCTTAAACCACTTGAGTGTTGCTTAACAGTGTGCTTCAGGTCGTTGTCCTGCTGGAAGGTGAACCCCCATTCCATTCTCAAATCACAGGCAGACTGACACAGGTTTTGCTCAAGAATATCCCTGTATTTAGCACCACCCATCTTTCCCTCAACTTGGACTAGTTTCCCAGTCCCTGCTGCTGAAAAACATCCCCACAGCATGTTTCACTGTGGCAATGGTGTTCTTGGGGTGATGGGATGCGTTGGGTTTGCGCCAGACATTAGCATTTTCCCTGGTGGCCGAAAAGTTACATTTTAATGTATGATGAAGCACACCTTCCTCCAAACATTTGGGGAGTTGCCCACATGGCTTTTGGCAAACTCAAAACATGCCTTCTTATTTTTAACATTAATTAATGGCTTTTTTCTGGCCACTCTTCCATAAAGCCCAGCTCTGTGGAGTGTACGGCTTATTGTTGTCCTATGGACAAATACTCCAGTCTCCGCTGTGGAACTCTGCAGCTCCTTCAGGGTTACCTTTGGTTTCTCTCTGATTAACGCCTCCCCTTTGTGAGTTTTGGTGGGCGACCCTCTCTTTGTTGTGGTACCATGTTCTTCCCATTTGAAGATAATGGATTTGATGGTGCTCCAGGGGATCATCAAAGATTTTAATATTTTTTATAACCCAACCCTGACTTGTACTTCTCAACAACTTTGTCCCTGACTTGTTTGGAGAGCTCCTTGGTCTTCATGGTGTGATGCCTCTTGCTTAGTGGTGTTGCAGCCTCTGGGGCCTTTCAGAAAAGGTGTGTTTATACTGACAGATCATGTGACACTTAGATTGCACACCGGTAGACTTCATTTCACTAATTATTTGACTGTTGAAGGTAACTGGTTGTACCAGAACTTTTTAGGGGCTTCATAGCAAAGCGGGTGAATACAAATGCACATGCACAATTGTCCGTTTTTTGTTTTTATTCTTTTATATATATATATTGTTTCTCATTTCACTTCACCAGCTTAGACTATTTTCTGCAGATCCATCACATAAAATAAGATTTAAAAAAAAACCATTTAAATTACAGGTTGCAATGTAATAAAATAGGTAAAAAGCCAAGGTGGGTGAATATTTTTGCAGGGCACCGTAGGTTCAGGTTGTAGCTACACACTTCTGGGATGGGACAATTGTTGATATTTACCTGGAGTACAGGATCTCAGGCAGCAGATGTCTTTCTCCTGGTGTTCTGTATGATGCCCTGCACTATCTTGTACATTTACTGCACCATCAGCGTCTAAAATGTTATTGTTGTTAGGTTAATATTATATTAATATGATATTAAAATGGACTGAGACCTGCAGTATAACACATGTTAAACGTTAGGAGAAAGGGTGCACTGATTTATTTGTTACTCACCTCCTCTGCATGATTGGATGAGGATGATTTTTGGCTTGTCACGCAGTCCAGCACAGTTTTGTGTGTACAGGTGCTCAAAGATCTTATCTGTATTGAAAATATCCTTTTCTTTACCACTGCAGTCAAAAACACCACATAATCCAGATGCATTTCCATGGGACATGAACACTACAAAGCAGCTGTCCGACTGTTTATGCTCTTCTCGCTTGGAGAAGTCTTGCATGGCAGCATCCATTCCCTGGAACAGTCCAGAAATGAGCGGCTCAGCAACTAATTGTTAACAGTTTTATACATCCTATATTTATGAATAACTACCTGGGCAGATAGATCCCTGAGAGTCACCACAGAATAACCCAGCCCTGCGAACAGCTTCTCCATATCAAGCTCATCCTTCTCCGCACCGACTCGGTCATTCAGGAACTGAAACTGAATGTTGTTGACGAGCAGCGCAAGGCGCTTTCTGGTAGTAGATTTGTCTATTATAGGGTATATCTACAGAAAACATTAAACATTAAACACAAACTTCATAAAATCTCTATTTGTATTATTACATAGTACATTTTAAGTATAGAACCCACTTACATCATCTTTCTTTTTCTCAAGTTTATTCTTTTTAAACTCTGGGTTGCACAGCACAAGAGGATCAGGTGGACTGGCCTGTAAAGACACCATAAAAATAGCTCTACCCTTGTACATGTGATCATGTAAAATATGATCTTACTAACAGTGACACATAAAACTTTAAACTAAGCCAAGACATCAAGACCAGGCTGAAAGATTTCTCATCTGATTTCTGCACATGTGCCCTGCCACCACATTGAATGTCTTGTTAGAGAGAAACATGTGCTCTAACCAATGATTGTATTATCACTACAGAACAGTCTACACCTTGGATTTAGTTCTTGCTCTCTCCTCTCTCTCACATAACATTCAAGCAATATTCTCTATACGGTGTTTACTCATTCAGATGATTCTTGATCATGATAGTTTTCACTTAACCCGAGTCAAATGCTTAACTATTTGTCTGAGTACTTTTTATCGCACAATTTGTGTTACAGTTCCAAACAAAACTGAATAATATAAAGGTAACTAATTTGACAAAGTAATATACAACTGCTTAGCCTTCGTCATGCTTCCTTACCAAATTTAGAATCATAATCAAAGAACCAGTATGTTATACTGATCACTAAAATATGATTTCAGAACAATACACTCACCGCCCTCTCTCCACAGCCTTTGTTTTCACATTTCAGGGCAGTGACTACCGACCCCTTCCATGGCTTCCTGCAGTTCCAGCAGAACTCATAGGTGCACCCCATCTTGGTAGTGCAGATAGTGCAGCGAACACACAAGTTTGTCTTATTTGCTCGTTCCACATAGGATTGGCACCCTGGACACTGTTCTTGGCAGATTTGGAGGCAGAATCAGAAATGAAACATGGTGTAACCCATTCAATTTCACAAAATACAATAGTTTCGTGCAATATCTCTACAGATCTTTTTTCCAGTTCTATAACACTACGCACAGTAAGAGACCACCCTTTAATGCATTCCAGTTCTGGCTATTAAGTACAACTTAGTCATTTCTGAGTGTCAGAAAAAAGCAGAAAAGATAAAATTACATAGAAGCCTCCAACAACAGGTATAAGATGAGTTTTCTCAGTGCTTAATTTGCTGCTCTACTTTTGCCACCGGACCCTTTCCATCCTTCCACAAAAAGCATTGTGGCGTTACGTTACTCATCAGAGACACAACTATTAACAACCATTCAAAACCTGGTAAACCACCTGTCACTGTCAACATTAAAGCTTTCATCTTTGAGAGAGAGGAGACAATCAGCACCACTCTTGCTTCAGGTTTGAAAAAGTTCACATGGACTGATGAGTGTATATTTGGGCTTATAGACTATACAATTTTAAGAGAAGCAGAAAATGTAACTTCTAAGACTGAAAAAAAAACATCCTAGCAGATTCTTTTGAAAAACTGAAAGCTAGTGTACCTGTGCACCCTCTCTAACATACTTAGGGATGATTCTGCTTGTAGCTCCAATACCCAATTACTCACTTCGTCTGCGCCGGCCATGTGTAGCGCCCAAAGACAAGAACTTTCTCTTATTCCCTGTGCTTTAAAATTGCACAGGTACACTAAAATAAATAAATTCCTATATATTTTAGAATTGATGCTTTTATTCTCATGTTTTTGCTTATGATGTTGATCACTCTTATGGTTACTGCATCACAGGTTACACTGTTTAAAAAAAAAGTTTATTTATGCCACTGTACCATGCCTTGTCAAACGACAAATGAGCAGTTAATAAAAAAGTAAGAAAAGGGACTGTAATGAAGATAACCTTCATAAACACTGAGCACTGATGTTAGTTGTTGAGGCTTGTGTAAAATGTTTTTCTTAAATAAATAGGACTTCTTTAAATAAATAGGTTCAGGACTTCTTTTCTAGGAACGTCATAAGCAATATTTAGTTGATATGACAAATATTGGAAAATATCCTTACAGGCTTATAATCACAGAGGTTTGCAGCAGTCAGCACACCGAGCTGTTCTTCAAAATCTTCCATCTGTTCGGGAGTTAGTGTCGCTGACTGACACAAGTCCTGATAAGAAAATCCCATCCCACATGTTTTCTTCCCATCCTTATCAAATCTAGGACAGGTGAAGTCTGTCTTTTTCTAAAACAGAGGGACAGTATTCTTTATAAAGGCTTTATAATATACTGCAATGTTTATGCTGTAAATAAAATTAAATGACAAGAATAGACTACCTTCAAACTCAAAATTGCACATCTTTACTTCTAGTTTGGAGTTTATATTAATATTTTATTTATAAGTGTACTCTGGAGCCACACCATCTCATCTCACTGTATCCACACACACACACACACACACACACATGTATACATGGCTGAGATCTAAACCACTCCAAATGGAAATACCTGTTTTAGACAGTACTTGCACCATGCGATTAAGTAGTCTGGGGGTATTGCATGACCACATGTTCCTGAAGACAGAAAATACTTTCAGTAAACTGATGTGGAATCAATTAAATTGGGCAGCACATGTTGTTTAGGCACCTTATTTTTTATTTAGGCTGAAGGGGTTAAGCAATTCATTTAAAGTCCACTTACTGATTCTCACGTGTCCAGGTGGGCATTCATCTGACTTTCCATTCCGTCCACCTTTCGAAATATCTTTATTTTACGAGGGAAAAAATAATATAAAGACAGTTAAATTCAGCATTTGGTTTCCTTGTTCCCCGTCACTTTCGGTTTTACTTTGTGAACCATTTGAGTAACGCATTCTGCGTTTAATTAGCTCGAACCACTAAATGCGTCCATTATATATACTAAAAAAGGTTGAACTGAAAGAAATAAACAAGTATACAGTTAATAACATCAAACAGGCTACTTACTTAGATTACGAAAAATGTATAACGGTGTACTGTCTTCTAAGTGTATTTCCTCTTCATCCGGCTGGGACATTTCTCAGATACTAATCTAAAAGCAGGTTTTAAATGTCCCACGCTGAACCCGTTTCCAAATCCTGGTTTTTAATCGTATCGACCGAAAAAAGACGCTCCTGATGCACTGAGAGACGAGAAACCGAACTGCTTCCTTTCTCCCAGTCAAACAAACACGCACGCGCGCGCGCACACACACACACACACACACACACACACACACAGAAAACTTATTCAAACTGACGCTGTAAATACACTGTATTTATTTATATACCTTTTTTATAACGTTAAAGACTACCGCTGGAAAACAGCAAGTCATAATACTGCATTCACTCACACTGTTACTGTTACTGCTCCTGTTGACTGCACTGTATGTTGGCCTGCCCTGTATATTATTCTTTGCTCTTGTGTTTTTTGTGTCTTTGTGTAATCTTGTGTAGTTTTGTGATGTTTCTGTTTCTGTTGTTTGTGTCGCACCCTGGACCTGGAGGAAGGTTTTTCTATATTTCACTGAGTAGATGTAATGACAATAAATACACGATGTGGACAAAAGTATTGGGACACCTGACCATTACACCAACAGGGACTTTAATGGTGTTGCGTTCTTCTAAGGTGGTGGCCTAGTGGGATGGATACCGCTGGCTCAAGAGGTCATGGGTTCGAATTTTACCTTCAGCACACTATCACTGGGTTCCTAAGCAAGACCATTAATCCCAAACTGCTCCAGGGAGACTGTCCCCTGTAGTTAAGGAATGGAAGTCGCTTTGAAAAAAATGCCGTAAAATGTAATACATAGACCTTAATACGAAGTCCTCCCTTTGCAGCTCTAACAGCTTTCACTCTTCTTGGAAGGCTTTCAACAAGATTCTGGAGTGGGTATTTATGCCCATTCATTAATTCTGTAGAGCATTTATAAGGTCAGGCACTGATGTTGGACGAGAAGGCCTGGGTCGCAATCTCCGTTTCAGTTCATCCCAAAGGTGCTGGAAGGGGTTAAGGTCAGGGCTCTGTGCGGGCCAGTCGAGTTGTTCCACACCGAACTCATCCAAAAATTGAAATTTGCTTTGTGCACTGGTGCACAGTCATGCTGGAAAAGAAAAGGTTCTTCCCCAAACCTTGTCCGCAAATGTGGAAGCATGGTGTTGTCCAAAATGTCTGGTTATGCTGAAGTATTAAGATTGTCCCAATACATCCACTTGACTTGACGTCGAAAAACGAATCTGCCACAATGTAGTTTGTCCCTTTTGTCTTTCCGTAGACGCATCTGTTCCAGTATGGCGGCGATCAGGGGCAGAGGGGTGTCTGGCGGACTGACGGCGTGTTTCTTCAAACAGACACATTTGACGAACATTTCTGCGCTGCCCACCGTGTCGATCCGGAACGGGGTGGGTCGGGTTTGTTTTCTTTGGCCTGTAATGTGTGTTTTGTGTGCCGGGGCTCGGGAAAAGCTCGTTTGGCTGAAAGTCCTTGCTGTGTTCGGTCAGTCTCTGAACACACATTCACTCAGCTGCTGGTTTGACACTTTACTCTGACAAGAGTCCAGCTATCAAAACGACTCACTTCACTTTCGAAATCATTCGCTGTTACTCTAAAATAATAACGATAACCTTGAACATTTTCATCCTTAAATCATTTATAAAGGGCACTCGTTGTTTTGGTGTCTTAGCTATGTCCTAAAAGCGTAATTTTTTTACATCATCTCCAGCCTCCTGTTTAATTAAATAGATGGTTTTTGTTACTGTACCTAACCCAGCCACTGGAGGTGCTCAAGCCAGGGTATTTCTTAGTGCCGTTCCCAAGCCCAAGTCAAATATGAGAACAGTCATGCTCCACAAGTCATGATGGAGGTGGGTTTACTCCAGTTATCAGCTATGAGCCCTTTCTTGTTTGCTATGGTGATGGACAGGTTGGCAGGCGAGATCAGACAGGAATCCCCATGGACTAGGATGTTAGCAGATGACCTTGTGACCTGTAGTGACTGTAGAAAGTAGGTTGAGGAGACCCTGGAGAGATGGAGAAATGCTCTGGAAAGGAGATGCATGGAGGTCAGTAGGATTAAGACAGAATACCTGTGCATGAATGAGAAGCAGGACAGTGGAATGGTGAGGATGCAGGGAGGAGAGCTGACAAAGGTGGAGGAGTTTAAATACTTGGGATCAATAGTTCAGAGTAACAGGAAGTGTGAAAATGAGGTGAAGAAGAGAGTGCAGGGAAGGTGGAGTGGGTGGAGAAGAGTGGCAGGAATTATTTGTGACAGGCATGTACCAGCAAGAGTGAAAGGAGCATGGACAGGATCAGGAATGAGTTCATTAGAGGGACAGCTCAAGTTGGACCTTTTGGAGGAAAAGTCAGAGAGGCGAGACTGCGTTGGTTTGGACTTGTGCTGAGGAAAGACTGAGTGTGTTGGGAGAAGGATGCTGAAGATGGAGCTGCATGGGAAAGGAAAATAGGTCTAATAGGAGGTTTATGAATGGTGAGGGAGGACCTGCAGGCAGTTGGTGTGAGAAAGGAAGATGCAGAGGATAGAAGAGATGAAGACGATTGATTTGCCATGGCAGCCGAAAGTAGAAGAAGCAGCAGCTGTTACCGTACTTTAAAGATGCATGTAAATTATCTTCATTCTGACTGGTTGTCCCCTGTGTAAAAAAGTGTGTCCAAGTTGTGTGTGTGTAAGTGTGCTTGAATAAATGTCTTTAAATACATTAATTCATGAATTATGTTCATTATGTTCTGTCATCTTTTCTACCCCGGGACAGTATTTTGAACAGAGATCACATCTTCACACAGTCAGAAAAAATGGGGGTCCTTTTATTCATGCTTTGGTTGGATGTCATAACCATGGACGGTTACTTCTGGTCAGTGCAGTGGCGGTCCGCCATAGCAGCTTACAGGTGTGTTGAGAGTAACTGTATCTTCATTGTAATATGAAGCATTTTTGTCTAGTTTTTCTATTTTTTGTCTAGTTTTTTGTACTGTTGTGAGATTGAATGTTAACACTTCTCCCTCTGAAAAGAATAACAGACATTCCTTCATGTCTCTGTTTCTCTGCGTGTTTCTGAAATTCTATCATTTTAACGTATTTCTTATTCTGTACTTTCTGTCAGACGGCAGGTGAAACAGTGCTTGCCGTTACCCCGGCAGCAGAGGCCTTAGCGTCTGCTCCAGTGTCTGCTCCAGTGTCTGCTCCAGTGTCTGCTCCAGTGTCTGCTCCAGTGTCTGCTCCAGTGTCTGTCCCTGTCGCTGACCCCACACCTGTCATCACACAGCCGGTCACAGAACAAGTGACTGAGGCACCTGTCATGGCAGCAGACATCTTGCAGGGAGCAGGGGCAGAGCTCAGCCTAGCAGAATTGGGTCTTGGCAGCTATACGCCTGTTGGCATGATTCAGAACTTACTGGAATTCATGCATGTTGGCATTGGGCTGCCATGGTGGGGCGCCATTGTTGCAGGTAGGTCAAAGAAATCAGCAACATTTTCTGTACATTTAAAAGAAATACATCAATGGCTCCCAATCCTCGTACCACTGCCCTTAGGGTGTTCCCTGCTGTAACACATCCACAGCTCAGGCAGGACAAGTTTATTTTACTAGGTTATTATCAGGGGTGTTGGGAGCAGAGGAAACTGTAAAGTTCCAGGGATGTGGAAGTGTAAGATCAAGAGTGAGAACTGAATTTCACTGTTTCTTTGCTCATTTATTTGGACCTTTTTATGTTTCATTCTCAGGCACCATCATAGCTCGCTGTATGGTATTTCCGGTCATTGTAAAGGGCCAGAGAGAGGCAGCCAAGTTGAACAACGTTCTCCCAGAGATGACCAAACTCACCAACCGAATGAACGAGGCCAAGCAGAGTGGCAACAAGTTTGAGTGTAGGTACACTTTTTTGAGTGTATCTCCCTTTACAGCTGTATCCTTATCCTTCTTTGGATCTTGAAACGAAATAGTGGATTAGACTCAGATCATCAACAAAGTTATTGTTACTTTGCTATGTACCACAGCTTTTTGGAGCTAAGCGGAGCTAATGATGAATATGAGCTCAAAGTGCAGACTTCAGATCTTTAAATTGCTGAAAATGTCTTATTTTCACTACTTGAGTTATAATTTCTGCAGCACCTGTGTTTCTGCTGTGTTTTTGGCTGTTGATAGTGAAAAGATCACTGAAGTGATCTGCTTTAAAAAAGCATTGCAGGAAATGGGGGAAAGCGCAACCCAACGTGGTATGTTAGAGCAACATGAAATTGCAGACAGCATTTTGATCTAGAGCGAAATACAAGGTGGCTTTGTTGTCCACAAAGAAAACATGTCACTCACATTAGTAAATCCAAACTTCAATGAAGAGCTGCAAGTGCACTATAATTCTCCCAGAGATTAAGTTTATACTCTGTCAGGGCTCTGTCAGATAACACAGAGAAGACATAGAAGACAACATTATACATTTTCATACAACAGTATACAACACTATAAAATGGTTACTTGACCTTATTATTCTAATTAAGAGCATGTTCAGAATGTGCACTGTACCACTGCGTACATATAAAGTGAAAATAATAAATCTAATAACAAACGTATAATAAGTCAATAATAAGTATTCCGTAAACAATTTGAAACTGTAGGCTAAGAAATCTAATGTAACACTCTGGAATGTTGCATTATGTATGTACAAAATTTTTGCTACATAATCTTACCTAAATAAATGTTATTTATTAAAGCACATAGCGGAATGGACTTGGATCAGATTGGGGGGCAAAAAAAGAAAATAATTGAAATAATCCTAATTAAAATGTATGATAATCTCTAAAGATTGTGTTTAAAAAACTCATTGTGAATATTAAACTAATCCAGATGTCTGCATTAGAACTGACCACTGATGAAGAACTCGCAGACAACAGAACTTGCTGAAAAGACATGCTGTAAGGATTAGGCATTTAAAGTATTTATCCATGTCTTTCAACCCATCACTTTTGAATAAAATTAAACCATTAATACAGAGTGTGTTTGCGTGTGTGTAATGTTATCTATTGAATAATAAACAAACAAAACTTGCAGCCATCATGTAAATTGTCAGTTTTAATTCTTGGTTTTCGAATCATTTGCTTTCAGTAAAGTCTGAAACCCACAGACATCAACAAAAACTGGTCTAGGTCTTTGCAGCTGTCTTCAGTTTCCTCTTGTTGGGCTGTGTTACCTTTAGTAAAATTGGTGCTCACCAGAACTCACCAGTTCATCCTTTCTTTAGTCTTATGGTGGCTTACTTCACTGGCATTGACAGCACTTTGGAATTCATGATGAGAATAAACAGAATAAACACAAAATCTGCTTAGTTGTAAGTGGTATAATGAGCGAATGACATGCCTGGTCCTGGAGCAGTTGAGCAACCAGTTGTTTAATTACTTTTGAGCCCCTAAAACTGGAGGCTATGTATGCAAATTATTATTTCCTACATTTATCTGATTTGGATGTAAATACTTTCAAATAAAATCTCAAACTCCAGCATGCTGTGGTAGACAGCTAAAATAACAATAACTTCTCAATATCCAAATATTTATGGACCTGACTGTATATTCTGGCTATGCTTCAGCTTTGTCATTGTCCAAATTCTTAATTGCACTTAGTTTAACATGGTTAGTAGAAGCAGCATCAGTTATCACAAGAAATCAATGCTTGTCTAATGAAGCTTATTATTGGTTATTGCTGTATTACAAAATGTTTTTTTTTTTGTCCCATTCAGTCTCAAAGGCATATACTGACATGATGATGTTCCAGAAGAAGCATGATGTGAACCCTCTTCGTGGGTTCCTGGTGCCTTTGGCGCAGGTCAGAATGGAATTCTTATCTCTAGACTATACTATATTAACATTGCTATTTACAGTACTTTAATATTGATATTATAATCCTCCTATATCAATAATATTACTCATACTATTACTATGACATTTATATGTGGGCCACAACAGATTGCTGTTTAACATGGTTTATGCTTTTATCATACTTATTATGTTTTTTTTTTTTTCTTTTCAGGCACCCATTTTTATCTCATTCTTCATTGCCTTGCGTAAAATGTCCTATCTGCCTGTGCCCAGCATGCAGACTGGAGGACTGTGGTGGTTCACAGACCTTACTGCAGCAGATCCATATTTTATCCTTCCACTTGCTGTCACTGGGACAATGTTTGCAATTATTGAGGTACTTCAAGATCTGATGAAACTGACTGAATTTTTTTGTCTCAATATCAAATAAGGGATAATTATACAATTTCAAATGATTGAATATTGCATAACAGATGCAACTTTATAAATGCATTCTAAAGTGAAAGATTTAATCAAAAAGTGAGGTTTGTTAGATGCCTTGAAATAATACATATCTTACCAGAATAATAAATTAATTGATTAAAACACCACTGCCTGGTTCTCTAAACCATTTTTCTAACTTTTAGTTGGGAGCAGAGTCTGGTGTGGACAACCCCAATCTTAAAGCAATGAAGACTGTCTTCAGAATCATGCCATTTGTCATCTTGCCTATGACTATTAACTTCCCTACGGTCAGTGTTTTTCTCTCATTTTGTTGTGCCTTTTTTCTTCCTGACTCCTGTATGTGTAACACTATCTGTGATTTTTTTTTTTCCATAGGCAGTCTTTACCTACTGGATGACTTCAAACCTCTTCTCTCTGGGTCAGGTGGCCCTGCTGAGGCATCCTGCCATAAGGCAGAAGTTTCGCATCCCTGAGCGCATCACTCACCCCGTATCTGCCATGCCCCCCAATGAGGGCTTCATCCAGACCATCAAGAAGGGTTTGTCGTAGCTCGTAGTTTCTGTCTATTTTCCCATTTACGTTATTTTAGTCATTTAGTGTGTGTGCGTACTTAAGTGTTGACTGTCCCTTCTCGGCAGTAAAAAATCTCGTCCATTGCCAATAATCAGTATTTTCATGTCAATAGATGCAAATACATTTGGGATTTGTTGCATTTGAGCATAAATAGAAATATGGAGAATAGTACCGGTGATATTACAAATAGAGTCATATCGATTTTAAGTTGTTTGAGGGTAACAGCGTCACTCTTATTAAGCCCTTTTAATAATGCTAATAGCTCCCCCTTTGTGGAAAATCCTCAACAAAGTTTCATCAAACATAAACTGAATAACAATGCCTGGCTTGAAATTAATGTTGATATGATATTGTTTTAATCAAAAATTGTTGAAGCAAAAATTACTTTAAATGGAAATAGGACTATTGCAGTACATGTTAATGTCTGTTTCAACATGTTTATTATGATTTTTTTTCCAATGTGTGTCTCATAGGTTGGAAGAATGCCCAGTTGGCTCACCAGCTGGAGGAAAGAGAGAGGAGGATTAAGGGACACCTCGACATGGCGGCCAAAGGTAAGCATGGAATGCATGTAACTGAGAGAATGTGGTTACTGTTTTTATTTGTTTGTTTGTTTGTTGATTGATTAATAGTTTCAAACTTTTTTCCCAACTCCTTATCTATACCTCATTTAGGCCCCCTGAGGCAGACTTTTACCCACAATCCCCTGCAGCAGTCATCAGCACCAGTATTGAGCACAAAATTGTCCAGTTCCAAACAAAGAAACCAGCCAAAGGGTGGAAAGAAGAGACCCTGGGAGGAGACGATAGGCTAACAGCTGCCTAGCCGACAGTTTGTAGTCTAATTTGTATATATTTATGAAGAGACTGAGGATTAGTAAGAGGGAGAGGATAATGAGGGTTGGGATGGAAGTTATTAAGCTAAGTACACTATCATACCAATCCTATTAAAGATTCAATTTATCACTTAATTTTGCTTCGTTTTTCCACCTCCATAAAAGTTAATGAATCTGGTTGATAATCTGGTTGATTGATGATCTGGTTGACTGATGAAAAAGTAGCACACACACATAATCAGGTTTCCATTTTATTTGATATCTTTAGTGCATAAATATACAATAAACTAAATGTAATACACAAATGTGAAACATGTCCTCAATCCAAACCATATTATTTTTCTCTCACTGGCAGTGTACACATTCCTTCTTAACCAGCTAGTCTTTAACTGCAAAAGAAGATGACCAGGACAACCAACCCAAGTATTCCAGTACTAAAATTACTTAGGTTTGGTCATAGATAATAAATGGAGACACTAGGAAAAATATATATAATTCTAACTAATATTTCTGTGGTGTACTGCCAATTTACATATATTGATGCATTTAATACTTCATAATGAAATGTAAAGATGTACATTAACTACACTTCAGATTTACCTTTCCTCAAGGTACCTAGGTTTTTTTCTTTAACCTACATAGAAATCTGTCTTGCTAAATATAAGGCTTGTGTTTTAGCCCTTCGTTGCTGGCAGCTATAAATGTAGAAAAATGTTCTCTTAAGAATTTTTGGCAATATCACAAATACCTCTGTACATTTAATAGCTGTATAAATATAACAAAGACCTAGAAACACTGGACTTTCACATTTTAGCCCGTACAGTCTAGTGTTATCAGTGCTATTGTTTAATTTGGTTTAGCCCCTTTAGGGGTTCATATACTCCCCTTTTTAAAATTAAAGCACATTTGTCCAATCTTGCTCATGAAGAGTTTCTGCCCTGCAGTGTTTGATTCTCTACAAAGGCAAATACGGCTGGTTTAGAATTGTGGTGCCTAACCTTGGGCGTGGACGGCCCCCTGCTCTGCGCATTTTGGTGTTTTCCCTGCTCCTACTTACACCTGATTTAACTAACCAGTTACTTTCACAAGCTTTTCTTGGGCTGATGTGGGTGTGTTAGATCAGGGAAAATACTGGACATATTTGATTTTCACATTTTCAATATTAGAACTACGTGTGTTCAGTCTGGGGCTGCTGGGCAGCGCTGTACTAAAACGTCCTTTAATCCTAATCTATCAGAACTTTCTGAATACTCAAAAACAAGTGAGAAAATACATAAATATGTGCAACAAGAATTGTACATGTCAGTGTTTTTTATCCTGAAAGGAATGTGTATGTTTCTAGGAACAGTCCTTTAGGCATCTGTATAAGGCAGTGCCTAAAGACCACATTATATCAGTCAAATGACCCAGCTGGTTGTTATGAGTGTCCACCTTTGACTGAGTCAATGAAAAATCTGCATACTGAATGGAAATTCTGGTTTTCCCTTCCTACTCCATTTTCTCATCATCTGTGTCCATCTCAGTCAGCACGCAGTAGCAAACCTTCTGAATCAGCAAACCAGACGATGCTAAAAATAAAGAGAAACCATATTAATTATTTACAGGAACAGGGCATGAAACCAAGCATGAAAATACCTTGTGTGGGTGAGAAACAAAGCAATAATGTCATGTGAGTCTCACCAATAAACTTGCGCAGCCACATTGGCCTCCGTGTGGCTGGAGTATAGCAGCAGAGGAAGTAGACCGGTACCCCAGAGAGGGCAATTCCAATGCCAATCAAGGAGTTGATGGTGTCACTATAGAGCGGGACCACCACAAGGAAGATGGTGCAAAGGCAGAAGATAATCGGGAAGACGATACTGAGCTGAGAAAGAGAGGGAAAGGATGACAAAGCATTAAAAAGGCGCAGCATCTGATTCTGACAACCCAAAAGCATCTTAATGAACGAGAAAGGAATTATAAGTATTGGAGATGAGATCATTCACTGTAATAATCTGCAGGAAGCTTAAAAGGTCAGACTGTGTATACCTTCAATGGGCGTGGTCTGTCTGGCTGTTTCCAGCGCAGGTATAGCTGGCCCAGAATGGACAGACCCACAAAGAACCAATAGCTGAAGCTGTAGTAGTTGATTAGTTTAAATATGTCCTCCACACATAGATACACGAGGGCCATTGCACCCTGTAGGCCAGAACAATGGACAAACAAACTGTTATTCAGTTGCCATTTACACTCTTAATAATAATGGTTCTTTGATTGGATCTATGGTCCTAGGGGAAGAAATGTAATTTACACAGGCCCCTTTACATTTTGTGGAAGTTCTTTACTTTAAAAAGGTTCTTCACTTTCATAGAGCCATTTATTCAAATTCATTAAAATATTATTTTAGGCAATGGTCCACAAAATCCGGTCCTGGAGTCTCCCTGTCCTATACATTTCCTTGCTTTAAAACACCCAGTTTAACTCAGGAGGGACTTGTTAATGAGTCGATTAGTTGGATCAGGTGAGTGAGGAAAGGGGTACACCAGCTTTGGGGACCACTGCTACAGGAGAGCAACAATGGATATTCTGTGTGAACCTTTTTTGGGCACCTTCATTTTTAACAGTGTACATTTACAGAGTGCTTGTGATGTGTAAGATATTGTAATCTGAAGCATGCAAAACCAGAAACACAGGAGACAGACTGTAACAAAAATATCATGTCTTAGAATGTATGAATGCAACACATGAGTTCAAACACTCATTCTCCATCTCTCTGTATCACTATTTCTCCACTTTCTGTTCCCTTCCACACACACTCACAAAAACACACACATTCTCAAGCAGTGATGTTTGGGAGGTGACTGACATTGAAGAGCAGGGCAGGGATGGGGGTGAAGCGGCTAACGTGTATCATGCACAGGTAGTCAGGCAGGTGGCCCTCTCTGGAGCCCACGAAGAACAGCCTAGAGAACAACATCCATATGAGACATCAGACACAACAGCACAGGATGACAATAAAGCCATGAATTGGGGTCTGGACAAAAGGTGCCCATTACAGTTTGGTGCTTATCCTTTGCACACACACTCTTGATTCAACTCATCACTTAATCACCAGGTTTAGGAGGAGTGTGAGGAAAGACATTGCTGAATGCCTTCCTTCAGTATCAGGGTTCAATACCCCTGTCATAAAATGGTATTTGTAGTTTTGAGGGCATGTATATCGCTCACCTTGAAGCAGCCAAAATTGATGCATTTAATCCCCCAAAACAGGAGAGAGCGACAGCAAGTGGGATGGTCCAGTTGAAGACTCCAAAAACTTTGTCTGCAAATGTCTGCGAAATTTTAAACACATCAGTCGGCTGTTGATACTGATACTGCTCTCTTCTTTCACATGAGAAATGTAAGGTTAAAGTTTGTCACTGTGAACTGTACCTGTATCATATTTTAATTTGAATCTGTGATCATGGTCAGGACCAAAAAGGGGCACTCACCACAGCCACAGCATCACTGTCCAGGATTGCAGGAATAGGCAGAATAGTATAGTAGGCCACATTGGTCAAGATATAGATCACTGTGACAATGGGCATGGAGATGGCAATGGCCAGCGGCAGGTTCCTGTATTACATAAATTTGCCCAGCAGAGGGCAACAGAGGGTTTTTGAGGGTGTTAGGCACAACTAAACAGGTACATTTGACCTTTTCAGGCTGATGTCAGGCCATGAACAGACTTCAAATGTCAAATTTGGCTTTAAGTGTTTTGAGAGAACCTGATAAACTGCTCTAGATAATTACCAGACTGCAACAAGTTTAATATAGTACTGAAAACTGTAAATTTAAAACAGTATATCTGCTCATCCGTCTCATGGTCTTTCATTTGTTGTGTTGTGGAAAGCACTATCTAAACACTAAGCAGAGTACAAAATTATATCTCTATATAAGCAAGATCACATACAATCTCAAACACAGAATCAATCAAAAAATGTATTCCTACACCCCTAAAACCAGGGCTTCAGCATGAACAAAAGAACACAGTTTGTGGTGAAAGGCCACGTTAAGAGGGACCTCGGATCACATGATTGACCTAAGCGCCCAATAAAGGTTATTTGATCCTGTCACATGCCTGCTGATTCATTTGACGCTCAGACATCAAGTTTAAAAAAGGGGGACCAGTCCCCGTGCTTTTCAAGCTTGGGAACCACAAGTTTCTCATCTGCATCCTCTTTCACCACATCTTTTATCTCTTGTTTCTCTTTGCCTGACTTTTTCCAATCTTTTTTTTTTCATAGCTCTCCAGTCTTAAAGATTTTTTGCATCAGTTCAATAGAGATTATTTTGCAAGAGTTATTTAAATGAGTGGCTGTGTCTTAAACTTCATTTCAGAGACTTCTTATCATTGTTCATCCCAGGAGTTAAACACTAGCAGTCCATTTGGACTAAATCACCTCACTTTAATAAAAATAAATATCATAAATATCTAAAAGAGGATGTGTAGTGTTTGCCCCTTCTCACCTCTCAGGGTTTTTGATCTCCTCTGTTACAAAGTTGAGGGTATCCCAGCCAGAGTAGGAGAACAGGGCCGAATATAGAGCCAGGGCCACGTGTCCCGGGTCATGGGATGAACCCTCAAAAAGGTCCTCAAAATTCTGTGTGTGACCTGAAACACAGACACAGACACAAAATGGTTGTACGTGTTTAAGTTGGCGTGCTGTAGATGTAATATTTGCTTTGATGTACTGAATAATAATAACAGAATGAGAGTTCCTACCTTGGAATATCTTGACCAGGCCAGTGATGATAACGGCAATGAGAGCAATGACTTTGGCGTAGGTGAAGAAGTCCTGTACACGAGTCCCCCACTTCACATACGCACAGTTCACGAAGGTCAGTAGACCTGCAGAATATAAGCATTTCTCATATTTATTACACATGCATATATTATCACAGTCATAACTTTTCAGAAATAGTATAGGACAAGGCTTATGATGGTCCTCATGAAATGAGGGGCAGCTGGTGTTTTCAAATAGTGCCAAGAACAAAAAAAGTCATGTAGTTACGCAGCTATTCAAAGCTCTGGGACAAGGAACTCCAGAGTTTAATGGAATGGAAGGTTCAGCAGGTGGAAACCTGGAGGCTTCCTGTGTATTTGTCCAGCTGTCTTTGAAAGGGTTATAGTATAGTGTAAAACCAAACCACTGTTTTGGCAGAGCTTATCCACCACTCCAATAACAGAGCACAGTCACAACACTGCTGCCTTCCTGGGAAATACACTGAATCTGTTTCTGTTTTGATATTAGACATTGGATCCAGTGCATACTTCATTTTTTACAGGCTTGACTAAAGTCATGGTGTGATTTTCTGAGTGCTACACAGAGACTGGGAGGCAGAGGGAGAGTGCTGGTGTGCTTGTGTATATATCTTTTGTAAAGTAGGCTGTCTGGCTTGAGGAAGCGGGGCTGCTGACATCAGCACTCCTGCTGACTGTTTTTCAGGGAGTGGAAAAACGATAAGCTTAGAACAGCAGAGAAAGAGAATTGTTTTGAATGTATGTTGTTTACATGGTTTCACACAGCAGATTCGTATTCCCTATACGTATATATGTATATGTATGTATGCATATGTGAAAGACACGTGTGTGTATTCATTAAAAAAACACACACGCACACACACACACAGTAAAATACCTGATATTTGTTTTTCCATGTAATAAGTGCTTGAGGAACATTCATCCCTTCTGTTTGGGAATGTGACAAAATCAGAATGTTAGAGTGGGATAATAAATAAAATAAAGATTATTTTATTTGTGAAAATCCCACAACACTGATGATATTGCTACACTTGTCCAGCAGAACTCAGTCTGATCACCAAATAATATAGATTTACTGATTTTGCTATACAGCAGGCAAAAACAAAGGATAACTTTTAACTGGGATAAAACTGTAGCACCTACTATCAGAGCTTGTTACGATTACAAGCCACAAAGTATGTCAATGGAGAGAATAACATGCCTTGAAAAACAAACTGGATGTTTCTGAGGGGATAAGGAAACCATTTATGAAACATGAAGGCAGAGGAGAGCTCCAGGAGAAAAACTCAGGATACGCAAATAATTAAAGTAGTGGTAAACCTCAGAAGAGAATGGGGGCATTTTTTGAAAATGTGTTGCAATGGTTTAATGTTATTTTAATGTATTTCGTTAATTTGTTAGCGGTACCACTGAACTGAATGGCTGATATATGCTTTGTGTTGACTTAGGCTTTATGTACAAGGAAGAGAGTATGAGAGAGTGGTTTATTATTATTTTTTTTTTTTTTTTAAATAAAAAGGCATGTTAAAAAAGGTTCCTCCTTTTTGAGATAATTCTGAGACAATGTACTTGCTGATGTTCTACCACATAGTAAAAGATACCCTACAGTACTTTTGTTTCACTTAACCTATATCAATAGGCCCTAGTTTTCTCATAGCCTTCAATGGTGAAATGGATATGTTGTCATTCATAAATGGAAGACCCCTGACCTGCTAACCAGCACAGAAAGAGACAGAACAAAAGACTAATCTAAACAAGGTCTCTCTCTCTCTCTCTCTCTCTCTCTCCCTTTCTCCCTTGCTCTCTCTCTCAACACACACAGAAACCCTTCACTGTGTCCTTCAGATATGGCTCAATGTCTCAAGGAAGCTTTTTTGTCGTAATGTCATCTTATCTCTCTTCACTGTTATCATTGTTTATTACCTTAAGTGCATGAAAGAGTCGGTCTACCAATCTTCAGACTCACTGTTTGCTTAAATGTGATACGCATCCATTTCCATTCCAATCTCTGTCTAATACAGACTTTTTCAAAACCTATAGGGGGCAACTCAATTCATTGCACCCAGCAGGTCCTTTGTAAGCTCTGAACAGATTTTTACATAATGAACTGGCTGGATCACAATGGAGCTGACTCAAAGAATAAGGGTCACTGCATCTCCAGATTGGCCAATTAACAGCTTAGTTGGCCTGCAATTTAAGTTACCTCACCGCTTCATTGGTTAATTACAAACGACACACCTTAAATGGGTAAAAGTTCAGCATTGTTCTACTATAAGACCCTGCTTTTGTAAGTGAAACCTGCTTCTGGCTCTCCATGGATAGAAAAATATTACTCTCTCCTGACCTGAGAAGAAGAGACACCACTTCAAACAACTCTCTACCACAACATGTGTGGGAATAGGTGTGATCTAGGAAGTTCTGACTATCGAATAGCTCTGTACTCACTCACTCACTCTCCCACCTTCACGGAGTTCTTTAAATGCTGAGCTGTCATTAGTGATTAGCACATGGGTCAGAGTCTTATGTGGAGGACTTTACCTTCCTAGTATCAGCACATTCACATCCTCAAAAGAACTGCTTATCACTCTGTGTGTGTGTGTGTGTGTGTGGGGGGGTGACTCATCTAAGACACATCTAAACTAATGTTATTTTTGTGTGTCCATGTACATCTACCAACTAAAGAGAACAGGAATGAACCCCAATGGGCCGGCAAGGTTAAACCCTTTAAACCTTCAGCGCCACGTTTCAATTATTTGCTCTTTCAGCTTACATAGCAGTTTCATGGTAGTAATTCAGTAATTCATAGTGGTTACTGAATACTAAATCTTGAGATTACCAGAATTAAAGCAGTAGACGGTGTCCCACTGGGACCCGGAGCATGTGTAGTTTCAGAGGAATTATTGGATGGGTGGGGCACCATAGATGTTTTCTTAGTGCCAGAAGGCTGAAGGTCTAAGCTTCAACTCTTTGGAAAGAGATGCAAAAGGAATAGTTTTTTAAAAAATGACACGATTTTCCACTTATCCAAGATGTTCTTAATTGGTCAAGACATATTTAGTGCCCTGATGTGGCTTCTTTGGTTTAGAACTGCAGCTGAGAGTCTAATGCCACAAACACTAAAGTCATCCAGATCATTTTTAGAAAAATACATCACCAAAACTTCTTTCAACCTGCTCAAAACGCCTCCAGATCTTCATGAAGGACTCAGGAACATGTCAGTGTGGCTTAGTTTGCAGTTTGACTTTGACTGTGAGCTATTAAAATAAACAGAACTCCATTGCCACAGAAACCAGGGCTGGTATTCAAACAGTAGTTGTAAATCAGAGAGCTAAACCACATTGACCTTAATGAAAATGTAGTTTGAGTAGCCTGAGAGAAGGTTAGGTGATATATTTTATGGAAACAAGTACTTGTTGTGTGATTATTGCGTTCCAGTGTTTGTTAGCAACAGTAGCCTTAACTACTTCAGTGGTAAGGGGGAAATGTTTAATTTGGATTTTTTGCCAAGTTACATACTTAGTCGAATATGACTAAATGACCCAAAAAATCATACTTAAATAAACATGTGACATGAACAATAACACCAAGAGTAGCCCAAATTGACAAATGTCCTGTTCAAGACAGCATGAGACAGAATCACGTGAATGTGAGACGTTCGTGAGGGATTCATTTGCTTGCTGTCAACTAAAGCCACACACGTGACTCTATTCCTTTCTTCTCTTTTCCTCTTCTCTTGCTCACTCATTCAATTTCCTGTCCTGCCTCTCTCTTTTACTTTCCCCACCATTCCAAACCAGCTGCTTTTCACTCACTGAAATGATCTCATTCACGATTCATGCCAATGAAGACTCTAGACTGTTTGTATCTTCAGATAAACTGTCATTAATATTTTGACCTGAGTCTCCAACAGCTTTTATATTCCTCATTCTCTCGCCTCCTCAAAGTACTGATCAATGTCAGGTCACGTCTCTCTCACTACCCTTTTCTTGCCATCTGAGCACATGTTCTTCCTCTTCATGCCGTCATTTAAGACAATGGACAAACAAAATGATTAAAACACACATGTGCAGTTAACTAACAACTGTAACTAACAACTGCAGCCAAAGACAGACTGACAGACTAACACTCACAACCACAGATATCGAAACTGCCGTATCTTCTGCTCTGATGAAATGATGGCATTTTGATATTTATCACTGACATGACACAATTCCATGCATTTCCACACACAGTCTGTTCCACACTTAAGTGAGTGTTCATCTACCTACCCAGAGCACTTTTACTACTTTTTTGGATTGAGCACTGCTGCCACTACAGCCATTTTCTGAGGTGATGGCACATCAGCTTCATTTGCTACAGTGAAATGTAACACTTCACTCTTTAGTCAAGCTGGTCTTTCAAAAGACAGAAATTCCCTGAATCACAATACAATGATGTTACAAGTCTGGTTCGTTTCCCTTTTTTTAATTTAATTTTTTAATTTAATTTATGAATTTGTATCTTCCTTGTTATATTACTTTTAATTCGGAGTCTGCAATATAGTGATTTTAAAAAAATTTACTTTCAAAGTAAGATAACTGGTTATTTTGAGTCAGTTCCAACTTCCAAATGTCAAAAACAAATCATATCAGGAAATTTTTTTCAAGTATCAAGATTGTTTAAGATTTTATACGCAAAGTACATCTAAAAGAGAGGAATAGTGCCTAACTTCAGTTCTTAGGGTAATACACGTTATACTAAGATGTTCCACTGTGTTACTCAGCGCTAAAGTATTTTTTTGGCCTTTTTGACCAGGTACTTTTGCGCTTCTACTTAAGTTGTGTTTTGGAAGTCATGGGTTCGATTCCCAGGAATGCTAGTGGCACCACTGAGGTACCCTTGTACATAGTACCGTCCCCACACACTGATCCCCAGGTGCTGTGTTCCTGACTGCCCACTTCTTCTCTTGGTGAATGGGTTAAATACAGAGGAGAATTTCGTGCCGCTCACACTGTGTGCTGTGGTGTGTCCATATATGACAGAATGGTCACTTTCACTTTTTTCACTTTCAATACTTTTGTTTGAATCGAGATTAATCTTTTTATTCTCAGAACATTTTCACAAACAGACATGCACACATGAACACGGTGTGTTTACTCACATATGCAGGCTGCAGCCAACAGGCGGTTGGCTACGTAAGGCGCAACACAGGTGGGGAAGATGGGTTGCACCATGTAGTTCGAAAAGGTGATAGCTATCACAGCCTGACTGGTGGGCTCGATGATGAGAAGCGACGTCCACAGGCGGATGAAGGCCAGGAATCCTCCGAAGGCCTCGAGGATGTAGGCATAACTCGCACCAGACTTTGTGATAGTGGTTCCCAACTCCGCATAGCAGAGCGCCCCAAACACTGAGAATATCCCACCAATGGTCCACACTATCAAAGACAGGCCATAGGACGCACTGTATATCAGGACGCCTTTAGGAGAGACAAAGATTCCCGAGCCAATCATGTTGCCCACAATGAGGCAGACGCCATTAATCAGGGAAATCTCCTTCTTTAGTTTCATTGACTCCTCGGAACCGGACGACTTCAGGTTGCCATTGGTAGCCTCTGTTGAGGACTCTTGCGTGGGAGCCGGGCTGTAGGCGGCCATTTTTACATGGAATTGGTGGGCAGGCCGTATAACTGAGATGCTGCCTGGCTGTCAGTCAGTTATTAAAAGTTCAGGGGTTTTTTGACAGGAGGTCTGCTCGCATCCAAGTTAGATGTTTTGAGGCGACATCTGAGGAGGAGAGATTATGTTTTAGTGCAAATGCTTGTAACTGCAATACAGTTTAGCATACATGCAGTGAAGCCCTTAGAAACTTAAAATGCACACATGGATGCACATGCACATGAGTTATTTGCCCTTGCCTAATGGCTATTACCAAGCCATTAGGGATCTGAGTAAATGGCTCTTTTAAACTGTGGATAAACAGACAGAGATGCTGTATGGAGAAGAAAAAACACCCAGTCTCCACTTCACCGCACCCACAGTTACATCAGTGGTAGATGCAAGTGAGTCAAACCACAAGTGATCATGCTGATCCCCGCAGTCAGGTTCTTCTGCTTCAGTTTTTCACTCTTACACACAATGAAAAGCGAGGACAGAAGTTGCTTGCGACAGCTGACATCACATGTTCTTCTTCACAGTTCATTAGGTTTATTACATGAGAGTTAAACACAAGAAAGCATACAGTGAACCCTTTGACATACAAATGGACAAACCTTAATGACATATATGCAGAAAAAAAACTTGATTAATATTTCTACAGTAAATATATATTTTTAATAAGTAGCAGACATGGATGTGCTTCATTAAAAGTGGACCATTAGAAGACATTCAGTTGAACTGAACTTTGCCAAGCAAAGATGCTGACATTGACTTATTTTACTGTTTGAATGGTTTGCACAGGGCATGACAAGAGCTGCTTAAGGAAAGTCAATTTACATTCAGTTATGTAAGCTCTAAAGCTGTAGATAATAAGTAACTATATCATCTGTGGTAAACAAGTATAAACGCCTTTTCCCTTTAACTGCAGCATCTGCAAATCAGAGCATTATCATAAGCTTTTACACAAGCACAGCCATGACTCTATGTTAACACTGAAAGACACAGATAGAAACAGAGGAAGAAATACAAATGGCAAAACAAGCAAGGTAACAGAAGTGAATGACCAAGCAGTGAAAGAAAAAAACAGCCCCACTACACAACATATACACCTACAGCATGCTGCGCAACACCTGCCCCATTGTGGTATTTTATTATGTATTATTCCTGTTGCCGCACACACAAGATATTTCTGCTGAGAGAAAGTACAAGTAAGCACAACATGTAAGAACATGATCAAATCTACTATAACATGCTAATATACCCCGAAATCTATAAGCATATAGTACATATATTGTATAGTAATATACTATTATATTGCAATTGCACACAGCATATTTCTTCCTAATTTAGAAAGAAAGGAAGAGAAAGAAAGGCATTACCAAGCAGGAGAACAGGTAAGGCGTGCACGTGATGATGAAAAGAGAGAGAAGTGTAGTTTCCACAGGTCTTAGAGACCTGGGTGGGAGATCAAGGTCCAGACAGCACTGATAAGCTCTCTTACAAAGCAGCTATAAAAAGTGACTTAAGTTTACCATGCTTGGCAGTATATCTGTACAGGACACAAGTGGTGTAAAAGAAGACCAGATCACACCTTAGAGCACAAAACTGCTTTCTCTAGCTACTGTTTTGCCATGAACTCATTTATACAGTCATGGGAGTTTAGGACTCGTTCATAATCCTGATCTAAACTTGAGAATTCGTATAGCCTAAAACACGTTTGGTAATCCACGAATTGTGAGTGGTCTTTAACGCCCCCCCGCCTCAGGTTCACAGAGTAAGGGTCTGAAGACGCGTAGAAAGGTAACGGTTCCCTCACGATGACCTGAGACCTGAGCAGAGAACGGCGAACAGATGCGTAAGCTCTTACCTCTCCCAGGTGACTAACGGGGCTCCGCTTCCACTCCGCTGCTCGTCCTCAGGCTGCCGGGCTGGACGCAGCTGCAGCTGTCATTACAACAGGAAGAGAGACTGGACACGGAGTCAGGTCTGATTACTGTCTTCGTTAAGTGCGGCAGTGCTGTTTTAGCCCCCCCCCCTCTCTTTTTCTCTCTCTCTCACCCTCTCACCTTCTCTCACTCTTTCTCTCCTTCAGACTATCCTTGTTTCCCTCTCTCACCCTTTCTTCTCTTTCTTCCTCTTACTCTGACTTCTCTCTCTCTCCTTCACTCTCTTTCTCCCTTTGTCTTCTCTTTATCTCTGTATTCTCTCTTTCTCTTTCATATTAGCTCTCTCACCCTCTCTTCTTTCTCTCTCTCTCTCTCTCTCTCTCTCTCTCTCTCGAAGGTGAGCTCGAGCTGGATCAGCTGATTGACTTCTGCTTTCACGAAGACATTTCATGTGACTTATTCCACAAACTCGTCCAAAACAGAAGTGTAGCCTTCAGTGTTTACTTATACTAGTGTGTTATTACTTCAGCACAATGAGATTAGGGACCTGTTTGAAATACTTTATTGAATTATAACTCATTAAAGTGGCCTTAACTTTTAAAATGACTTTGTAGTTTTGATTATACTTTAACTAAACTGTAATTACCACGACTGCAGAAAAGGAGAAATGAGAAAAGTTAATGCACAGCTGTAAAAACCCTCTTCAACAGAGCCCACAATCAGGGATGGGTGAGACCAAATACTGAGGATCACAATACCAATACTTTAAAAGTCTCCTGCATCCTTATGTGCATAGAAAGAGAAAGTGTTTCTGCAGTGACATCATCATCATTTTTGTTTTCATCATTACAAGTTTAGAGGGTTTTTTCTTCTGCAGATGCTTTCTCAGCCCTGCGTGTGTTTGAATGTTGTATGTGTTTGAGGGCCGGAGGAAGAGCGAGGGAAGAAAAGCAGTCCATATTCTATATGCTGACAAACTTTTTCCCACTTTTTCAGCATCAATCCACTTGCACTTATATAGAAAATGACGGAGAGAAAGGACAGAAAAAAGAGGATCGATTCTGAAAAACAAATGTCAGCATCTACCCACAGTCTCAGTACTGCTATGATAACACCTTCCAGTTGCTCCAGTTACAGTCTTGGTTCCCCCTTAGATTTCTTCCTTCATCTTCTGAGACTTAACATGCAATGTTGAGAATGGTAAAATAGTTTTTGAAATGGAAAAAAGGCTTCCTTTGGGAGATTATTTTTTTCTTACTGAGCCCTACTCGTACCTCCACTCTATTTTAAAAATGTTTTACCAAAACCTCATCTCAAAATTATCATAAATCAATTTCTGAGGCTTCAGACAGTGTATTCAGAATCATTTAATGTAACAATTTTCTGTGAGGCATGAAACCCTTCAGAAGTCTGGTTCCTATCAACAACACTGTGAACAATTCTAACTAGGTACGTTTCTCTACAGCAGAGAAACTTCACATCAGACTACTGTTCTTTGAATTACATTGTTTCCATCTTAACAAGTGAATTATGAGGATATTCTGCTTTAAGGATTTTACCTGTAAGGTCAAGAATTAACTTAGGTAAGGTGAACTATGAATATTCTCTTCAATGGTTTGAGGAAACTATGCTAACCATGGCTATCATGCCCATGCTATTCATGTCAGTCAAAAAGACTACACAGTTTCCTCGCCCCATTCGGAGACCGGCCTCGTGATTCAGTGGTGCACCTGTTGCTCCCTCTTGTGGACTAAACATTGCTAGTGCAGATTCTCCTTTGGGTGAAAAGTTCTGTCAGATATTTTATCGGCTACATTTATACACATTTTTTTGTTCAGTAGCTATATAACACAGACTTAATTAATGTTATGTCATTTTAACATGAAAAGCCTTATTTGATGAGAATGAGCGGATTAGTCACCTGACATATGGCTCACATTTAATCGATGATAAAAGACCAATAATATGATCGCACACAAAACCCAAGCACGGCATACTCATGTCAGAAGAGTCACAGATCACACATGCCTTCCCTTTTGCACCTTGCGGCGCTGAGTGAAACGTATTTGCCGCTGTGTCTCCTATATTTTTGATTAAGACATGCATCATGTCGCTTCTGAAGCGTGTGGACAAACTTCTAACACACGTTTCGGCCTTTTTCTGGACCCATTGTGCCTCTCCCTCTCAACCTTTACATTCTTCTCCTTGGTTACCAGTTGTCATGGTTTCAAGGGCTCTGCAGAGGCAGGATTAGTAGCCATTCTGGGGACAGCTGGCCGGGTCGGTCCCCACCGTCCCCCCCGTCCTGCTCAGCGACGCCGAGAGGGGGATGAGGGGGGTTTTTGTGCAGGGATTAGAGCTTCCTGTGTGTCAGTCCCATTACATAGGGAGGGGCGGAGGATGGAGAGAGAGAGAGAGAGAGAGAGAGAGAGAGACTGAAAGAGAGCGAGAATGAAAGAGAAAATGAAAGAGAGAGCATATGAAAGCGAGCATGACAGAGAGAGGGTGTTGGAGAGAAGAGAGTGGGTGGGTAGGGGGGGTCTATACAGCTGCACACTCAATCACTTTGCACAAGTTCACGCACACACACACACGCACATTATCATGGACACACAGTGTACGCGCATACACCCATCAACATGCACACCACAGATCTGGTGAGCTAAGCCATATGAAAGGAAACAGACTTTGAAAAGGGGCCAAAAAGGTAGACAAAAGATCTCTGGAGCAGACATACAGCGTATTGAGGCTGAGAAAACACGAACACAGGCAAACAGAACACAGACAGAAGAATGACTGCCATGGCAGCAGGACTGGATGATGCATTTTAGACCGAGTTATAATTCGGCAAATGATCCTTCTACATAACGCTCTTCCTCTTCTTAACACAATGTCACACTGTGTGTACGGACAATTTTTGCCGCACAGTTAAACACATCTAACACACGCACATAAAAACACACAACACAGGCATTTATCTGAATGACATGACATTCATTCGGCTTTTATTCCTCCTCTTGAAAACAAAGTAGGCGCAAATTTCAAAAGACAACATTCATGGGGAAAGTAAAAAAAAAAAAAAAAGGCAAAGAACTAAATTCAATTCAGTGCAATGCACTGATAATGGGCAACATTCCTCTTGAGTAACTCAAGAGAGAAAAGAAGTGACCAGGCAACAAATATATACATATGGGCAAAAAAGCCCACAAAAGCTAAAGGCTTCTTGTGTTTCCTAATCTGGTCCTTTTCACTGATCTCTGGGAATAAACAGGTCTATCAGAGGTGAGTCAAGTGATCAGTCAGTGACTAGATACAGGGTACAGGCCAAGTAGTGTCATCTCTAAGCACTGCCTAGAGAGTTAAGGCATACTTTAACTGTTGGTGGTCTCATAATTATAGCTTCACTGGTAGTTATTCATCATTTGTCTCAATCACTGCATAAACAGTACCTGCACCTTCCTTGTGGCTAGATTGACCTGGACGATAGTAATGCCACAGTGACATTTCAGGAAGCGAGAGAGTTTCAAATCCAGGCAAATGAATTGAATAGGCTGTGGTTTATGCGAGTAACCAATCAGGCTCGTTCATTAACTTCCACACTGATACCAAACCCAAACCTCATAGTGGTACACGTGGGTTCACTGAGACAATAAAACAGTGCTGAGAACATGTGCAGCTACATAAGTTCCACCCGATAAGTACAGCAGCATGATAGTAGAAGGAGAAAAACAATATTAAAGAAAACATAGGAATTTACATAGGCCAGCTGTAGCTCGGCTGTCTGTATTTGCTATCATTTGATTTTCAAAACATCTTGTTTTGGGGTAAATCCCTTTCATCTTAATTAACTTTTTATTAATGGTGGACAAAAGTGAGAAATTCTCATACTCATAGAATTCTGACATTTCAGATTCTAGAATGTTTTGACAAAATGTTATAATCACATTTATAATACACAAATACCAGACTTCACCTAGGATCCTAATTCTCAGGATCCTGATTGGTCAAGGACTTGCTTGTTGTACATCAAAATTTCATTGTCTTCAAAGAAAGGCACTAACATGTTAACAAAGACACTACTGTTCTACAGTGTTGCAGATTTAAGAGCTACATCTAATAGAAAAATACTAAAAAAGTCCCACTAAAATTGGTAAACAAATATTACTACTTCTTTTACCAGTCACATTCTCTCAGGGCGTGTCCTCAGACTCTCCACCTTCATCTGCTGAAACAACAGTCGCCAGTGGAACCTCTGTTGAGGCTAGCTTCTCTGTACTTTTCTCCAGTGTATTTCCAGTGTCTTCTTGTGCTGGACGAGGACTTGACTCCACAGAGTCCTTGTGATTTCCTCCTGTAGTATGTGGAGCAACTACTGAAGCATTTGCCCCGCTGCTTAATACTCCACTATGAGTTTTCATGTGACCCTATTATCACACACACACACACACAAAAACACAGCAGCTCAGTATCTCAGCGTCCATACATTAAACACAAGTTTGACGAGTGCAATGGAAGGCAAATAGATATTTCATACTTCTTACCTTTAGTCCACTGCGACTAGCATATTCTTTGCCACATTGCACACAGCTGTAGGGCTTCTCAGGGCGCTGGGGCTGTGGAGGGATGACTGGGATATTTGGTTTAGTCACCTTAATCTCATCTTCATCTTTAACCTGACTGCCATGATTCACCTCTGCATGTGTGTTACTCACTTCCTCATTCTTAGCCTCCTGAACATTCCTGGTCTTCTTGTTTCCACTTTCCTCCTCTGGAGTGCCCTTACTGGCTAATGATGGCAGAGATTCATTTTTATTGCCTGGGAGAAAGTCTTCCTCTCTGGGTTCAGCATTCAGAGCGGTTACATTTGCAGGCACTATTTTGTGTGATACACTCAGTTCTGGCTTGGGTTGAAGGGATGGACTGGAGGGGGGTGTGAGTGCAGGTGAAAGATCCAGAGCAGCAGAATCTGGGCTGGATTTGGGGCCACTGACCACTGTGGGATGGGAAGCTGCTGTGAGATCACTGTTGTCCTGAGAACTGGTTCTGGTACAGAGGGAAAGAGGAATGTTCTCATCGTCGTCTGTTGTACCATTTACTACAGCAGTAGTCTGACACTTGTTTTGATGGGCTTTGAGGGCACTGAGGGCATAAGCACTCACAATACTAGGATGAGCATCGCTGTCAAGGTCCTCTTCTACGGGAGATGAGTTCACAGGTGGGCTGTCACAGATAGAGGAGCTAGTGTGTTCCTGTTTCTCTAGGGCTAGATCAGTGACTGGAGCGGGACTACCACCAGGCGTGTCACAAGGATCTTGATCGGACTCCACTGCTTGATCTGCATTAGGTGATCTGGTACTTCTGGAAGCAGTGCTTGGCGGTATTGTACCAGCAGTTGAGGATGAAGTAGCAGTACTCATATTAAGAGGATGAGATTGGATGGCCTTAGACAGAGTGACACTGCCTACTTGACCAGCTTCTTCCTCTGGCCCCAAATCTCCATTACCCTCCGGAGGCAACTGGCCACCTAGATGCATCCGAATGTGATGCTGTAGCACCACAGCATTGGTGAACTTACGCTGGCAGAGAGGACAGGAATTCTGTGTGCGTGCATTGGGTGGTCGTGCTCTGTGGGTCGCCAGATGAGCCCTCAGACTACCCTTAGTGGAGAAGGAGCGTCCACAAAGCTTGCAGGGGAAAGGACGCTCGCCCAGGTGCGTGGCCTGATGGAGACGTAGTGCCCTGGGACAACTTAGCACACGCAGGCATATTCCACATTGGTTGGGGGCCAGAGAGGGCAGGGAGGGGACTGACACAGAGATGCCCTGGGCGCTCAGCTCACTGTTGGGGTTAGGGTTTAGGCCCAAGGCTGCCATCATCTCCCTCCTGTATGCTGAGATTGTACTACTGCTAGAGGTTGTTGAGACATCACTGGCCTGGGAGCTCCCATTAGTCTGGTCTTCACTGAAGGTTTTTGAGGGCTGCTTTTCCAGCTTCTGAGCCAGCCTCTGCAGTTTAGAGGTGTCAGAGGTGGCAGTTGAAGAAGAGGGAGAGGAGGAGGAAGGAGAGGAGGTTTGGGGTTTGGGGTAAGGAGAGAAAGGGAAGGCGAGCTGGGGGTGAGGGGAGGGAAGGTGAGGAGGGCGGAGGAGAGCTAGACCAGGGTGGTGGGGAGAGGGGCCAGAGGGGAAGAGGATCTTAGGGAGGTGGGCCAGCTGGGAGTATGGAGAACTGGGATGTAAACTTGAATGAGGAGGTGTGTTCTCATCAAACCGCTGCTGTTTAGCACCCTTTAACTGACCTGTCATGACAGCAGAAGATGAAGAGGCGGTGGTGGATGCAGGAGATGACTGCACACTAGCTGAAGCAGAGACCACTGCTGCAGCAGAGGCACGATTAAGCTGCAGCAGGGAATGGGCAGTGGACAAGAGAGCCAGATCTACACTGGGTGGAAGAGGCAGAGAGGAAGGAGACAGGCGAGAAGTTGGTCCAGATAGAAAACCAAGAGCCAAGCCATCAGGCACTCCCACTCCCCCTTTAACTCCAAAAGGTTCATCATCTTCTGCACGGCGCTTCCTGCGTCTCTGAACAACCCCGGAGCCAGATCCTGATTGGCTCTGCTCTGACAGGGCAGGTGGGAGAAGGGAGAGGGAAAGCTCTGGGTTCTGCTCCCGGTGGCGCAGAAAGTGGGCCTTGAGGTTCCCACGAGTGGTAAAGCGACTGAGGCAGACAGGACATTGATATGGCCTTTCACCTGTGTGGGATCTCAGGTGGATCTGCAAGGAGGAATCACTGCTCAAAACTTTCCCACAAAAGCGACAGATATGCTGCTGGCGCCCTGCAGAGGAGCTCAGCGACCCACCTGAAGATCCTACAGCAGAGCTGAGTGGCATCTGCTCCTGGGAGAGGCTAGATGCGAGGAGTGGAGGAGTGGGGAAACTGACGGCACTGGTATGGCTCAGTGAGGTATTAGGAGATTTCTCATGGAGGTAACGAGGAAGACCCAGTGATAGAGACAGAGGGTGCACTGATGCTACTGAGGAGACCAGAGATGATGTGGAGGAAGAGGGTGTGGATGATGCAGATGAATATGCTGTTTTATGTCCATTAATATGAGAGATGTTAGGCTTTGAAACCACGGCCTGTGTCATCAGTGTTGGAAGGGCTGAAGGTATGGGAGACGCTGTGGACTGAGAAGGACCTGAGGTGGACAGAGTTGGGGAGATAGATTCAGAGGCCCTCTGGTGGTTTTCCAGTGAGCCTTGAACCACATCGTGGTTGCTGATTACTCCACCCAGACGCAGAACTTGCCTGCAGATCTCCTCAGTCATCTGCATCTGATGGATCTGCCTTTGCTGCAAAACCCTAAGTTCCTCTAAGAGCACAGCTAAAGTTGGAGGCACTTGTACCTCATCTGTCGGAATGGAGGGTGTCTGCTGGACGGAACTGGGGCTCCCAGGGGGTGGAATGGCAGATGATGATGATGATGACGAGGCAGAGGAATTAGTGGTTGTGGCAGAGATACCCATCTGAGGAGAGGTTATGGTGGATTGGGACTGATGTACGGGAATATGGGTAGACTTCTGCTGGACAGGAGGAGGGGACTGAGTCTGGGAGGACAGGGATGGGTGCGGGAAATCTGGGGAAAGAGAAGAGTGGGTGTTGGGAAGAGAGGTGCTGTATGGGGCAATGTGACTGGCCCAGTGGGGAGGAGAAGAGTTTTCATTTGGAAGTGAAGGAGCATGCAGGCCCCCAGGAGATGGCCTCAGAGCCAAGGGAGGCTGACAGTCTTGAAGAGAAGAGGGGGATGAAGATGAAGAAGAAGATGAGGTAGCTTCGGAAACAAGAGAGGTCGATGGTGACTTCACTGCCAGCTGATCGTCTACAAAACAATGATAGAGAGGAACAAGACAGGGATTTAGGTATTTCTATACATAATCATCATTTAGAAGAGTGTCATTTACACAAAAGTTCACATTTTGAGCATTTTTAATAGCTGTGTACACAGGTGAGAAAATAATGTACACAGGTGAGAAAATAATCCCAAAACAGAGAACTGTTTTCAGACTAATAATGTCTGTAAATGAAGATCTCCATTCACACATAGCTTCGTATTGGTCACAGATAATGATGAAACATTCATGCAGCCAAGTGCTGCAAACAGTGGACAAAATGGGTTTTAATTGGTATTATAAACTGCTGCTTTGGGTTAAAAAATAATCAGTGAAATATGACTGCTTCAAACAGTGCAACAGTTTTGATATTTGGTTTTCTGTGTACAAACTCTATCTTTAATAAACCGCAACATGGGCAGTGTCTTCACTCCTGCCACAGGCCAGTGACCACCTTGCTGCTATGGCAACACTTTTTAAAGGACAATGGGCATCACCACAACAAACCATAACCCCTCTTAACCCAACCCTCTTTCCATCAGTTCTGTCTTTCATCTCTCCATTCACCCTTCCCCCTGACCCTGCACAAGGTCACAGGTCAGACCATGCTATGGGTTTTGGGCACTGTCAACTGTGCTCTGATTGGCCAGTTGACCTGACCTCTGAAGCTCTGGGGTCAAATTCTTTCAGAATCTACGGCACAGAGTAAGAAAAAGAGAAGGGGGTTGGGGACTTAGAACGCTGAGTGACAGGCCATCCCACCCTTCACTCCATACAGGACCTCTGAATAACTGTATCCAGTAACATGTCATCAAAACTGAGAATTTATTTTATTCATTATGTTAGCCTGAACTTAGGCAAACCACGTCCGCCAAGTCCAGAAAGCATGTCTTTTTTTTGGCTGAAGATGTTTCCGATAAGGCAATATCCTTTTTTAAGGGACCAGTGCATTCTTTACCCATCTGCATCCTACCCAATGAAACCCCCAACTGAGTAGATGAATAGAAGCAGAGGAGTGGAGTAGGGAGGTGGGCAGGAGAGGGGGTGTCGCTGAGAGAGCAGAATAGAAGAGCACAAGGAAACATGAGGGAGAGAATAAGGGAGAGGAGAAGAGAATAGAAAGAGAAGAGATTAATCTTTACCCAAACACCCCCTTCTTCCACTCCCCATAGCCAGCACCTTATTCACAGTGAATAGAAGAGTTCTCCAAATGAATAAAAGACCCCCAACAGTCAGACTGAGTATTCTGCAAGTCTCTTGGAAGATTTGGTGCTGCTGAAAAGCTAACACAGATATGGCCTCTGGAGGGTGCATGTCAAACCAGTGACCACAGTGCTGAGCCACCAAGAGCATGTGAACTCATTGTTCACCAAAGTTTACTCCAAAGTTTACTTTCAAAACCAAATCCTCAGGTCTGGAACATCATACATGCACATGCCCAGTAGCTGCTTAGTCCACATCCGCAGAGCAGAAATCCGAGACACATCAAAAACCAGCGTGCTAGATCTCAAACAATGACCCCACTCACGGGCTGGAGCAGAACCTCGCACTGCTGCCATTCAGTGAAAAGGTGAAAAGCGTAATCCCCGCATAACTCCAAGCACAAGTAACACATGAATGCGGGACATTAAGAGCACGTGTTAATGTTGATTTATGCCATGGAAACAACTTTTCTCTCCCTCCATAAAACCTTACCTCACAATCCGGCATCACATATTAATGTGCAGGTAAACAGATGTGCCTGTAAATAGTCTCACCTTGCGATGTCAGCCTTGTGCCCCCCGGGTCCGCGTTCACGAGCTGCTGGGGTCGCTTCTGCTTTCGGCGCGACATGATTCACGGAGAGGTCGCGAGGCGTGAGAGGCGCATCAGCCAAACTTTCCACACTAATGCGGACTCGTAAACACAAAGGACTCTCTCTCTCTCTCTCTCTCTGTGCTCTCTCTCTCTCTCCCGTTCTCTCTCTCTCTCACACACTCTCCCAAAAGTTCACCTTGCTGCTGGAGAAGCGCACGGCGCAACCAAAGTGCGCTTTGTGCGGAAAAAGAAAACTAAAAACTCGCAAAAGCAGCACCGTGACGTCCGCAGTGGCTGCGTGATTTGGCGAGTGCGTGTGTGGCTGTATTTCCTCAACAAGTCCCCTCTTTCTCAACTTGCCCACTGTGTACCCCCCTCCCCTTTTAGTCTACACACACACACACACACACACACACACACACACACACAAATACAATCTCTCCTTGTTCTTTACTTACATTTGCATTTCAATGGTGTGGAGAGTACCGTCTCTTTTTCTTTTTCTCGCTCTCCTGCATTTCTCACACCTTCTTCGAGCCATAAAGCAATTAAAGGCGTTCTGTATGGCTGACAGAAAATTACATGAACAAACACTCTATGTCGTGTCAGTCCGGACACACAAAAGGGGTATTTAAAAATAAAAAGGCCGAGTGGACTACAAGCCTACTTTATAGAGAGGAAGCATTTTAAAAGGCATAAATGACGATAAATATATCTGACTATGATTATTAACATAAATTATGAACTTTTTGTAGGGTGCAACTGAAGCACTGTTATTTCACTAGTCGTCTGGCTAGTCACTACCAAATTCACATTAATAATAAGGGTGATGGGAGTGTGAGGGCACCACAAACCTACTTTATAGATGAAAGGCCTAAATGACTATAAATGACAAATTCTGAACTTTTTGTAGAGAAAGGTTAGTTCAGGATTTGCCTGACTAGTAACTATGAGACATTAAGTTCGAGGATGGTAGTAAAAGGAAGTTTTAAGAGCTGTGTGAGAAGGCATGTTAACTGACTTGTGTGTACATAAGGGGGGCTGATGTTACACCAGCTGGAAATGGAAGACCCCCAGCAGTTATGATCATGATGGTGATAGTGATGATGATGATGATGATGATGGATAAGCACTACTTGTGTTCAGGTCTGAGGGGGGAAAAGCTACATTATTTAGAAACAACCCATCGATTTAATAATGAGGCATGTCTTCTAAGTGAGAGAAGTTACAGGAGAATAGACCTCCTGTGGCATCCTCCCCTGTGTCGGCGGGTTCGCATATTTGAAGCTCTATTTAAAAGCCACTGAATGGAGGGGAATTTCCAACAATGGCGACCTGGACACAGTTGAGTGAGCATCTCTCTCTCTCTCTCTCTCTCTCTCTCTCTCTCTCTCTGGCTCTCTCTCTCTCGCAGGATCCGATGCTGCTTCACACAAAGCCCCCCTTTCACCCGCCTGTATTCCCATACACCACGTGGAGGACGAATGGAGGGAAAAGCCATTTTTAATTAGCTGTATCACACACGCAGCATGTCTACAACCATCCTGACTAATTTGTACACCCGTCCATTAGAAACAGCTCTCTGAGCTGAGCCTGATCCTCAAAGTTACTTTTTAAACTCTAATCCTTCCTATAATTGCAGTCAAACAGCCTGCATTCGAAATAGCATACAAATGCATATATTTCACTGTAATGTACTTCTTATGATGTACTCGTTGTACATGATTCTTTTTTTTTTACTGGGGTCCACAACCCTGGTCCCTTTATACTGAGAATCAGAATCATAATCAGAAAACTTTATTGATCCCAGACACAAGAACAATATAGAATATGAAGTTTCAATACATCTAAATAAAATATGTAGAAAGAAAAACTCAACACTAAATACATTCTATTATATACACAAATTCTGGGTATAAATACTACAGTTAAGTGTTAAGTGAAATCTAAGGACACATATGGTGGTTAGGTGTACGCTATTGCACAAAGTAGAGATCTGTAGTATATGATTATTATTGACAGAGATATTGCACATGTAAGGCTATTGCACATAATGATAATGTTTAAGTACCTGATAAGAACATTGCACAATATTGAACGTGCCAGAATTATGCACATCACAGCAAAATACTGCAATCATACACGATAGTTATAGGTGAGACCACACCTGTCAGCCAATCACAGAGTAAATAAAAATAAGCCCCGCCCACACCATATTTGTAACAACGCTACATAAACTAGACAGATAGCTTTGCAGGCTAACTTGACTCAGGTAACAAATAATGGTTTTAAAAACACAGAAGTGACTTGTTGCGTGTCCAAACAATTTTTTTAAAAGAACCAAAAGCACAATATGGGGTGTTAAATATTATTGTTCACTTTTATTAGCGTGTTTAGTAACACTAAGGCTAACTAGCTAACATTAGAAACTAGCCGGTTGGCTCCAACACACAACTGAAAGGCCAAATAACTTGAATTCATTTGAGGTTCATTTCGACTTTTAAGGCTACTTTAAAGCTGCATTATCTTTCTTTCTGTTGTAGCCATGGCCCTGAGCGACTTCAGTTTAATCTGTAATTTCCCGAAATGTCGAGCCAAATTGAGTGGGTTCGCCTGGGCCACGGCCTGCTCTCATATTTTCTGTGACCATCACGGTTCTGGGGAGTTCAGCAGGACCCCTGCCATCTGTCCCGCATGTTCATCTACTCTCGCAGGAAAACTAGACATCGTACGCACAGAACTTGCTCCTTCCGAGCAGTACAAGGCGATGGTTTTAGTAGGATTACGCCCCGAGATAGTTCTGGATATCAGTCATCGAGCACTGGCGTTTTGGACATATCAGGTTTGCACTGTGTTTAAATTTCAGCAACCTGGACTCATGTATTCACACAAGATACTTATGACACCTATCGAGTCACTGACTACTTGATACACTTGACATGCTCCAGGTAAACCAAGAAAGGCTGCTGATGGAGTACAGTTTGTCTCGGGCTGAGATACAAGTGGCCCAGACTGAGAAGGTGATGGCACAGCAGAAGCAAACCAGAGAGCTTGAGATTCATGCTTTGAGAGAGGAGATTACATCCCTAAACAAGGTTTTTAACCGTTCATTCTGTAATTTACTGGCCTGAAGTAAACACTAAAGCTTTTATTGGACACTGTACTAGGCAGTATGGGTAATCTTGAAATAAATGACTTATTTTTAAACACCATACACACTAGTAAAAGTCATTGTAATACACATATAAAAGTATGGACAAAAGTGTTGGGATGCCATTACATTAACAGACTCAAATGATACTGCATTCAAATGCATAGACTGTCAAATGGAGTTGGTCCCCCTTTGCTGGTATAACAACTTCCACTCTTCTTGGAAGGCTCTACACAAGATTATGGAGTTTCTGTGGGAAAATTTGTGCCCAGTGACTGTAGAGCAGGCAATGGTCAGGCACTGATGTTAGACAAGAAGGCCTGGCTCACAATCTCTGCTCCAGTTCATCCCAAATGTGTTGAATGGGGGTGAGGTCAGGGCTCTGTGCGGGCCACTCATGTTCTTCCACACTGAACTCATCCAAACATGTCTTTATGGACCTTGTGCACTGGGGCACAGTCATGCTGGAATAGAAAAGGGCCTTCATCAAATTGTGTCCACAAAGTTGGAAGCATGGTTGGTGTCCAGAACGTCTTGATGTGTTGAAGCATTAAGATTGTTCTTCACTGGAAGCAAGGGGCCTAGCCCAAACCCTGAAAAACAGGGATGTCTCAATACTTTTGTCCATATAGCATATGAAAGTATATTGTGGAAAGAGCCATGAATTATGACTGGATCCACTTCTTGGATATTTTCTCATGCCCAGAGACTGGAGGAGTATAAGCAGAAGTACAGCGAGGTTTCAGAGCTTTTGATTAAGAAAAACAGACAGTATCAAAAGCTTCAGGGGTTGTTTGAGGCATTGCGCTTGCGTACCATGTCAGCTGGGGAAAGAGATGGACTGTATCATCCCTCACAAGCTTTCAATACAGGTTCGTTATAAACCTTGGTAACAATTCAGTGAGTATTGGGGTCGGGGTTAAAAGGAGGGGCAGGAGATGGTTATTTCATTACTAGTGTAAAAGGTGAAATGCAGTCATCCTAATAAACTGGTGGAGCGAAAACTAAGGTCAGCTTAGGTTTGACACTTTAGACTGAATAACTGTAGAACAGTGATGTATTTTTTTAAAGGGGTGTTACTGACACTGGTCCCTGCACTTGCTCCCTCTAGGATTGGTTAGACTGCGCTCTCCACATGGGAGTCCTCCTTTCCTGGCTGTGGGATCAGAGGGTGATCGACTCTTCTCTTTAGAACCAGAGAGCTTCAAGAGCTTTTTTCAGTTCAGCTCTCCACCAAGAGAGAAAAGTCATTCCTTTATTAAGAAAAACTGACTGTGGCACATTAGTGTTTTGGAGTGCTTTTGTAGTTTTTCCACATATTACTTTCTATTTTAGCCACAACCTCATACTAGATATTCTGCTTCTTAATTCTTCTGTATCTGGTGTTTATAGATAATAGGGCTGTTGGAACTGGGGTCAGTAAAATTTAGGCTGATAAAGCTTCCCATAAGGCAGTATGAATGTTTTTTTCTGTACTGATAAACACTTTATTTTGCCCACTGCTAAAACATGTTCACACAATATACCAGTTCTTTGCTTTGCTAAAGAGGCCAAGTACATGTTGCTCTCTTACTCTCCTTTTTCTTGTACTACTAGTTTGTGATGTGATAAAATGTGTAGTTGTCAAGAATGCCAACAAGGCACCTCAGGCCTTACACTGTATTCCAGAGAAAGAGAAGTAGCAGGATTAAGCAACAACTGTCAGGACATTGTTATGATAAAGCTACAGAAAAAGATAGTAACTGTTGCAATAAAATTGACTTAAGCTTTTGAACTGTGCGTCAGTGCAATCATAGTTACCAACCCTAAACACAGTGTGGAGTGTCATGCTACTGAAGTCACAAATCACAATTACATGGTACAGTTGAAGATATAGTTTATCATAGAAAATATTACAGTTTGACAAGTATTTTCGGAGCACCATTGGAAGAGTTTTATTTTCTGGACCTAACATTTGAAACAGGCAACAGCAGAATGTTTAAACACACACATCACCACTGGTGAGAGTAAAAAAAATATGTATAAACAAATTGGACTAATAAACCATACACATTATATACAAGCAAAATGAAAAGACGACAGAAATTGCCCTTCAGATTCTCACTCCACAGCTCATTGCACTCACTCTTTATTCAGATTATTATTCAGAATGTGGTTTATAACTGACAGAAGTTGCTGTTTGACTTTGCAATGCTTGTCGCTTTCCATTGACAATAAGTAGTAAAGGAGAGTCCACACGTATACTCCGGAAATCGTAAGACTGTAAAGAGAAAGTTTGAGTAAATTCTCAATTCTGTTCACATAATTATTTGATGTAATGATGGACAATATAGCAAAAAAACGAAATTTTTCATGATACACCATGTGGTATTTTATCTTTTCTGACACCTATTTAGTTGGAACAAAAAAAGGAGCCGATATTGCCACACACAAAAAAAAACCCTACAAAAGTACAAATTACTTTTATTCAGCATGTCAGTCAAATTAACCATAACCAATAATGATAAATACTGCCATATTGCCCAACCCAACTTTACCATGCCACATAAGACAAAAAAAATGACATACCTTTTCATTGTGTGTTATGCTGTGCCGTTTGACTTGTGGTTCAGGAACAACCACTGTGTCTCCTATTAATACACCCCAGCCATCTGCTGTGTTATAAACCATGACCACGCAACACGTTTCCTCACTGTCCACCATCCCAAATGTACTGAGAGGAAAGAACAACATAAATACACAATCAAAGGTTGCTCTAAGAAAACATGCAGGGACTAAAAAGTTTCACACGTTTCTTTATATGTTAAATTAAGAGTTTGTCTTCAGAATCAGTGTTGTGCAAATGAGTGAAATAAAAAAAACGTTTTTTAGAGATGGGCCCGATCAAATATGATATCGGTATTGGGTCCGATATAGCTGTAAATCCAATATCGAATATCGGTCGGACAGCCCCGATCTCTATAGTCCAGTTCGCAGCTTGCGCTGGACCTACGAGATGCATCACATCATGAAACCCCCATACCATGAACCTGCGGTAACTTCAATCTGGGCGAGCCTTGTTTTGAACAAAATGTCGCTCGTTTGGAGATACTAGAGTTTGGAAACGCCAAAAAGCAAGACGACTACTTGCAATGTGTGCAAAGACAGCATGCCAAGGGGTGGAAGTACGGTTGCGTTGTACAGTACGACAAATTTAATCAAGCCCCTGCAGAAATTTCACGACAAAACGTACCAGGAGTTTACGCTAGCAAACGGGAAAAGACACCGGGCAGCAGACGCTCGTTGACATTTTCCAAAAACACAACAAATTTACAGCAGACAACCCAAAAGCGAAAGGAATATCAGAGAAGACTTCGCTCTCTCTCAAGACCTCTTTAGGGTTCTTTCAGGGACTTTTTTGTGTGTTTTGTTGGCTGTTTTGCCCTCTCCTCCTCTCTCTATCTCACAAAACACGACGAGGCTAAAGTCGGGTATCTTGTAACTCGGCCGGTCCACCTTAAATACAAAAGTGGTGACATTACTCTTTGCCCACGTTGTGTCTCTGAATTCACATTATTTAAAATGTATTAGTTTTACACTTTTTTTTTTTGCACAGCTGTTGCTGCTAAAATGGACACTAAAATGGATACTTGAACTATTTAGATGACTGTCTCAAAACACGACGAGGCTAAAGTTGGGCATTTCGTAACTCGGCTGGTGCACCTTAAACACAGAAGTGGTTAAATTACGTTCTGCCCATGTCATGTCTCCGAATTCACGTCATTTAAAATGTACTAGTTTTGCACTTTTTTCACACAGTTTTTGCGGCTAAAATGGACAAAATACTTAAACTATTTAAAAGAGTCAGCCAAGATTGTTGTGGTTTTGATATTTACAAAATTTTACAGCTGTTGCTGCTATCTTTTTCTGAAATGTAAATAAATGGAATGCCTTTAAATTCAGTGTAGTTGTGTATATTTTTTGCTAATAAGTGCTTAGTAGTTTATTTATTCTGTGATGTAACCTTACTAACAAACAGCACAATTTCAACAAAAATAATGCTAATATTAAAGTAAAAAGGATCGGAATCTGTCTTGTGGATCGGCCCATCACTAATGTTTATGGATTTACTCACAAGGCCATTCGGCCCTCTGTAGCCAGGCTGAAGACCACTTTCCCCAGGGCTGCAATGCCTGTGTTGATGCCGTGTGTGAGAGCAGAGAAACAGCGGGGCTCCAGGCTTCCTGTGCGGCCTGTGGGGGAGCGGAACTGGGGAGAGGCACACGGACCCAAGGAAGACACACTGAGGGAGGAGAGCATGTTACGCAGACGCCGTGCTTTCACTTTACCCTGAGAGAGAGAGAGAGAGAGAGAGAGAGAGAGAGAAACTATTACAAACTTGGTGCTACTGGTTATAAAGTAAAGTGGGCCCTTATAGTCACACTACAGCAGTATGAACAATGTGAAATTCTTTCTCTGCATTTAACCAACATCACTATTGGGGGGCGCCCAAATAACAGTGTGTGGGAACAGTACCTTGCTCAAAAGGTACCTCAGTGGTGCCACTAGCAGTCCTGGGATTCAACCCCACAACCTTCTGATTGCAGGGGTGACTCCCTAACCACCAGACCACCAGCCACCCCCTCCACATATCTAGGAGGGCCAAATGTATTCACCCCCAGTGTGTGTCCACTGTTTTTGGCACTTCATTGCCACCTACTGGTCTAAACATTTTTTTTTTTAACTACTATTTCCAGAGGCCCTTGTTGGGAATGAACATTTCAGATGCCAAACAGATATTTTGCCTGTAGCAAGCCTTCATGCATTGGCAAGTCTTTCATTTATGGTGCACAAGATAAACTCAGAAAAAGAAAAGTCAGGAATCAGTGTAGAGCTTATGAATGGAACGGTTGAGAACAGTGAAGTGCTAAATGAGTCCAGATGTTAGAAATTAACCCACTTGTAGGGTTCATTTTAACAGACGGAGGGGCCAGTTGTAGCGGTCACTATAAAAGTGTAGTAAATAAATACAATTATTTCTACATTGTTTAATGATCTTTCATGCCCAGAAACAAAAAATATTAATGAATCAAGATCTATATGATTAGCAAAAAGTTGCTGTGACAAATTTATTTTTAACCAGAGTACATTAAATATTGTATCTGCATAAACTGGTTTACACCTATTGTATGCGTCTTGATGAAACTAAATAAAAGATTCCGCAAAAAAGGGGTTACATTTATCAGAACCACAAAGTTCTCAAAGTATTCCAAAAACAAAACACTGGTCGATAAGAGAGGTATTTAGAGGAAATGAGCTCTTGTCTATTTTGGGGGGCTCAGTTAAATGTGGTGCCTGTACTTAAGCCTAGCTGGCTCCTGAGTACATCTCATTTATGCGCTTCAGAGGGGTGATACACAACAGCACAACAGGCACATATACCATGAGTTACGTGCATACAAATCCATAATCATGCTGAAAAAGTTGCCTTAATTATACAAAACGTATTTTATATTTTGCATGAAACTGTTTAACAGCTTAAAAAATCCATTACACTCACTTCCCAGTAGATTGTGTTCCATGTTCCTTTGCGCTATACTATTTTTTTAATACTCACCTTATTCTCTTTTAAACTAGTGACTTGATCCAGATACCGCAGCAACTGCTTCTCTCTCTCTGGAGGCTCTTCCCAGCCAGGGTCAAGAGCAGCAGCCCGACTGTATCCAGCCAAAGCTGAACTGAACATCTCCTCATACTGGAACAGCTAATATGACAAAGATGGAAAAAATGTAGATTAGACTTATTTGCTTTGATGTTTTACTTCTGCAGAGGCCTAAATGTACAAATATAACATTATTTAAGAGCATTTGCAGTGCACTACTGAATAATGTGTGCATGGTGCTACAAAAACCTTTGGATTGGTTGGCACTCAATATCTAATCACGCCAACTGCTGGTCATTAAAGGTCTGGAATCAACTGTATTGATCAGGCAAAAGTAGGTATAGAGAGAGTCAAAATATGTCTCAGTACCGTGGCCCGATTGAAGTGCAGATCAGCATTCAAAGCTGATGCTTTGTCAATTTTCTCCTGTAAGACACAGAACATATAAAATTAGCAGGCATAACCAGCAGTATTATCAGTACAGTGACTTTTGAGTAGTTTACTGTGTGTGTGTGTGTGTGTGTATGTGTGTGTATGTCTTCACTCACTGCTTGCGAATAAGCACTAAGAGCTTGTTGAGACATCTGAGGATTCTGTCCACTAGAGAAGAACAGGGAGATGTATGCATTCCCCAAGATATCTGCCCAAGAAATGACTCATTTCAGTGGTTTGTCTTAAATTCATGACTTGCAATACTGTTTACTCGGGTTCTCCAAGAACTGTACCACTGCTAAACTCATCTGGAGACACTATAGCACTATATGAGCAAAGCTTTCCTGGAAGTTATGGGATTCATATATTCTAGTGCAGGGGGTTTATCCAGTCTTATCCACCAAGGTTAGCTGCAGGTTCTTATTTCAAGTGGTCTTGGTTCTTAACCAATTCAGGTGTGCTCATGCTTGGCTGAAACAAAAACCTGTAGACAGATTGCACATCACTGTTCTAGTGTTTCCCAGCTATAACACAGGAATATAAAACTTTGGGCCTAAGGGCATCACGACTAGAGCTGGGAAACAATGGTTTCCTTGCTTCTAAAGAGCACAGACAAACAATGTGTTAGGAAATGATTCATAGTTAAGGTACAATCATCCATAAGTTAATCTCCTATTGAAGAATGATAAACCTACACCAGGATGTTCCATCTGTAACATCCAGCTGCACAGCCTGTCTGGCCAGGTCCACGCTTTCCATGATCCGTTTGCCATGGTCTTGAGCACCTCCTTCTGGAGGAAGCTGCCGCAGCACCATGGACAGGTTTCTTAAAGACACTTTGTTCTTGGACTAAAGAAAGTGATGCCAAATAGAGCAATCATTACAAATGACTATGCAATGTCGTAAACGTTTCACAAATCCCAAACACGTCAAAGATATATTTGTGTTTGGGGTCCAAGTTACACACACCTATGATTTCTCCAATACAATTTAGCTTCATTATACCTGTTGTAGAGCCCCTGTGAAGCAGGTCTTTGCAGCGGTCAGGTCTCCTTTCTTCCAGTACTGCTCGCCTAGTGTGTTCCATCCATCTACCAGACCTGGCTCCAGTTTTACAGCCCGAGAAAGGCTCTCTTCTGCTGCTTGACTGAACTGCTGAGCTATGTTCAGACACCGGCCCCGCAGGAGCAGGTACTGAGCACTGTGCTTGTATAGTCCTGCCAACAAAAATGTTCTACCTTAATAAATATGCCCTACAAAACATACCCTACCCTACAAAACATCCAATTTAAAATGGCTACTATCGCTACAGTCAAACCGTCAAAAAAATTACCTCCCGTGTTTTTTTTTTCTAACCATTTTGTCTTCACCTCGACGAAAAATGAGGTCCAGAAGAGATGTGAAGGAGAATTCATAAGGAAAAGATCATAACTGTTTTAAGAGACTCCGACTGCAATTATGGATGTTACTGGTGTGGGTCTGCTGTGGTGCAACTACAGTGTTCCAGCTAAAAGCACTCCTTTGATTCTTTGCCCCATGAGTTCTTAAAATATTACTTCATTACCAAGGTTGCAACAGTAAATTACATGATGATCTCCATCCCTTATTGGTCGAGTTTCAGTGACTTACATTCAGTGACTTACAGTTTTAATGTTGCCGTAATTGTGAGATGGCACTTTCTCCTTTTCTTTTCAGAAAGACGGTCCAGTGAACACTATAATAAAGTAGATAACAAAGGAAGCACCAAAGCATCTTTCTGTGGCATTTACAAAATTTAGCCAGATCTTATCATGGCTGCCTCTTATATATCTCTGGGTCATTTCAAGAAACCTTCCTAAGCCAAGACTGTCCACAGCCTATATGTCCAAAAGTCTGTGAACATGTGCTTATCCAGCATTTCTTCTGAAATCAAGATTATTCATAAAGTGTACACCCCCTTTTCTCTTGTGAGAAAACTTTACACTGGATATTGAAAGCTTGTTGTGTGGATCTGATAAAGACCAATAGTGAAGACAGGTACTGATGTTAGATGATAAGTACTAGACCACTTATGCCACTTCAGTTTCTCCCAAAGGTATTCAATTATGCTCATCACTTCAGAGAAAGTAGTTCCACAGCTCCACAGGCCAGTGCTATGGGGCTTTAAAGTCTTCTAGCTAACACTTGGCAATGGACATCTTTGTGGTCATGTGCAGCTGCATCAGAGCGTCCCAATCTGTTGGCAGTTATTGTCTATGGAGACTGCATGGCCATGTCAGCAATGGGTGCAGCAAAAAGCAACTGAATGCAGCAAGTCAAAAGTTTGTTCATGTGCTTTGACATATACACTATATGAACAAAAGTACTGGGATGCCAGACCATTACACACTTTAATGTCTGTGCCCCCCTTTGCAGCTATAACAGGTTCCACTCTTCTTGGAAGGCTTTCCACAAGAGTTTGGACTTTCTGTGGGAAACTTTGTGTCCATTGATTCTTTAGAGCATTTATGAGTTCAGGCACTGATGATGGACGAGAAGGCCTGGCTCGCAATCTCCGTTCCAGTTCATCCCAAAGGTGTTGGATGGGGTTGAGGTCAGGGCTCTGTGTGGGTCAGTCAAGTTCTTCCACACCAAACTCATCCAACCATGTCTTTATGGACCTCACTTTGTGCATTGAGGCACAGTCGTGCTGGAACAGAAAATAGTCTTCCCCAAACACTGTGTCTATGTTGGAAGCATGGCGTTGTCCAAAATGTCTTGGTATGCTGAAGCACAAAGATTGCCCTTACTTCGAGTGAAAGGGATGTCCCAATACTTTTGTCTATATGGTATAGTTTAGACAGTCCAGCCTGGTAACGTAAACGAAACTCACCTTCCTTCTCCTCGAGCGTCTTCAGGGTTTTGTTCATCTCTTGGGTGACATCATTTTGTTTTCTACTGGCCTCCTCCACGCTGTGGGTTTCAAAGTAGTGATCCCTAAACCGATAAAGTCCATCCACGAGTTCCTGAGAAACAAAAGAAAGGCCTGCCTGTTCTGAACCATTCTACAGAGGCACAGGGGGGCGATCATGATCTAGCCATAGATATTTAAACCTCAGGACTTTCTAAACTTTTAAAAGCATCTAAGAGTTGTAGAATGTGTCATCCAAATCTGCCAGACTTGACATATTCACAGATTCCCAGCCAACCTGTCATAAACAGCACTGCACACATACAGAACTATACAGTCCGAGGATCATGGATTCGTTCTTTTAGTGACAGCTAGCTGAGCAACAACTGGGTCGCCAGCAAAACAGCCAAATTTCTTACTCATAAATACTCGGCATATATTGGCACATTGATAATCTCCTACACTGAGCTACATGATAAGCACCACTCACCTTTAAAACCTCCAAATCATCTTTGTCTGCTGATTTCTGATCTCCATCGTTGTCAACTTCAGCCATTTTTAGCTGGTAAGAGCAGAAACACAAAACTCTCTCTCGCCCCTACTGCTTAGGAGGTGAACGTACACAATGCACAAAAACGCTTCGAAATTTTAGGCTAGAAATCCCCACAAACAAGGATACCTATACAATGAAGCGCATTTAACTAGGTCTGCTGTGGCAATTTACGCAGTGGGTTCGTGATGATCCGACCCAGAATAAGTTCTTACTTAACTCAAACTTTAGCGTGAACACCCCCCCTCCCCCGACAAGCCATCCACACACCACTTATCATGCAATGGCGTATCTGGATGATCCACTGGACCTCGGCGCGCGAATCGTGAGGGGCTCTCTCCGCAGGGCGAGGGTCTTTAGAGACCGTCAGAATCCGCTGGCATATCCGGACGATATTCTCTATGAAAGGTATAGATTCTCAGCCGAGGGAATTCGTTACGTTTGTCAGCTGATCGGGCCAGAGGTCTCTAATGCCACTCGCCGGAGCAATGCCCTCACGATCGAGCAGACAGTTTGCCTTTCGCTGCGCTACTTAGCGTGTGGCCAGTTCATGTATTCCATTGGTGATGCTGAAAATCTGAGTAAGAATACTGTTTGCCGTGCAGTTCGCAAGGTGGTACTTGCTCTGTCTAAACTGTTGGATGCATTTGTGGTTTTCCCTGGCCATATAAGTGTGCTGAAGATTAAAGAAGGGTTTTATGCAATCGCAGGTAATTCACTACAGTAAAATGGTATATCTGCACCATGCAGCCTTAAACTGAACACAATTTCCCATAGGATTTCCAAGAGTCATAGGAGCCATTGATTGCACACACATCCCTATCAGTGCACCTCTGGGAGAGCATGAGGCTGATTATGTGAATCGTAAATCCTTTCACAGCATCAATGTACAGGTATCTTTCTTTTTTTATTGATCTGTCATATGGAGTATTTTGCCTTCTCCATCTAAGGTGGTGATTTGTATTTTTGCTAGCCTCATCCTTAATCCAAATTGGTTGGGGTGTTAATGTACTATCTAGAGCAGGCGTCTCAAACCTGTCCAGAAAGGGCCGCTGTGGGTGCAGGTTTCGTTCCAACCAACCAACCTTTCCACCTCTGTAATCAGTTGGTCTTGGTTTTCAGTTACTCCGGTGTGGCTTCTTCTTGGTTGGAACGAAAACCTGCACCCACAGTGGCCCTTTCTGGACAGGTTTGAGACCCCTGATCTAGGGGGCATCTCATATTTCTTCCCACTTTTTCTGACAAGTTTTTCTCACCCTATCTAGGCTGCTGGTCTACCCTGATGTAAATTATGTCCTTGTGAAACACTGTGGCACATCTTTTTTTATTCTTGAATGTCATACATGAACATGCTTTTGCTGTTACAATAGCAGAACAAGCTAATGGCTTTCGATCCTTAGATGACATGTGACCACCAGCTCATGGTGACAAGCCTGGACGCACGGTGGCCAGGCTCAGTCCATGACTCCTGCATTTTTAGGGAGTCCACACTCTCCCGACGACTCGAGGAAGGTAATGCATCCTGCAACCAAGTAATCTGCATCCTAAAGATTTGACATCAAAATTTGCATGAAACAGTCTCCCTCCATTTGTTCACAGGACGTTTTGATGGCCTTCTGCTGGGGGACCGAGAATACCCATGCCTCGCACACCTGCTAACCCCTTACGCTAAACCTCAGACTAGGCCACAAATGAAATACAATATAGCTCATGGCAACACAAGGGGCAGAATTGAAATGACTTTTGGGATCTTGAAGGCACGTTCTGCATGCTTGAAGGGGCTACGAGTGAAGCCCGAGAGGGCCTGTCAGGTGGTATCAGCATGTGTGGTACTACACAACATTGCCACCATCCGAAGGGAAAAGACCCCAGTCCTGATGCCCATGCCCCCTGATATTGTGGACCCACTGACCCTCGACCACCCCACAGGGCATGCTGTGAGAGAGGCTGTCACGCAGCAGTTTTTCAACTGATGGCAAAAGGAATAAATACAGATTCTTAACACAATGAAGCTTTGTCATTTGTCTTTTATTTGCTCCCGTTCCTACAAATGGAAAGTGAAAATTCAGTGATGGCACACACATATGAATGAAAGACTGGTGAACGTATGGCAATACCTTCTTTTCATGCTCAAGCTTCTCAATTTCGAGCTTGAGTTTTTTTATTTCTAGTTGTTTTTTGGCACAGTCTAGCTCCACCATGCGCTTGTAGAGGCTGTGCACAGAGTCTGTTCCAGCCTACATAGGCAAAAAAGGTGAATCAGTATACATACAGTTTGAGTGGGAACATTAACTTAAAGCCAAAGCAAATGTACCCTTTCTGTTTGGGAGGCCCGAGAGGTGGTAGCCACAGGTGAGGGGGGTTGCTGCAACTCATCCGAAGGAAAAATAATGCAAGTGACTAAAAAGGTCGTTCATAATTCAGATATGGAATTGAAAAATATGTACAGGTAAATATGCCATGCCATATAATGTGTAAAACATGAATGATGAAATGTTTCTACCTGGATGTCCGAGTCGGACGCAGCAGTCAATGTTTTCTCATCCTCCTGAGAATTAAAAGGAGTACATAGGTCATGTCGCATCAACATGGTTCACACTTAGTGAAACAGCAGTTTGCACACTCACCTGTACCTCAGGATCATAGGGGGTGTTGGGCTCTGTAGGCGGCTGGAGCAGCTCAATATTCTCCCCCTCCACTGAACACAACACAGGAAATGGAATGTTATGACTGCACAAATTTACACACAGTACAGAGTGATTGTGGTATTACCTTGCACATAAAGGCTGGAAATTCCTGTGCCGCCTGGGTCCGACTGGACGCCTCCCTCCACCCCATCCATAATGGGCCTTCTTCTGTTGTTGGCCAATGCCAACTCCTCTGCAGGTGTGAAAGCTTCAGGAGTCCCTCCACCTGTTGCCTTTACATCAGCCTTTTTCTTATTGGCTGTAAAACATAGAAACAAGCTATTAACTGGAGGGTAGACACACTACATCTCACATAATGAGCAGAAATATTAATGTATTAACTATTAATACATGAACCTACCACTTGCAATGATGTTTCTATGTTTAATCTTCATTTGCTGCCAAGTACGCTTCCCACCACTGCTACTGCATCTGAAGATTAAATACTGAGTAACCTCCCAGTAATTGCACTTTAGATGGTATTAAATTAATTAAAAGGCCCACTTCTGACATGTGACACATCTATATACCTCTATATTTACACTACTGTATTAATTTTCAAACAACGTTTACGTAGTCTAATAAGTAATACTAAGAACAGTACTTACGCATTTACTCGATCTGCAATGCGTTGCCAACAAGCCTGCCTGTTTTTGTTGGCTGCTGCGGTGTTTGACTTGGCCTGCAGCACCGATTTCTGCTCCTCGTACCCTTGCATGATGATGAGGCATTCTTCCTCCGAGAAGTACGGTGCTCGCGCCATGATTCAAAACGGTGACTTGCGCTGTTGAATGCACCCCACACAGCTGTAATAAGTTCACGCTAATTCAACTAATAAACGTCTTATTGCGCTTCGTAGTACAGCCCCCTCTACTACGAAGCGCGATTACTGGCTTATCACACTAAATTCGGGAGTAACTTGGTCACGTGAGGCGTAACTTCATGACTAACCCGTACTACGAAAGGTGAACAGGTTTATCACGAGGTATGTTGCTATAGCAACTTACGCAGTGGGTTAATCATGGTCCGACCAGAATGTTTACTTAACTCGCACTTTAGCGTGAACCCGCCCCCCCGCAAGCCCCACCCCTCCATACGCCACTTCTCCGCAGCCAATGGCGTGCCTGGAAGATCCGCGGGAAATCGGTGCCTGAATTGTGATTGGCTCTCTCCGCAGGGTGAGGGTTTTAGAGACAGAGTATCTTTACTGTAATTTTTATTATTGTTTTATTTTTATCTTTATTTTTTGTGGTAAAATATTCTATCTGAAAAGGCAAAGTGAGGCTTAAGCTGGACACAATTTCCCCACATACATGGTGATGATTAAAGATTCTTTATTTGTCACATGCATAATTATACAAGTTACAACACGCAGTGAAATGTGTCCTGAACATGGTGATTTGTATTTTGTTAGCCTCATCCTTAATTCATATCGGTTATGGCGTTAATGTACTATCAAAGGGCATCTCACACTTCTGCCCCGTGTCTGCAAAGTTTCAGTCGTTATCCTCACCCACATAGGCTGCTGGTCTAGCCTGATGTAAATTATGTCCTTGTTTAACAATGTGGCACAACTTTAATTCAGGATTGTCTTATAGGAACATGACTTTAATGTTACAATAATGTGCAATATCTCGAATGTCTCCATAATGTGCAATACCTTCTCACACTGTGCAATAGACTGTAAAAATCCAGTGCAATTTGTATTTTGTATGTTCATATTTATTCTACCAGTGCAATCTGTATATAATTTGTATACTACTATTACTATGTTTGTTATTTAACTTCGTCTTATTTTATTCCTGTCTTAACTATATGCCTCACATGGAGTCGACTGCACCTTAAATTTCATTGTTCCTTGAAAAAGTGACAATGACAAAGATTTATCATATCTCAATAGCAAAATGAGCTAATGAATTTCACTCCTTAGATAACCAGAGAGGGCCTGTCAGGTGGTGTCAGCATGTGTGGTTCTACACAATATCGCCACCATCAGAAGGGAAAAGACCCCAGTCCTGATGCCTCTGTCCCCGATATTGTTGACCCTTTGACCTTCAACCACCCCACAGGGCGTGCTGTGAGAGAGGACATCACACAGCAGTTTGGCATGTCTTTGTTTATTTGCGCCCATTCCTATAAATGGAAAGTGAAAATTCTGTAATGCACATACATATTGATGAAAGAATGGTGACCGTATGGCAATAACTTCTTTTCATGCTCGAGCTTCTCAATTTCAGCCTTTACTTTTTTTATTTCAAGTTTTATTTTTAACACAGTCAAGCTCAAGCATGCGCTTGTACAGGCTGTGCACATCGTCTGCTCCAGCGTATATAGACAAAAAAGGAGAATCAGTAGTGTTTCATCACCCACGTCCTACATTTGTCACATCACATGAGAGTGGTTCACACTTAGTGAAACAGTCATTTGCACACTCACCTATTCCTCAGGATCACAGGAGATGTTGGGCTCTGCAGGCGGCTGGAGCAGCTCAAAATTCTCCCCCTTCACTGAACACAACACATGAAATGGAATGTCATGACTGCACAAATGTACATAATATACAGTGATTGTTTTTTTTACCCTGCACATAAAGGGTCCCCCCTTTATGTACAGGGTAATATAACATTCCTGCCACCTGGGTCCGACTGGACGCCTCCCTCTACCCCTCCATAATGGGCCTCCATCTATTGCTGACCAATGTCAACTGCAGGTGTGAAAGCTTCAGTAGGCCCTAAACCTGTCACCTTCACACCAACCTTTTTCCTATTGGCTGTAAACCACAGAAACAAGCTATTAACTGGAGCCTAGACACACTACATCTCTCATAATGAGTAGAAATATTAATGCATTAACTATTAATACATAAGCCTACCACTCGAAATTATGTTTCTATATTACATCTTTCGTTGCAGCCAAGAACGCTTCCCACTGCTATTGCATCTGAAATAACCTCCCCGTAATTGCACTTTAGGGGGTATTAAATTAATTAAAAGACCCACATCTGACATGTGACGCATCTATATACCTCTATGTTTATTTAAAGTGTTTTATTCATTTTCAGACAACATTTAAATAGTCTGATAAATAATACTCAACTAAGAACATAAGACAATGCACATGTACTTAAGCGTTTACTCGGTCAGCAATACGTTTCCAACAAGCCTGCGTGTCTTTGTTGGCTGCTGTGGTGTTGTACTTGCACTTCAGCACTGATCTGTGCTCCTCGTAGCCTTGCATGATGATCATACATTCTTCCTCCGTGAAATACGGTGAGCGCGCCGTGATTTGAAACGGTGACATGCGCGGTTGAACGCATCCCGCGCACAGACCGTGATAAGTTCACGCTGATTCAACTAATCAACGTCTTATTGCGCTGCGTAGTACCGATTAACGCCACCTGGGACAACCATGATCTGTCAAGTGCGAGTTTGCAATTAACCATCGAGTTAATTCAGACCTAGTTAAATGCGCTTCGTAGTACAGGCCCCGGACCCGTTTTGGGGAAGTTCGTTCTGCGCACGCGCACAAGTCACATGTTGTCATGAGACGCCAGGTAGACAGACAGCTGTAGTTCCTTTTACTCCAAAACATGAAGCTTTTACTTGTGTTTCTTTGGTTGGTGGGTATTTCGATATCCAAGAACGATCATGAAAAAGAAATTCAAGTATTCGTCGTCCCTCACAGCCATATGGATGTGGGCTGGGTGTACACAGTGCAGGTAAGTTTGGTGCTTCATAGTGATGTATGCTGTGCTGTGGGCTTTAATCAGGGGACTGGTGTTTTTCTGCAGGAGAGCATGCAAGCCTATGCCCGAAATGTGTACACCACTGTCGTAGAGGAGCTCTCACGCACTAAAGATCGCAAATTCATCGCCGTTGAGCAGGAGTTTTTCCGACTTTGGTGGGACACTGCAGCGTCTCAGTGGCATAAGAGTCAGGTGAGTAAAGCGTGAACACAGCACAGCACACAGTGTGAGCAGTGTGAAATTCTTTCTCTACATTTAACCCATTCACCAAGTGAAGCAGTGGGCTGCCACCAACGAGGGGCGTCTGGGGAGCAGTGGGTGAAAGGGTCCCTCAGTGATGCTGCTAGCTGTCCTGGGATTCAAACCCATGACCTTCTGATCGCAGGGGCAACTCCCCGACCACTAGTAAAAGACCTGCTCTCTGGTTTGTTAGTGTGGACACATCATTTATTGACCTGTTTTAATTGACTGTAACTTTAACACAGGTGAAAAAGCTGTTGCAGGAGGGACGTCTGGAGTTTATCATTGGAGGTCAGGTGATGCATGACGAGGCAGTGACAGATATTGATGACGCCATCCTGCAGTTGACAGGTATGTGTTTTGGGGTCCTGTACTAAAGGGTGCCCTAAGCTCTGTGGTTTACTCTAGTGAGACGTAAACAGTACACAGATGTAGAAGGCAAGAGCATTTGAAAGAGGTAGGCTTAAAATATGCACTTGGAACAGATTTGGGCATTTCATAAGCAATATATGTACTGGTGGAAACAGGCCCCTCCACTCTGAGGAGTTGTCACCATGGTCTGCTGGGTCTGCATCCATGCCCTTGTAGACATCAAGTACCACAGAACCAAAAATGTGCCAAATTAACTTGGACTTTGTGCATTTTACTTGAGTATATCGTCACATGAAAAAATAGGTTATTTTCCAGACACTATGACTGTTCCTCTTGCACATTTATTTCATCTGCAGTGCTTTCTGTCTCTGTTCTATTGTAGAAGGACATGGCTTCTTGTATGAAACATTTGGTGTCAGGCCTCGCTTTTCCTGGCATGTGGACCCATTCGGTGCCTCCGTTACAACTCCAGTCCTTTTTGCTCTAGCTGGATTTGATGCTCACCTCATCTCTCGCATTGACTATGACCTCAAAGACGACATGCAGAAGAAAAAGGTGTGCTTTTCTTTTGCATTCGTAGTTATACCAGAGTGTAATAGTATAGAAATGGTACAGATCTCTCTCTCCCTCTCTCTCTCCCTCCCTCTCTCTATG
>JBBPCX010000011.1:12001214-12011343 GCA_037974365.1 Hydrocynus forskahlii | reverse complement strand
TATATAATTAATTATAAAAAGTAGCAAGGTCGTTTCTTACTCTAAGACCTGATTTCTTAGGGTAAATCTGTATGTATTTGCCACATAACATTTTATATTTATTATACTTTAATTTTGCAATGCTCCTCTTCCTGTTCTGTCCCTCCATTCCTCCTTCCTTGCTTTCTCGCTCTTTCTATTTCTGTCTCTCTTTCTCACACCACTCATCTCCAATACTTCATTCCTTGTAGGAGTTTGTTATAAACTCTCCAGACTTTGAAGCAGCAAAGTTCTGGGTGGGGAACCTGGGAAAAACTGCCACACATTCTGTAGTATTCGCCCAGCTTTACACGCCTGATGGACTCTGCCATGGTCTGCACTCTTTTGTGGTTCAGGTACTGCATTTTACCAATTAAATTTTTTTTCAGTCATTCACTCTTCCAATTCATTGAAGGGATTAACATGAATCAGTTTACCTTGTTCATTGTGAATTAAACAATTAGGTTGTCTAATTCTCAGAGGCACTTCAACTACTTCAACTGTTTTAGGACAAACAGGTCTTGTCATGGGCTGTGAAGGAAGGCTGACTGGACAATGTCCTTTTTTGTCTCGAATGTAATTACATTGTTTTGATATTGCAGGTCAGGGATCCCAAGACGTTGCTGGCGATGCCAGGGGTGATGGTTGGGGATATGGGCAAAAAACTGGGCCAAAATGGACTGGACAATGGGTGAGTAAGCACGACAGCACAGCTGTTTTGTCCTGCATGTCAGTTTTCTCATTGGAACTTGGAACTAAAGGGGCAGATATTACCAACATGCCACTAGGTGGCAGTGGGTATGAGGTAAAAATTGCAAACTCCATTTGAAAGTTTATTCTCAGATTTGTATTCAACATGGTGTTTGGGTTTGAGGCTGATTACTATTTGGATGGTTTTGTGCACCAGTTTTGCAGTATTTCACAATGTCCGGATCCCTCGGGAAAACCTGCTCAATAAAACGGGAGATGTGACGCCTGATGGACGATATGTGACTCCTTTTAAGGTCAGCATAATGCTGTTTTCTGTTACATCTACCCAGTGCTCTGCTCTCCCCCTTTCAAACCATATATGTGCATAGCATCAAAAGGTGAGAGACTTCAATGCCATAATGTAATGGCTAAAGTTACACACGCAGAAATGTATACCTTACAGTTGTTTCTATATGGGGTGTCCTCTGACAGTATAAATTGCTCGTTACCCTGCAGATGTACATGGAATGTAACGTTCACTCAGGATTTTGACAGCAGTGGTGAGAGCCACTGAAAAAAACCAAGAGCCCCCACTGTGGATGTGCATGGACGAATTTCCCACATTTCCTTTTCAAATAAACAGCACAGTGGATGTAAAGCAGTTGGCTGAGGTGACTGATGGAAACCCATGAAGAGGATTTTAGTAAAAACAAACAGAAGGTGTTAGCTCAGATGCTGGACCAGAAGTAATGGCTAGGCAAACAGAGAGAGTTTTGTTTGTTTGAAGTGTCACGCAAGGTAACTTTTCTCTTTCTTGACAGGATCCTAATAAGCGTTTTGGGGCCTCTCTGGGTGCGCTGTCAGGAGGCCGAGTGTCCATTACGAGAATGGCCGTGGTGAATTTGAAGTTGGCCTTGACGATCGCTATACGGTTTTCATCCACAAGACGTCAGTTTGGGCCCACAGAGGATGAGGAGGTCCCAGTACTGGAGTACCAACTGCAGGTACCTGAAATACCCATCTTACTCATCCACTCCTATTTTTATTCTCATATAAAAGTATGAGAATACTTCAGCTGATGATTCAGATGCATCATTTAAGATTAGCTGGATCTTTAATGGTTCTTTATTGTAGAATTTAACTACAGAAAGCTTCTTAAAAGAAAAACAATTAAAATATAGTACCGGATAGTAATGGAACTTTGACTTATAAGAACCTCTTATCCTATAAAAATTCCTGCAGAGCTGATAAAAACATGTATTTTATCAGTCTTAGCCCAGTTAGCGTTCATTTTTAGCTCATACTGCCGTAATGTGTCTAGAAAGTATCAGTGCTAAGGCTTTGACCCCGATCTCTGTAAAGCAGCACAGCTGTAAAACACCCTGTTAAACGTTCACTAGGTCTATTGTGAAAACAGCTACACAAATAAACTGGAGCTAAATTAAGGACTGTAGATTTTGGCGAGTCTTGAGGAACAAAACAGTTCTATTGGGGTGAGGAATTCGAAGAAGAAATAAAAAAGGGTCTCATCAGCATTCTTATAGTTTTATGGACTATGGACACCATTATCTTTTTTCCAGGGTGAAAGTTCTTTTAGTTGACCTTGAGAGTCTATAAAGTTGTCTGTCTATTGAAGAATTCACTTTTTTGGTCACATGTTGTCTGTTGCAGCAATGGCGCCTTATTCCATACCTAGCAGCTGTTTATGCGCTGGATTTCTTCTCCAAATCCTTCTACAGTAACTTTGTGGAGTTTCAGATTGGCCTCTTCATGAAGGACAGCAGTGACAGACAGGTACAGGAGCACTGCAAGGAACCTTAATCTAATAAAATTAACTCAGCAGTAACTAATTTCCTTGTGTGTGTGTGTGTATGTATTTGTGTGTGTGTCTGTGTGTGTGTGTGCTTTAGGCTGAGTTAGGTAGAGAGATCCATGCTATGTCATGCTCAAGTAAGCCTCTAGGTTCATGGACGGCCCAGAGAGGAATTCAGGAGTGTCGTGAGGCCTGTGGAGGACACGGATACCTGGCCAGTGAGTTCTACTCTTAACCTCACTATACTTTAATTCACAAAAAACACTAGCTGAGTCTGTTTTTTTTTTTCTTTCCATGTGGACATATCAGGGTCAGCATCAACATCAAAGCCATCGATCATGTTGTTTGTGTAATGATGGTGAAATTAAGATACATTTCCTCCTCTGTTCATTCTATAGTGAACCGTCTTGGAGACATCCGTGATGACAACGACCCAAACTGCACATACGAGGGGGATAACAACGTCCTGCTGCAACAGACCAGCAACTACCTACTTAGCTGGCTGCAACACAAACAGCAGGGTCTGTTCTTTTTTTTTTCTTGGATTCATGGCCAGTTTTCTCCTTAGTTTGGCCATTGACTTGTTCTTGCCACAAGTAAGATGAAGATGGGTGAAAGCTAGCATGTGTTTCCTCTGAATCTTTTCAAATGGCCACTAATACAACACCTTCAGGCGTTCCAACACGCCTGGAGGAGACCACTAACTGCCGGTTCTGTCACATTAACTAACAAGCAATTGTGATTACTCTTATGCTGAGGAAACGGAGGCGAGGGATCCATCATTCAGATAGAGTCCGTTATGATCTCCTGGACTCCTTGTGGTCCATCTGGATCCATTTCACGATCTCCAGTTCTTAATTGGTGCCCATTCTGGAGCTGCAGTTGTGGTGGGATGATGAGCAACTTTGAAAAATTAATATGTCAGTAGAAAATTGTCCAAACCTTTTGATGTTTTTTATAATTTAAAAGCACGAGTATATTTCTTTAACATTAAAATTTGTACCAAAGAGACAAACTCCTAAGGTTTTTTTTACACCAGGTTTTACAGACTTTTTAAAACACATACATTAACACTAAAGACACCCTTTATGATAGATCTCATGGTTTCTGATGGTCTGTTTGCTTTTTTTAATGCTCCGAGCTCTGATCTGAAGCAGATCTCGTACACCACATCTGCAGAGCTTCAGCTGGAAGTTGGTGAACTAGCAGCTATCTGCATCTTTGAAAAACAACTTTATGACATTACGACTTACTCTTTATTTTCTTGCTACAAGTGTTTCTTGCACAAAAGTTTCAGGATGTCAAATGTTACATTTACATCCTAATCTGTGCGAAAAGATCTGAACAAAGAACTAGGTATTAAACTAACAATACATCTGCTCCTGATGATTTTTTTGCCATATAGCTATGTGACGTTATGCTCTATCAGATTGAGAACTGGGGGATTTGGAGATTAATTTGGCTGCTCTGTACTCAGTCCCACACACAGAAAGCTGTTCTTACACCTTTCTGTCATAGCCAGCATGATCTTAGGCAGCAATTTGTGCTACAGTAACTCTTCCATGTAATTGAATCAGAAGGGCTAGCCTTCTCTTCCAGTGTGCATCGGTGTGTCTTGGGCGTCCATGACCCTTTTGCTGGTTCACCAGTCATCCTTTCTTGGACCACTTTTATTAGGTACTAACCACTTCATACCAGGCATACCCCACAAAACCTACCGTTTTGGAGATGCTCTCGCCCACTCGTCTAACTTTCACAATTTGGCACTCAGATCCTTACGCTTGCCCCTTTTTTTCCTGATTCCAACGCATCCCACCCCTTGACAGTTACCACTGCAACAACATAATTGCTATTCACTTCACATGTCAGCGGTTTTAATGTTGTGGCTGCTCATTATGTGGTTGTTAGGTTGACCCATTTTTTTGGGTTCTGACTCATTAATGTTCTTCTTAGCTATGTCTGTCTGTCTGTTTCTAGGTAAAGGGAGGATAGAATCTCCTTTGGAGACTGTGAACTTTCTGGATAACTGGAACAAGATTCTGGAGACCAGATTCTCAGCTGCCTCAGTGCAGGAGTGCACGAACTCAGCAGGTACAACTTTCGCACTTGATGAAGGGCCCACTTTTACCGAAAGTCTCTTCATTTCCATGTGAAAAGTATCACTAAGCAAAAAAGACTCATGCAAAGTAATTTAAGTTGGTGTTTTAGAGATGATCACAATAAGCTGATCTATGTGTTTAACCAGAGGAAAAAAGACTTGATTCTTCCCTGCTATTCTGGATTTAATTTTCCTGAATGACTAATAACAACTTTGGGTGGAGGGGCAACCTTGGTATGTCCTAGAAACCCTAGAAAAGTTTTATCCAGCAAAACAGAACCATTTAAAATGCATACGGTGTCATGTTGCATGTGTGTTTCACTCTAATAAGATTGCTCCTCTGGGCTGGAGACGCCTGTAAAGGGAGAGGTGCTCGTCTTGGGCTTGGCCTCTGCAGCACATCTGCTCTACATCTGCGCCCCTTTGCTGACTTCATTCTTCAACTTGTGACTTAACTTGCTGTTGCCGGGGTCAGGAAAGCTTTATTTTAATTGAAAGGGGAGACAGAAAGACATACTCAGTCCCGCTCTGTCACCCAACTTATAACATGAGCAACAGATCAAGAGAATGTTTTGAACAAAATGAAGAATTTAACAATACAAGTTACCAAATAGGTCAACATATCGGAATAAAACAAAACTTCGTAACTCTAAAATGGTCAAAAATGGCCGTTCTTTAATTCAAAGGTATATTGTGGAATGAATGTTAATTGCAGTAATTTTGAACCTTATCATGTGGTCATTCCTTAAAAAAAAATTCACACAGTGAAGAGAGAAATTGGTGTGTTCAATAGGTTTTCTGTTGTTTACGATATATAGTGACAAAGCTATTTGAAACCAGCTGTATGAGTATGTGGCCACATATTTTACTCCTGCCAGATTTCCCTGCTGTAAAGTTAGTGGTATCTGTACAGCAGTGTTATTAGCACATGCTCAACCAAGCAGTGACACAGGCAAGTGACATCACCCACCAACACAGACTGCCTGTTAGGTGACAAAATATTGCTTTTGGCCAGTTTGGCAAACCCTGGGGTCTCTATGTCTTCCAAGTGTTTAAACCAAACTTGCTCATTTCCTTTTTATGACTTTTGCAGGATCTTTTTTTTAAAGTGGGATTTTGGCCATTTCAAGTGTATCCCGATGTTCTGATGAACCCTGAACCACAGAATTTTTTTGACAATCAGATTTAATTCGGCTGACCACCTTAGCATTATCATAAATATCTATTCAAGATACATCATCAGCTTCTCATATCCAAGTCTATTTTGACTGATATTGATTATGCAGAGTTATTAAAGCAGTTATTAAAGTCTGACCGTATCTGTGTACTCATCAAACTTGTCTCTGGCAGTGGAGGTTATGTTTTTAAGCTGATTTTGTGATTTTGCTACGGCATGTAATGCTCTCCGCTTTATTCATACCATAATATTTTGTCTCAAGTGCCTCTGGCAGCATATAAGTGGCTGGTGTGTTTCCTGCTTGAAGAGAGTCAGAAGAAGTTGAGCCAGCAGAAGGCTTTGGGACAAGGAGACTTTGAGGCTCGCAATAACAGCCAGGTACACCTGCTCTCTGTACTCCGTACATTCAGAGTAGCCTCTTGTTAATTGATGCAAGACATCTTAGGTAAACACAGAATATTATTTTTTAGAAATTTACCATGTATTTTGAGGAACTGAGGATGGAAGTGAGGATTTGCTCATAAACAAACTGAGCACAAAATCAAATAATCTAGGTCTATGGAAAGTCCATGGATCTTTTTTTTCTTGCTTAATTATTAAAAATAGATGTTCTAGACTTCTTTTTCTGCACAAATGATTAAACAACAACCACAAGTTTTTTTTTCTTTATTTTCATGCCATGTTGGGATTTTGTTGTCAGGCATGCTTTATCACGGATCTCCACTTTGCCAACAAAGAACAGGGTGCAAGCAATAAATGTGGTCGTGTGACCTGTCGAGTGATTATGAGACCTTGAAGCTTTTATGGTGTCCACTGTGCATTCCTCTTCTACAAAAGTCTTTCATTTTAGCTTTTGAGTTGTAACTGTATGCAAAATGTGTATTTCTGAGAAAGGCGATTACAAGAAACCCATTTAATTGTGTGTCATGAAGACATCCCAAAGGGCTTATGCCCTATCGTGGACGTTAAATTTACTCTAAATCGTTTGCTCCTTAGACTAAAGATCATACAGTAGGCCTCTAGTCTACTGAAGGACATTTGCAGATGTAGAATCTTTGTGATGTGTCCAGGCTTTCTGAAGACGTTACTATACTTTTCACACTTGGACCGATTTAACTCCCCCAGTTACCGTAATAGAGTACCTAGAACTGCTTGTCATCGTAGCACATATGGATATGATGCAGAAAGGGTGTATACTATGTGTTTTGAGGGTCTTGGAATGACATGCAAGGGGCTATGTGATGTAATAGCAGGGGCTTAGAGAGGTGGCAGCAGTCCAGCTCCACCCAAAATGTGCCTGACTCCACATGTCGCACTCCTCCCTCCTCCTCCTCTCTGCTTGACTTCAGTTTGTTTTTAAGTGTCAGACTCTCTCCAAAACAGCATGATCCGGCCAAGTGACCTCAAACGTGGACTATGTGGGAGACGATGGGGTTGGTTAAAAAAGCTGATAGACAAATAAAACAGATTAAAAATCCTCCGCCAATTCCCTTTATTTTTCTCAAAGGGCAGAGGTGTGATGTGTGTGTGTGTGTGTGTGTGTGTTCTTTTAAATGACATTAATGGAATACTATGCTGTTTTGTTACCTAATCTTTATTTTCACACATATAGTATATATTGAAATACTACACATTTATTTCTCTATACTTAACAGGTTTTTGTTTGTTTTGTTTTTTTTACTCAAACCAAACAAACACCTGAACAGTACAGAGAAATGAATGCGAGGTATTCCAACATAGAAGCCAGTTGTTAGCTGCTTTGGTCAGTAGTCTTATCCTTAAAGGTCCAGTGTGAAAATAGCTTTTTGTTCCACTCAAGCAGAGGAGCACCTGATCCCGTTTGTTTAGTCAGTTTGTCTCGTTCTCAAATCAGCTCTGGAGCTGTGCTCTTACTTGATTATTATGAAAACTTTTCGCCACACTGGCCTGTTACGGACACAGTTGGTGTCCCCCGATGTCTTCTTTTTTTTCCATACAAAACCGCTGTGATGTGGCGATTATTGTTCGCGGTAAATGGCCATTCAGATGCAGCAGAGAAGAAAACTGCAACATTAACATCAAAGTGACACACTGTTTGCCTGTATGATTCACACTGTTTGACTCAACTACATAGATGGCAGACAGTGAATTCCTATAATACCAAACTGACCTCAACTTTTACCCTGCCAGTGACCAACCACTGTCGAATCTTATTTGTGTTTTCCTCTTGTGTCGTGATAAACTTACTTTGCACCATACCGATTTTGCTTTAAGCTACAGCTGTGTGTGTATGAGTGCAAGCTTTGCAGTGTGTTAAGGACATCATAAAAACCATTTGCTTGATTATTCTCTCTGTTCAGGTGTATTATTGTCGCTCATTGGCGATAGCCTACATCGAGCACACGGTTTTGCAGCGTTTTCATGACCTGACGGAAAATGAGGAAACTCCAGCGGCTCTGAGACCAGTTCTGAGGAGGCTCTGTGCTCTTTATGGCCTCTGGACTCTCACCAATCACATGGCCATTCTCTACCAGGGTAAGACTTGTCAGATGGAAAAGATTTTTTTTATTTTACTTTTCATACAGAGTCATTAATTCATTAGTACTCTGCTTTGTTTCACTAGGGGGTTATTTCTGTGGTAAGGAGCCGGCAGACTTCATCCAGAATGCTATTCTCGCTCTCTGTGGCCAGGTCAGAATTCTCTCAGCTTGAAACACACGTGCACTTAATAAAAAAAAGAGAAAAACAGCAAATGTCTTAATGACCATCAGATTATAGGAGATGTTTGACCCTTCCTGTCCCCAGCTGAAAGGCGATGCTGTGGCTTTGGTCGACGTGATAGCACCACCTGACTTTATTCTGAACTCACCCATTGGCAAAGCTGATGGTGAGGTAAGAGACCTGCCGTTGCTCAACACTCAGCTGAAAAAACACACGTGCACAGCCCTACTCACACACACAGCTGACCTGCTTTCTGTTGTGAAAGCAGGAGAAACTCATCAAGCAAAGAAAAACATCTGATCTGCAGAAAGAGTCACCTGAGTTCTTTCAAAATCAAATTTGGGAGTACTCTTTATAAATCAAGAATTAATATTCTCACATAAGTTAATTGTTTCAAAAGGAACAAAAAACAATCAATCAGTTTCCACTTGTGCTTTTGTCTTGAAATTTCACAACCGAAATATAATACAACTCAGGGTTCATTGCACTTCTCAGTGGAATAAAGGCAGGGACCTTGGGAAAAAAAAACAGGTTTGCAGTCATTCAGGACAGTTTTCCATGGTTCTTACCTTAAACTGTAAGGCTCCTCGGCTGCTCAGCCCAGACACTGTGCTCACCACTATGACCGTTTAGACGCAGTTATGCTCGCCAAAAGCTATTTTCTGTGACCTGTTAATGCTGTCCAGTTTTCCTTTCAATTTTCTGAACAAAATGCAGAAATATTCTTTCCTAGGCCCATGCAGTTCATTCAGAACGCCTGAAGAATCAGATAAGCTGAAAATAATGTTTTAGAGGGCACAGACTTTAGCACAGAGTGCCTATAATTATACACTGTTTACAGGACAAACATACAATGTCACTGTTAAAAGTCAGCATCACCTATTTAATTTATAACAGCCATTGCTTAAGTCCTCTGGAGGAGTCTGTGTGTATCAACATTGTCACATAATACCAAACCACTACAGCCTACAGTTGAGTTACTACTAAACTATGTCCACTTAGGAGCTTGTTCAATGAGCCATAACAATCCAAGTCCAAGTCATACTGGCAACTCATTTTAACATGTTTTCCCAACGCTGTTGATCCGTTGTCTGTCAGGCCATAAATTTATGAGTGAAGGAAGACAGACAGCTCTTTTATTAAAAGTCTGAATAGAGAGACCCAGACGTTTAACAAAACAGTCACACACACACACACACACACAGACACACACACAGACACAGCCCTTTTTACTAATTCCACTGGTAAGTTACACACACACACTTGAGACTTGTTTATGGACGAGTCAGTATTTACAGGAAAGTTACTCTTCATTCTGGCACTGGCTCCTTTCTCTTCCTCCACTCCTCAAGTTCCTGTAAAGAGGATTTCTGACTTGCGAAACATCACCCAAGGTTGTTTGATAGAGGCCTGCTGCTGAGGACCACTGAGACAGTACTCATGTAAACTTTGTCAGGGTAGAGATATAAAGAGTTTGTTAATAAACATATCAAGTGTTTTCTGGTAGATGTTTTAAGCTCATTTTGGAGGCATTTCATGAAAAGCATTTTTGTCTTGTCGTGTGTGTATGTGTGTATGTGTGTGTGTGTGTGTGTGTGTGTGTGTGTGTGTGTGTGTGTGTGTGTGTGTGTGT
>JBBPCX010000011.1:11962306-11993302 GCA_037974365.1 Hydrocynus forskahlii | reverse complement strand
CAACAGTGAATTATAAGTCATAGAACATCCTCTGGATATTTTAGCTGTGATAGTCCTGGAGGCATGTTTTCTTTTTGCTTCTGCAGAGGAACATTTTGCATTTGCTGCACCTCATGTATGTCTTGCCTTTGCAGTCCTTGTTACCAGCATGCAAACAACTAATATGACTGATGTGTGTAGCAGAACTATAAAAATTAAGACTGCAATTACATAAATAAATGGTGACTGGAATAGTTTGTGTATTGAAAGATTGTGTATAATGCCCGATTCCAAGTCATTCATTCAGGTTGCCAGTCCATTACAGGACACATACATACTAACACACTCAGCGTCTCCTTTTCCACATGTCTTTGGACTGTGGGAGAAAATCTGGAGGGCCCTTTTCTTTCAGCAACTTACTTTTGAGCAGGAGAATGAGGAACCACCTCATGGACATAGATCCCACTGCTGACATCAGGAAAGTCTGGGTTCTGCTGTTTCAGCTCTTCCACAAGTCTGCAACAGGCATACAGATATCTCATGTCCAAGCAGACCAACCAAAATGTCCAAAAGAATTAATCATCGAATTTATATCAAAATATCTTTTAATGTATAATGCAGCAGTTTTGAGTATCAGAAAAATGTGTTGTCATCTCTTTCGCATCATCTAATGAAGCCAGGAGTCAACTCACGCTTCAGTAATGGTGAGCATACGAATCCCGATGAAACGTTTCTTCACTGATCTTACTTCTGCAACGATGAAACAAACAGACATGTCAAATGTAACAGTCCAAAACAGGATGGACCATAAACCACAAACCATAAACCTTTATTCATAAACCAGCCCAGCTATGACCCAGACTACAGGAACCCACAGCTACCCTGGAATATGGCCTGGGATACTGGAAAACATTTCACAGACTAGACTGCTCTACCTTTGCTTTGCTTGCCCATGGAGTCATTGAGGAAGAGAGTTATCCTGTCTGAAGGAATGGCAAAAGAGATCCCAGCTGCCACCTTTAGAGTGTTGATCCCAATCACCTCTCCATCCTGTCAACATGCAGTGAGATCGACATGAGGGAATAATAGCATATGTTCATAGACAAAATTCATATGGGTTGCATACAAATAACCAATCATAAACTGTTTGTTCACTTGGTGAATACTCACCAGGTTGACAAGAGGGCCACCTGAATTCCCGTACTAAAAAAAATAAATAAAGTAAAAATGTCTTTATGACATGATCGTTCAAAGACATGTATGAGAACTGACAACCACAGATATTGGTGATTGGCTCACATTGATGATTGCGTCAGTTTGGATGTAATCCATGTCTGAGTCTCGAATGCCCAGTTCCTTCCCATCTCTTTGTGCTGTACTCACAATGCCTGTGGTCACTGTGTTCTGCAGTGCAAATGGACTCCCGATGGCAACCACAAACTCACCAGGACGCAGGTCTGCAGAGTGACCCAGCAACAAGACCTGCAGTTTTTTCTGAATATGGACAAACACGTGAAAGAAACGGGCATAAGGTTCCTGAAGTGAATATGTTAAAGCGACTAGGGTTATAACGTCTCTTAAATCTTCAGATTCAGCCTTATTCTTTTTCTCTTAATGAATATTAAAGCAAAGTTTACAAATGTACCTAATTCACAGTGTACCCCTTACCTCAAGCTTATTAGCTACATCGGCCTTGTGGCCCGAAGGCTAACCTAAAGAACGCTCAGACACTAGCATGTCTTGGCGCAACAATCTGGGGCGAGGGGAAAACTGTGTAAAATACAGTATCAGTCAATAAGATGAGATGGCATCAGTAACCCACTGATAACTTGAAGTGTTCACCTCTGGATTGATTTTGATAGTGGCGATGTCAGACTTCTTGTCAATGTCTTTGATGGTAGCCTCGAACACATCGCCATCATGCATCTGTACTTTGAGCTGCTGTCGACCCGAAACAGGTGTGGTGCTGGACACCACATGGGCGTTGGTTACGATCAGCCCGGTCTCCGATATCACAAAGCCCGACCCGCTGGACAAGGGTACTGTCCGGCCAAACAGAGGGTGGCTAGGGTCAAACGTTAACAGTGTTAATTTTATCAGATCTGCAAGCACATTTTACCAGCACATAAATTCAACATTCAATTCCAAAACCAAAAACACACATACGCCACATACGACTAGACGCCATGACTCAACATGTTGATTAATGATTCAGTGTTCCAGTCAAGTGGGTTTTCGCAAATGGAACCTGTCTGTCTCTCAGCTCCTGCATGTCTATTTAAAAAGTCCACTGTCAGACATCCACAAACCAGCAGAACAGCTGTGAACATCCCAAACCAAACGACAGGCAGCAACTGCCCTTCCACAGCTGAGTTTTGTCGGCTCATCAGCTGAAGGGTTTGTACACCTCCGTCTCTTTCCCACATTTCTACGCTCTGATGAAAAAAACATTTACTAAGGTCTGCTGTCTCTGTCAACAAGGGTGTGAAGGTTTATGTAGAAAGTAGGCCAGAGCTTTCAGTTTAGAAAATGAACACTCAGTGCATCTGTGTGTTCAGTGTACTTATAAAATATATATTGTGTTTGTATATTGTTATTAGAATCAGAATCAGAATCAGAAAACTTCGCTGATCCTGGAGGAAACTGCGGATGTTACGACTGGACAGGCACACAGAGACACAGAGACCTGAACATTATAAAATATAAAGTCTAAATCATTTATTAAGTTAATTGTGCACTGTTAATTTAGAGTCACAGTGAAATCTGTGTTTACTAAATAATCAGAGATCCCGAGGTCACAAATAATGCACTTTGTTAACAGACTGTTTTAGAGTAAGTCTGGTTTATGGGTACACTGCTGGTCTTACCTGAGGAAGAGCTCCACATGGACCACAGCTGGGGCGATCTTCTCCACCACATCAGCAATGAAGTTGAATTTGTACCTCGGGCTGTTGTTGTGTGTCAGACCTATACTAGCAGGAAGAATTGTTCGTGTTAATAACCATTTATAGGAAGCTCCTCTTGCTCCTGTGTGTTGTAATACAGTCTGGGCAGTAATTCAATCAGGCTGTTTTCCTGCAGTTTAACAGACATTAATCGCTGTGCTTCAATTATTGTGTGCATATAGGAGCAGCCATTAAGAGAAGCATACAGTATTTATAGAGTGAGGGGGTCTTTCACTGGCCGACCAGAGGGCAGAGCTGCGGCAGAGTATTTTTCAAACACAGGAACTACTTCTCTGTAATTGCATCTAAAAGCAGCAAGTGGTTTTAATGCTTGTCTCTGGTCTGCTTGAATGTGCGTGCATGTGTGTGTGAGTGTGTGTGTGTGTGTGTACACATCTGTGCCTTGGGTGTGTAAAGGTACAGTAATTAGGCCATGTTATTTTCTGCACAAACTGGGTGGTTTTCCCCCCAGAACTGACCGCTGTTTCCTGTGACCGCCTTAACAGACATAGAGCCAACATGTCTTTCTTTCACAAACACGCACATACACACGCACACACACAGACACGGTGCGATGACTTAGTAACACACCCTGCCTATGTCCTAATAACCTGAGAACCAAAATTGCTTTCCAAAGCAATATATCTAGCAGTATAAAGTTTATAGCACAAATTTACAATCACTTAATACCCTCTAACTGTGTCATCACCCAGCAGCTCACCTTATGTTTTATAATTCCAGCATTCCTGCACCATAAAAGAGCTTTCAAAAAAAAATACTACTGCTCTGAGGGGAAAACTGGGGCACTCAATCACTGGCCGAAATATAAATGATGGGCCGCTAATTTAAAGCTACTCTAACTGTGCAGTATATCAAACTCATTTACTAATCATTAATTATATCAAGCAGTTCACATTAAGGCTGCATTCCAGGACATCTGCATCACTCAGACACGGCTCATGGGACACTGCAGAGTTCATGTCTTTGTGTCGTAGCCAAGTCGGTCAACCCTCCATTCCAGACCCCAGTGTGTATCCTCTTTGAGGTCACTGAATTACAGACAGAAAAAGGAACAAAAATGACCCAAAAAGATGACTTTTGTGAAGTCAACCACACTTGAGCCATTCACGGCAAGCTAAATATTCCATAAACTCTCCAAATTGTCCCCCCTGACTCTCCACTTTCCAGTCTGGTTTGGAAGACAAACTAGACATTAGTGGTCCATCTGATGGTACACGCTTGGCTACCAGGGTGGAAAGATTCTTGGCCGTGAGATATTTGATACAGTAATGGTAATGTTCAGTGTGCAACTTTGAAGTTTCAGAGTATTAGATATACAGTAAATTATGCCTGATGAATGTTTACAAGTTATGAGACTTTCTAAGCACAGGAAACGGGCACTCCGAAGGCTCTTTGCTGCTGTTTAGCTTGGCTGATCCACGCTTCCCCCACCTCTAGAAGGTCCTGGAATGATATGAATCAGTGTATTCAAAGAAAAAAGGGCTGGTGTAGGCTCAGTTTGTTTTTCCTTTCATAGCAACAGTGTAAAAGAAATGTGAAACAAATCTTAATCTATTTTTTTTCTCATCTATCTTGTCACTGTGCCAACACTAGAGGAAAGAAAAACTGGTGAAGTAAGTTCATACTGACAAAAGAAATAGTAGAGAGAACACTCATCAAATCGCATTTGAATTGCAATTACAATACTGAAACAGAAAGAAAGCCATTAGATATTTCTCTCAAAATGTTCAGGCCTAAGTAACAAAACAAAAGCCATGCCATTACTGAATCAGAGTCTTTATATGAAGTGAGGTCCGTATATGACGTGGCCTATAGAACTTTTTTTTAACAGTGTGTTTAAGATTCACATTTACAGCATTTGCCAGACGTTCTTATTTAGAGCAACACACACGTGTGGTTCGTAGTCCACAAGAAAACAAGTCCTTCACACTAGTAAGCCTACACTTACAATGAAGAGCTGCTAATAGACTTAGGTTCTACCAGAGATTGTGTTAGTGCTCCACCAGAACCCTATCAGATCACACAAACACACAGTTTTATATAATTTTGTGAAGTTTGCGCTAGTTAAGTTTATGAAACGAACACATAGCTGTTATTCTAAAGGGCTCAGTGAAGAGGTGGGTCTTGATCAGTTATATGTGTTCAAATACATGTATTGACATTGAAATAAACTACAGTGTGAAAAGACGTCCCAGTGAAGTAAAGCTACCATGACAAGCGCATAAATAACTGTGAAAGTATTTGGGCTATTTGACAATCTCAGCAGAGATATCACTGCTTTAACCATTTAACAGTGAGTGTAGAGTGTAGGAGGCTTTAGGTGGCCTTTGGCCATAGTGCTCTTTTTGGCAAGGCTACTGAACCTCATTTACAAAAACCTTTTATGGTTTTGTTCCATCCACCTTCTCTTCAGGTTGACAAAATTTTGTTCTACCAGACTACCACCACCCAAGAAAGGACAGATTTAATGCACCTCCCTGCAGCCGTGTGACCACTCAAAACATATGGCCATGGGAAGGATATGGCATACCTATCAAGATAATGACACTGACACCTTTCAGCCCACTTCTTGCAAAAATCTATGTGTTCCGTGGTACGATTTGACCCACACTGTTGACCTGAGGGCAGTTCCCATAAAGACACATCATTTCTCACGGAAGCTGATTCTAGGTCACAGCTCACACCTTTCCTTTCCAGTGGCACTAAATCCTGCTAACTCCTCCCTGCATCCTGTCTGTCCATGATTTCCCTTTCATTTGCCCTGAGAGAGCCGCTCAAAAGCTAGTCAAAAGTTTAGGAGTTTGGTGGCAGGCTGGTCTGAGATCAGACCAAAAGTGTAACTGCTGCTCAGAATCACTTGGGAATTCACGTCTGGTCTGGAGACTACAATGCACCTCTGTTCCCTAACTGCCTTCTCATATAATGAATCTCCAACCACCTGCATGTCAAGGTTGATGTCAGAGTTCTTCTGTGCCAAACGTCCTAGGAGGCAGTTCTAGGTGTCATACTACGTGGCGGTGATGGGGAAATGGCTAGCGGCTATACACACAGTAAGGTACATTCATAGTGATATATGAAGTCGTGAATTGCCTTTTACTGTCTGCAGTGTTGGTGGAAGTCTCTGAGACTGGTATGTGCTGGGGGGTGGGTTTGCAGGATCTAGGTCATGTGTCCAGATGTTTGGTATGCTGAGTGCCTGTGAAGTTGTTACAGAAATAGCCCAACTAAAACACAGCTTATCCCTCAAGCCCCATAGAAAGGCAACTAAAAAAAAACAAAAAAAAAAATGGACATAGAAAAAAAAACACTTGTTGCCATGGACCCAAACCAGCTAAAGTCAAATGATTAGTTTAGATGTGAAAAGCACTGGCCTAGATATCCACTAAGACAGCTTGAGGTTAGAGACTGAGGATGGGTCCTGCTTCTGTAAGCTTTTCATAAGACTGTGAGTCAGGGAAGAGTAATGCATTTACAAACATCATAAACCCATGAGATTAACTATGTGTAGGCAAAGTTTGCTTCACATAGCTCTACTTGAAAAGATAGGGTAGCCATTACAGCCAGAAGATATAGCTGGCCATGCAGACTAGGGGTCTTGAACTCCAGTCCTGGAGGGACAATGCACAGCACTGTTTGACCACTGGTGACTTTTTAGTGATTGCCCTGTAGACACCTTACTGAACTCGGCAGGAGAGTCTGGAACCCCTAGGACCTGAGTTCAAGACTGAGAGGGATAAATGAGTAAAACTGTTTTATGAACCACTGGCAGACATAAAACATGAACAGTCAACAAATATATACAACACACAATATAAATATGTATATATGATGTACAGTACTGTGCAAAAGTCTTTATTTATACTCTCATTTTTTTCATTTTGCTTCCAAAGAGCCAGATTTTTAAGCATTTTAAAGTAGTCTTAAAGAATAGTTAAGGCCTGAACCAGTGAAGAAACAGGTGCAGATGATTCCAGATGATCAGGCGGTGATCAGTATACTGGTGGTGCTGAATGCTGAGTGGTTGGAACACCTTTACCTCGGGACTTTGCAGCCTCTCACAGTAAAATATTTGTTCCCATTTCTTTAATTTTAATCTTATCAATATGCCAAAGAGAAGACCAGCAAGGTGACTCAAAGCAAAACATAGAGAAATGAGGTGTGGCTCAAGACCTTTGCACAGTATTGTCTATGTAGATATAAAGAATGTAGATATAAAGAATATTGAATCTTGAATACTGAATCTAGATATATTCTACATTTAATCTTGAAAGGAAAACGACAGCTTAATTAGATTTATGTACAGAGATATATCTGTTCTTTCACTGGCCAGGGGGGTGGAACAGGGCAGCTTCCTGGTGGTCCAAAGCAGGGGGGCAGCTTTGTGTTCTCAGGGGGGCAGCTTTGTGCAGCCCTGCTTTCAGACCAAAAGCCCCTGGGTGGCAGAAACAGGGGCAGATTTTTGTTCTGAATTGGATTTGTGTGACATACAACTCAACTGTCTAAACTGTGAATTGACAGAATGTTATTGAATGTTAATCTCATTACCATATCATCTGCTGCTATTTTATTGCATGTTTTTTAATGCTTTCAAACTAAGTCACTTTCATAAGTCACTTTGCTCTACCGATACAATACACTACATCTTTACACACACAGCAATGTTACGCAGTTACTTGCTACACTAATGTTCCTGTCACTGTGTTGCACTATTGTTTATTGTCTATCTTTTCATTTTTGTGTTTTCTATAGTCCTATTCTCCTTTTCTTATTATCTTTTACACAACACAGCACAGCACGCAACGTGAATAAAATGATTTATTTTCTCTGCATTTAACCCCTTCACCAAGTGATGCAGTGGGCAGCCAGCAATGCTGCACCCGGGAAGCAGAGTGTGGGGACCCTTGCTCAGGGGTACCTCAGTGGTGCCAGTGACAGTCCTGGGATTCGAACCCCTTCTGATCGCAGGGGCCACTCCCTAACCACTTCTCTCGAGGCTCTCGTCACTATCTTACCTTGGCTGTTTTCGCACGGGCCCTTGTGTGCGTTGGAGATGCTGGGCAGGCCCTGCTGGAGCGCCCTCCTGCTGGCAGCTTTGAGCTGACACACGTTGCTGTACGTCTGGTCGTCGCTGCCACACACCTCTCCGCTGTATTTGCACTCACACACGCCCTTGGAGAGACGCTTTCCGGCGGGATGCCTGCACTCGAGGCCCTCCCCGCAGGGCAGCAGCGGCTCCTTGCGGCCGCACGGCTCCCCCTCGGCCCGGGCGCACACCAGGCAGCAGCCGCAGCGGTCCGGCACGTACCCGGCCGGGCAGCTCGGGCTCGGACACTGGCTCACATCACAGCGCGAGGGACATTTGGGCTTGGGCTCCGAGACCACCAGCCTCCAGCACTGGGGCAGGAGCAGAAGAGCAGCGAGCAGAGGGGCATGCATTGTGCGTTTGGAGTGGAGAGCGGTGGAGGAGAACTATTACCAACAGAGAAGCGTTTAGATGAAGATCGTGGTCCGGTGGGCTTTCTCAGATCGAAGTTGAATGACACTGGAGATGTGAGTGCGAGGTTCTTCCAGACAATGTTCTTGAAGCATAAAGTCACTTTGGTTCGACTCTTAACAGCTGTGTACAGATGTTTTCATGGGAAGAGACTCCTTTCCTGATCCGCCCATCACACACTATCCGTTAAAGCTCTGAGAAAAACAGCTGAATATCCAGGACTTCAGGAAGATTTTTGGGTTTGTAGACACACACTCGCGCACTCTCACACACGGATGGTGTCCGCTCTAACCCGAGCATCAACTCTGCAAGCTTTTTGTGGAGGAGGCGGGGATACAGATCCTCAGCCCTCAGCCCCGTCTGCAATAATGTGATCCACAGATGAGCTGAAAAAGGGCTGGACTAAATTACTATAGTGTGCTGTGGATGAGAGGGCTTCGAGGTTCAAGATTCTTATTTGTCACATGCATGGCTATAAAACTGTAGTTGTAGAGCATGTAGTGAAATGTGCGTCGGGTCATAAATTAGTTAGAATATCTATGCTCTGTAAAGTGCAGGGTGCTGATTTGCTGGTTGATGTATAGCCTTAAGTGACAGGCAGCAGGAGTGACACAGTGAGGTAAAGAAGCAGGTGAGGTAATGAGGCAGGTGAAGTAGTGAGGAAGGTGAGACACTGAGGTAGAGAGGCAGATGAAATACAGAGAGGCAGACGAGGTAGAGAGGCAGGTGAGATACGGTGAGGAAGAGAGGCAGGTGAGATACAGTGAGGTAGAGAGGCAGGTGAGATACAGTGAGGTAGAGAGGCAGGTGAGATACGGTGAGGAAGAGAGGCAGGTGAGATACGGTGAGGAAGAGAGGCAGGTGAGATACAGTGAGGTAGAGAGGCAGGTGAGATACGGTGAGGAAGAGAGGCAGGTGAGATACGGTGAGGTAGAGAGGCAGGTGAGATACAGTGAGGTAGAGAGGCAGGTGAGATATAGTGAGGTAGAGATACAGTGAGGTAGAGAGGCAGGTGAGATACAGTGAGGTAGAGATGCAATGAGGTTTAGAGGCAGGTGAGGTAGTGAGGTCATAAGCTTCTACTCCTGTGGGATGACTTTATACTACATGTTGGACCCTTACTGTGAGAATTTGATTGTATCCATCCACAAGAACATAAAGGGTCGGTTTCCCAGACAGGGATTAAGCCTTTCCTTTTCAGTGGGAAATCTCTATTCACAGCACTACGTAATCGAGGACTAGGCTTAATCCCTGTCCGGGAAACTGACCCAATAAGCTGGAAGATTAGTTCTCAATCACCCCAAGTGCTACTCCAACTTATTCCAGAGGTATTGGAGCGCCATCACTCCAGAGACCACTGTTCCACTGCTTCACAGTCCATTAGTGGGGGGGATTTACGGCTCTCTAGCCAACGCTTAGCACCGGGCATGATGGCCTTAGACTCTAGAGCCTCTCATTTTATTGAACACGTTTGCCTTAAAGTAGCTTATCTCACTATTTAGAAGGAGTGTGAATACTTTTGTACACATAGGAGCAGTTTCCCAGATAAGTGTTGTCCTGGGCTACACAGTATTATGAATGGAGATTTTGTATAGTGCATACTACGTATAGTGCATGACATGCATATTACCATACTGTGTTGAAAACATTTGTTAAAAAAAAATGAGAAAAACCTTTTTATTTCATTTTTCTGAACCTTATTGAAAAAAATCACCTGTTAGCCACAACATCTACAAGTTTTCTTTCCTTTCTTTGCTCGGTCTGTTGTCTTTGGCAGTTCAGCACCATGTGCAGGCTTTAGCTGTTAAGCAATGCATTTCTGAATGGCCGCAGGCCCTTTTATGGTCCATCTGCAGGACTAAGGCCACTACTACAGACGTTGCTCTCTTTTTAACGTGTAAAGACTTGAAGACGACACACACTTGGAATAACCACAGCGTAAGGTTTTACTGTTTGTTTTGAGAGAGAAGGGCAGTTTGGGTCAAGCTGTAGGATTTCAACAGCTATGAATATGTTTATTTGAAAATGTAACGTCCATCATTTTCAGCATTTGTGACAACAGAACATCCCTTGTTAGACTGAAAACGTTTCCACTTGATTTCAGAGCATAAAATGAGCTTGGAGCCTGGGCTTAAACTCATCTCATGCTACGGAACAACATAATGTAGAGGTTAAATCACTGATATGCCCTGGTAATAGATGGCAAAAAATATAATATCACAATACTTAAAGAACATCATGACATTCATGATACACAGTGTCATGATATATTTTCATGATATATACATCTGATAAATCGGAACGCACGAAAAAGAACCATCACTGCCGCAGTTATTAAACACTCTAAAAATATTTTTCACAGACTCTACTGCACTAAACAGGACTAATCATTCTCTCTTTGTAATGAACCATGCAGCTGATTAGTGGTTTTTAAGCACTGATGATATCAAGACACATTTAGAAAACAAAAAGTGATGTGATGCAATTTATAATCATAACAATAAATATCATCATACTGCCCATCCCTGGGTATTGTGCATCTTTTAAAAAAGCAGTATAGGAAGAATAACTCCCAATCACAAAACTGATATAGGCTGAATAGGTCATAAGTACATGTACTGTTTTTTTGTGACATCACAATGTATTCAACCTGGTATTTGGAAACTAAAGACTGGACAGTCAGTGATACATTTTGAAACTTTAACTTTTTTTTAGGACACTGAATGATAATTACTTTTTATGTAATAAAAGCATGTATTATTTGAGTAAATCGAGTACTGATTAAAAGCCTTTAACACATGTGAAACAGGCTTCAAGCTAAATAATGCATAATCAGTGGTCCTGTGCAGTCTAAAACACATAAAGGATATTTAAAAAAATCAATTCTCTTTTACACTTTTAAAAAGTTTCTGCTGTCCGTTGTCATGTATAATATGGTCTTACTCTTGCAGTAGTTGCTGTGCTATTTTCTGATTACCGGGCTTTCAATGACAAACAAGACCAGATCAGGCAGTACTTAACACTTCAGAAGAAAGTAAACATACCCCCCTTATATGTAAGTCAAATTAAAAAGGCCCTCAAGTACAGAAGGCCTCAATATAGTTCAATTCTCTATCTTGCAGCCAGCTGTGATTTTGTACTGTGCTGTGGTGCAGAAGGTCAGATCCGGAGCCAAGTTAATGCGACGAATGTTGAGGTCAGCAGCAAAGGCCCGCGCGCGCTGGTAAAAGTGCAGGGAGAGCTCACGGTCCATTAGGAAGTTGTGGTAGATCGTGGCCAGGCGGGTGCACAGTTCCAGCTGGGACTTCTTATTACCCAGGTCCATGGCTGCCGCCAGGGCTAAGTGGTAGTAACCTGCTGCATCAAATGGATCCTGAGACAAAGAGAAAGAGTGTGAGGGTTTTGGTTTTTTTTTTGCTGTTCTACAGCTCCCAAAACAAGCCAGTGCAAACAATGACTGACATTTTTACATTGCGAAAGGGTGTGTTTAACTTATAATTTTTGTAATTAAATATCTATTTTCATGATAATAACTACAAAGCCTCAGCTCCCCAGCCATTAGTTTACAAATACGTCAATCCTGCCCTCTACTGGCTGAACTCTGAGCTATAAAACTTGAATGCTGTCCACAGCAAAACTTACCTTCAGATCATAGAAGATAATATCCCCTAACGTCTGGTACACCCTGACGTAATACACAGCTTCCTCGTCAAACTGCAGGGGTGAGGGACACAGGGAGAGGGCCTTCAGGAAGTGGTGCTCGGCCATCTCAAACTGATTCATGCAGTGATACAGCGTAGCCAGCCGATGAAATGCTACTCGCTCATTTAAGCGGTCAGCTGCAAGTGACATAAGAGCAATAAAGTTATCTAATAGTACAAATGACATAGTATCTACATCTGAAATTCTGCCAGTATCTATAGGTGTACAGTATGTGTATACCCACAAGCACTTATGTGCGGTAGTGTGCAAAAGTCTTAGGCACCTATGCAAACTGTTTAAAGCCATTTTTCTCAGCATGTCAGCAAATCTAACATTAGAATAAATGCAAACAAACAAGAAAGATTTGTTTAGTTTGTAAAAATGTAGATTTACATTTTTGGCATCTAGCAGACGCTTTTATTCAAAGCGACTTCCATTCCCTAACTACAGGAGGACAGTCTCCCTGGAGCAACTTAGGCTTAAGGGTCTTGCTTAGGAATCAAGTGGTGGTCTGCTGAAGGTAGGATTCGAACCCATGTCCTCTTGGTACAGAGACAAGAATCCTGCCCACTAGGCCACCACCACCCTATTTTGTGAGTTGGTAAGGACAACACAGGTTTGGTTCCAGATTTCTCTTCGATGCCTCTGGCTGTTGCTTGGATTTGTGAAATTCCATCAGCAGCACAGCTGATTTAATTTAATGAAGGACTGATTGAGTCAAACCAGGTGGAAACTGGGTTTTCACAAGGAACAAATTGATATACTGTACATAAAATCACTATGGGCTGTATAATGTTATTTTTATTTATTCTTTCGTTTTATTTAGTATGTTAAGCAATGGGAAAAAACATAAATCTAAAGAGTTTTGAAATATTATTTTCACAGGTGTCTAAGACTTTTGCACAGTACTGTATCTGTCTGTAATCCATGTGTGCTAAGAAGATCCTCTGGGTCATAAACTAACACAGCTGGGTTTCATATTCCGATTCTTCTTCATTATCTGTCTTGAGTGTCTTAGATTAGGGCTGGAACTGAACTCCTCTGGGCAGTGGATTCCTGATTTAAACTCTTTGATGCTACAGACATGTTAAACGAAAACATACATCCTCCACATGCGGTAAAATGTCTAGTCACATTCTTTCATGAAAAATGCTACTGTACTGTTTTGGATTTCAACAGATTTTTTACAGATGTGGTTTTATCTTTTTTCTGTAAAAGTACATATATATATATATATATATATATATCTGATATGACATATATATGTATATATGATGTCTATGATGTATATATGATATATATGATGTGACTCCAACCATGGAAAAAAACACTTTTCCCTTTTTTTCTGTTCATTGTTTGTATAATTTGCAGCAGTGAGTGTGTAAAATGCACAGGTTGCTATTCTTTTATGAACTATTGCAGTGTGAGCTGTGTAAAAAATAAGAAATACCTCCATATGTGTTGTGAGTGTAATAGCGTTTGTGTAGCAGCTTTTCTATGTGCTGCATTGCAGCAGCTTCACTCCTGATTCGTTTCTGATGGGATGAAACAGAGTCACACGTGCACACACTCTGTCCTTAACATTACTATTTTAATTGCTGCAGTTGTAAAATAATGTAAGAGTGTTGTGTAGTTTAACATTTCCAAGGTATAATAAATTATTTACACGTGCTAGTAAATTTTTGAAAGTTTTAAATTTTGAATCAAGCGTGGTCAGTAGTGTATAAAACATTAGTGGCATGCACATTTTACACAGACACACTCCCGCAAATTACAAAAGCAATAACCAGAAAAAAAATATGATGCAGTTTCTTTTTTTCTTTTTTTTCCCCATGGCTGTAGATGATTACACGGAAAAGAGCCATCTTGCATTATCTTGTGCCACCTAGTGGATAAAAAAGATAGGGAACTGATTAGTTCACTGCATGTGTCTGTATGTAAAAACTCACCCAGATTGATGCTGATATCTAATGCAGTCTGTGCGTACTCCAGAGCCTCTCCATACTGTCCCAGCTGTAGCAGCAACTCGGTCAGCTTATTACACAGCCTCAGCTGAGAACGCACACTGCTCGACTTCACTGCGATGGGGAGAGCTCGGTCCTGTAGCCACACACACAATGCAGTCAGTGCAGAAATGAAGTGGTTCTCAGTGCAAGGGGTTTTGAAAGACCACTGCCTCACACATTTTAGAGCTTTCCTGCTCCCAACACGCGCTCTCCAACCAATTAACTAATGAACAAATCCTGAGGTTGTGTAAGAAAATGAAAACACTTCTACATGCAGTATTCAAGAACCAGGCTTTAGAACCACTATGCAATGATCATGGAAGTAATACACATTTATTAAAAAGGACTACAACTATTTAAACACTGACATGCATTTTAAAATGTTCATTAAGCCTATTGTGAAGAACCATGCCAACATAGCTGTGATTTCAGTTGTCTCTATCTTTTGTGACTGGCTGGATGAAGCTGTCTGGCAGGCCTTTTCTTTGAGACCCTTCAACTGGAGAAACTTAATCTGTTTAAAAGGCCTTAACTGAAGTGAATGCAAAATAAAAGTGAGTCTGTCCAACTCCAAACTGTTCTCTTTAAAGTTTTTGTCCATGTACTATCATGACATACATGTTACATCCCAGTATATTCTTGATAATTACCTGATGAGATAATCACTGAGTGAGTGTGAGTGAATTATTTACTGAGTGAGTGTGTTAAACTAAAAATAAAAATAAAACACCAAACAGGAATGAAGTACAAAAAGTAGTAGAGAAGTAGAAGATTTGGAGGGAAGTGTTTAAAAGGTTATCCAACACAAATGGACCTGATGCAATTTTATGAAGTTCAGTTAGGGCAGAACTAAACTCCCTTTCTGAACACAATGCATAGGGCCTACCCTGTAGAAGCAGACAGCTTTCTCTCTGTCCTGTGTGCTGTTGAAAAACAAGTCTCCAGCCGCCTCCAGCAGCTCCAGGATGAAGAGCGTATCTCCTGTGCTTAAAGCAATATCCTGTGCTACCTGTCACCAAAAACACACAAGAAATACGTCAGTAAATATCACAGTAATATGTCAAACCAATATATACCATCTGAAAATACCTTTATTGATATTATTATAATTATCATTATAATAACTAACCAAAATACAGGATTTTGTGTCAGGTTTTCTAATAAGGTTAGAGGCTTACATAGAAGCTTACAAATGGACTATTTGAAATTTCATTGGTGAGACGTGCACACAAAAAATATGACTTCTGAAATGATGATGGGGGACATGGATGAAAATCACAATGTCCAATGGCTTTAAATATTCTTCTAGAGGCATTTATCAGGTCAGTCAAATGAGCCTACATGATGAGTAGCTTCACAGGGATTTAATTTACTATAGCTGTGCAAGGCAAGCTATGATAAATACTGTGGTAAATAAACTGGGTTGAGGAGTGGCAGACATGTGACAGTGTTACCTGCACATAGAGTTCCACCAGTTCACTCTGCCTGAGGATGTGGTAGATTCTTCCTGCCTGTAACCAGCTGTGGGCCTCCTTCTTTTTCTTCCCGAGGTCAATGAAAATCCCCAGGCTTCTTTTGGTGTAGTCCAGTGCAGTTCTATTTGCTCTGAGAAAAAAAATAAGACCAAAAAAAAAAGACCATTATTAAGCTCTCAACTAAACTGAATAACAAAAGGCTAAATACTGCATGTCTTTATGTTATAATAACCTAATGGTACGTTTTATTATGAATTTACCTCTCTGTGCCCAGACTTAGATACAGCTGGCTAATCTTCTCCAGTATCTCTCCTTCCAGGGATATGTCTCCAATTTGGTGCAGCAGGTTCAGCTGGTGCTCATTATAGATGATGCACTGAGCTTCATCAGGGCAAACCTCACCATACAGGTGACACAAGTGACGGGTGGCTTGTAGCTGACCTTAACAGAGGCATGTTATGAAATTCTATCATATCGGCACTAGATATGAGCACATATATTGTGGGGTGTAGATTCCTAACCGTATAATGATTCTCATCTCTTTAAAGTTACAGGGAACAGTTTAACGCATCATGAAATCTAAAAATTCACCAATGTTTAATTTGATTGTGCAAGGTAGAATATTGGGAAAATTCTATGTTTGAAGATAGCCTGAGAATTTTGTTTTGGTCAAGTAATTAGAATTGGTCAAACTGATATTATAAATTATATAAATGGAAGCTAAAAACACTCCTTTAGTCCTGAAAATGTTGACAAAAAATGTTTTTGTTGTTTTTTGGCAAAAGGTCACACATCCTCACTCCCCGACAGTAATAAATATCTGTACTCGTCAACTGTTTTCATGTCACTTACACCTACCAATTCCCTGATGGCCCATATACTCTTTATTTTTAAGTATTTTGCGACACAGCACTATGCCACCCAGAACTTGCATGTTATTGCAATAAGTCTATTCTTTATAATCTGTGGGTTCATGTGTGGTCAGCACTAGTGAGTTTATAAGAATACTTATATGATATATCTACTCTAGGTTGTCTCTATTCATGACTTTAATATTCACTACTGTAACTGTCTGATACTACAAAAGTTCATCTGTTCACAGGGTGGACCGGTTTACTTCCACATCCACATATTTCTCTTCATGTCAGCAAGAAATGGCAAACGCACAGTGCAAACAAAATGCTTATTGCACTGCTTTTCAAATCTTTTCTCGTTTGGCATTCACAAGTTTCAGTCAGTTACTTTAGTTGATGGCAGCCGGTCAGAACCCTGAGATCTACATACTGATACAAGAGCAAAAAAACTGACTTTTCTGATCATCCATACGCTGGCTGCCTTAGACTTTATTTCAATAAATAAAACCAAAAAAAAGATTTAATCATTAATTGCAATAATTTATGTGACAATTAATCATCAGTAAAAATGTCTATTTTAATTCTTGGTCACTGAATGTAACACAGAAAACACAAATGACATTATTATGGAGAGCCTGTAAATCTGTATTGTAATAAGTATGAACGTGTATTATGCCTTCTCATGCCATTTTGTGGTTTTATTTTAATTTATTTTCACCAGATCAAGAATCATGATGTTATCATTTTGCCCTTACAGCAAAGTTCACGCCACACAGAAGTGATACTCACTCTCTGAGCTGTCATAGAGGATGGCGATCAGCAGGGCCCACTCATAGCAGATTTTCCCTTTCTCGCAGAAACCCTGCAACTCATAGAGCTTGCCGAGCTCCAGAAGCACAGCAACAAAGCTCAGCTCATGGCCTTCGTCCTCTAGCTCAGAGAACAGCTCCACTGCTTGGGTGAGATGCTCCTCGGCCAGCCCTTTGGCTTTGACCTGCAGACACAAGAAGCCAAAGTTGGCCAGCGCTATGGCCCAGTTGTGCCTGTCTTCAAACTCCTCACAGATTTCGGCCGCAGCACGGAAACTGTCGGCAGCCTGTTTTACGTTGCCAGCACGCCTCAGAGCGACAGCGCGCATGTTGTAGATGACCCCCTCTAGCTGCGTGGTGCAGTGCTCAGGGAGAGTGGACAGCACTGCGTCCAACACGTCCAGCGCAGCACGGTGCTGCAGGCCACAGATAAACAGCCAGGCCAGCCATAGAAGGGCAGCGCTGGTGTCATGCTGCTGATAGCTGGAGGAGGACACGTGCTTGAGGAGGCCACACATATAGTGAACTGCTTTGGTAGGCATGCCATGTTTCTGGAAGAGCCAAGACAGGCAAAGGGCATGTGCATGAGTGAGGCTGGGCTCCATACCAGCCGACACTAAAGCAGCAGCCCGTGTCAAACATGGAGCCACTTGTGTCGGGATGTTGACTCCATACAACTCAGGAGCTTTCTCCAGCAGCAAAGAGATGCTGCATAAGCAGTCAGCAACCGTGGAGGACACCTGTATGAATGCAAGAATGAGGTGACTTCATTAATGCAAGAATTATTCCCTTTATTTACCCTCCCTACCAAATGTCTAGGGACACATTGCCTTCTTTCAAAATGCTCGCTTTTGTCCAATGCTTCCCATTTTGACATTCATTGATACTTCTTTATTAACATAAAACAGTTATGTACTTATACTCCAAATATATTATTCAAACAAAGTGAAAGTGACCATTCTGTCATACGTGAAAACACCACAGCACACAGTGTGAACAGCACAAAATTATTCTTCTGCATTTATCCCATTAACTAAGTGAAGCAGCGGGTAGCCAGGAAAACAGCGCCCAGGGAGCAGTGTGTGGGGACAGTACTTCGCTCAAGAGTACTTCAGAGGTGCTTAGCAGTCTTGGGAATCAAACCCACGACTTCCTGATCGCAGGTTGCACGCACTAACCACTAGGCCACCAGCTGCCCCAGTTATGCTGTTTGGTGACCCATTAACTGTCTATAGTATCTGTGCCCTTACATTTTCTGCTGCTCAGATATTTGTCCTGATCATTAATCTCATATGTGCTTCCTACTGAGTCACACACTGTGCATTGATGCTGTGAATAATTATATCTGACCCAGAAGTATCTAAGCTCTTCTCAAGTTCCATTTTAGAGGTCCAGAGTCTAGTTTTGTGTCTTCCCTGCTCAAACACACCTGATTCAACTCATTAATCACTAAAATCACTAAGTTGTACTAGACTTTGGTTCTTAAGGACTGAATCAATGATATCTGGTGTTGAACCTACCTGAAAACATGCCTGCCTGGCTGAGCTCTCAGCCAGGTGAGGAAGATGATGGTCACCATAAAGTCTTGCTAACAGTAAGAACCCATGGCTCCGTATCATATCACACGCTCCAGGTATCTCATCTGCCAAGATCTGCAGCCGTTCGATGAACGGCACTGCGCTCATGCCTTCTCCGAGCTTCAGATAGAGCTTGGTTAAGAGGAGGCAGAGCCGGGCCTCTGCAGGCTTGTTCCGGGAAAGAATTGCCTTTTTCAGTGCAAACTTTAAGACCTCAGGGTCCTCTGAGCCAGATAAGCAGTCACAGATTACCATTAATAAAGCAGCAAAGCGTTCAGACATAGCAAAAAACTTCTCTGTGTTTTTCTGTGTGAGATAGATGAGGGCCAGGTTGGAATAGAGGGCAAAAAGAAGGTGCATGTCTGTGAAATAGTCTCTAGGTACACTTAAGGCTTCTTCGTAATAGACCCGAGCCTGAGAAAATTTTGACCTGCCCGCACACAGCTGTCCCAAAAGGAAGCAGATTCTGGTCTGGGCCCATGACATACGCTTCTTTCTCGCTGTTTCTCGAGCAGTACTTAGATAGGCCACCAGTTCTTCCTCATCAGAATGGCCCTCAAAGTGCTGCAGTAAGAATTCTGGGTAGGCACTGTAGAGGAGCTGGTACTCTTGCCGGTAGTCACGGCTGCTGAGGTAGGAGAGGAGGGAGTGGTGTCCATCTGGGCTGTTCCCCTGCTCTGAACACACAGTGAAATGTGGGATTTCCTGGGGTGACTCTGTCCTTAAAGACTCTATGGAGTCTGTCTGAGGCTTAGTACTGTCCAGCAAAATCTCGTCCCTGCTAGGCTCCTTTATCTCGCTCAAAACATTGGTAATTTTTCTCCTCAGATCTATGTTCCACTGATCTGCATTATCAGCAGTGGGGCCATCTAAAGAAAATGAAAAAGAGGGGGGGGGGGGGATGGATTTGTTCACATGCACTTTTAACATTAAGTTTATGCTTCACTAAATGTCATTCATCAGAGGCAACGTAGAAATGTTACCTACTTTGAAATGATTCAGGCTTTGGTAAATCTGTAATAAACAACAAAACTGACATAAATATGTGAACAGCACAAACACAATTAAACAAATAAAAATATAATTAGACAATTAAATACACCATATTGACAAAAGCACTGGGACACACCTGTTTTTCAGGGTTTGGGCTAGGTCCCTTACTTCCAATCAAGAGCAATGTTCAGCATACCAAGCTTCAGCATACCAAGGCATTTCGGATAACGCCATGCTTCCAACTTTGTGGATACTGATCGGGGAAGGTCCCTTTCTATTCCAGTATGACTGTGCCCCAGTGCACAAAGCAACCAAGATGGTTGGTATGGAAGAACCTTACTGGCTCACACACAGCCCTGACCTAATCCCCATCCAACACCTTTGGGATGAACTGGAATGGAGATTGTGAGCCAGGCCTTCTCATTCACCATCAGTGTCTGACCTAATAAATGTTCTACAGAATAAATGGGCACAAATTTCCCACAGAACTCCAAAATCTTGGAGAGCCTCCCAAGAAGAGTGGAAGCTGTTACAGCAGCAAAGGGAGGGACCAATTCCGTATTAAAGTCTATGTATTTGAATGCAATGTCATTAAAGTCCCTGTTGATGAAAAGGTCAGGCGTCCCAATACTTTTGTCCATATAGTGTACCTACAGAGTATCTGGAGCCCCATCAGAGCATGCGCCCCAAGAATAGCTAGGACACGGTGTTTTAGCACACGGTGAACGAGTTTGCAGGTCGGTACAGCCGTCCTTTAACGTTCTGGATATCTCTGTGAGATTTGTTATTTGTGTATAAATTCTTGCCGAATTAACAGAAATTTGTAAAGACGCGATCTGACAAGTTTTACGACCTGCACGGATACTTTAAGGAGTAATACTAGTTTACCGAGTATTCTTAGCTCGTGGTCAAAACACGTCCAAGTTTGAAGTGAACTGTTTTTGTGGGTGTTTTATGTAAACAAGCCTTTGTGTGCAGATAATATGGCGTCGTTAAAAACCAAGGCATCTGAACAGAAAGGCCCTCTCCGCCGCTGGGAAGAGGCGACAGGTAAAGATTTATCTGGACAATTTTCTCCAGTTTCTCTCCTTTCAGGGAAAAGTCTCCAGTTTGGTGCAGTTGGTGCTCGTTATAGATGATACCCTGGGCTTTATGAGGGCAAACCTCACCACACAGGTGACACAGTTGGCATGTAGCTGACCATAACATGTTATGAGATTAAATCAAATCTGCACATTGTCTATAATCTTAACTTTCACCAGTGTGAAATTTTATTGTGTAATACAGAATATACGAAATACTCTTTCTTTGTTTGAAGAATTTTATTTTTGTCAAGTAATTAGCACTGAAATGCTAAATTTCAGTGATATATATATATATATATATATATATATATATAGTACACGTCCCCCCCCCTCCCCCCAACACACACATACACACAGCACAGCAGTTAAGCACTTTTATGTTAACAAATCTACTTTTGAAACATTGTCAATCATAGATCAGGATTTGTGCGACCCTGAAAAACTGCTTGTGTGCCCCTTCGACCCAAACCATAAAATCCGGTCATGTCGCTTCCCATACCATCTCATCAAGTGCAGGAGGGTTCGTATCAGTCTTTTAACTTGATGTAACAGTAAGGTTTGTTCTCTTATATAGAGAAAAACCTGTCTAGCTTGTTAACCAACTCTTTTAGTGTTATCCATCTTGACTAACGTGTTGTAATGTTGTACACAGTATGAAATATGTAATTGGCAGTAATATTGTTGTCAGAACCACCCTGAGCTGGCCAGACAACTGTGGACGTGCCCATTTAATGCCCGTCACCTCATGCCCAGGCACGAGCTATCCAGCCACATATCTAACTGTGTGGACAGGTGCTCCATAAATTCTGAAGGGGGTAAGACCTTACAGGATTTTGTGATTAGCAGTGGGAATAGAGTAAGATACACCATAAGTATTGGGACGCCTGACCATTACACCAAAAGGGACATAAATGACACTGCATTTAAATACCTCGACTTTAATATGGAGTTTGCTGCTACAACAGCTTCCACTCTTCTCACAAGATTTTGGAGTTTCTGTGGGAATTTGTGCCCCTTCCTTCTGTTGAACATTAACAGAATGAAATCCACAAAGTTGGAAGCATGGCGTTGTTCAAAATGTCTTGGTATACTGAAGCGTTAAGACTGCCCTTCACTGAAAGTAAGGGCCTAACCAAAACCCGGAAATCAGGTGCATCCCAATGCTTGTCCATAAAGTGTATATGTAAAATACTTACTTTCAAAACATATGGTTTTATGTACACTTTGTTTAACTGCAGTCTTAAAATACTGTTTTAGCACCACTTAAAACACATATATTTTAGTGCAGAGTTCTGAGATCCAGCGAACACTTCACATTCCTGTCAATACCTGGACAATGCCTGTGTGTGATGAAGACTGGGACCAAGGTCAGTTGCAGTCCTTCCAAAACTTCCTCCTTTTTCTCCACCATGCCCTAGGCTTATACTGTATTGCTAAAAAGATTGTTCTTAAATTATTTTTTTAAACTATGTTTCATGCAATGGCTTGAGTAAGGCTGAAGTTATTCTTCCAGTAAATATTTAACAGGAATATGATGAGCCGTTATTAGATTCTTTTTAAGGCCAATTAGGATATTGTCAGTTTTTTTTTTATATTTAATTTGGAATCAGGTGCACTCAAAGGGACAGGGACTGACCATTGAACCCTTGTTTGTGTAACAGAGGAGGAGGCAGCACCTTATGTTTGGGGACTGTCTACATCACAGCCCAGCCAGGAAAGGTTAGGAATTTCTACTGTGTTATTATTAACTAGGTTAAGACTGTCAGGCTTAATGACTGACTTTCTCTGGAATGTTTCTAAAGATACTTTTTATATTGATTAGGACGGAGCAAGTTGTGACAAACCGTTTCACCTCCAGTCTTAGAGCACCAAGGGGTCTTCCCCCGAAGCTGGACAAGTGAAGGATGACTTCTTTCCTCTAAAGTACTACATTGATTTTGAGTAATTGGCCCTTACTGTCAGTGGAGTTTTAAGTTAAGACCACATTTCTTATGTAAGTAGGCCTATACGACTTTTAATTAAGAATTACTTGCAGAATGTTTGAAGGTGTGTCAGTTAAGTAAGTTTGAGTTTGGCTTGTGCTTGTGTCAAACAAAAGAAAAGGATGCAAACAGGATATAAGACAAGTTAACTGTGACGACTGTTGTGTTGTCATGCGTTGCTTTTGTGTTTGCAAGTGCCAGGATGTTGTCATACTTCTTTGTTTTCAAATTATAATGCATTAGTTCATCCTTCTTGACCCTGTCACATGAAGAGGGTTAGTGTTGACATCAGGTTCTTTTCCAGTTGCTGGCCAGTGGTTAAATAGTAGACTTGCAGTTTTTTTGCAAATTGATAATAAAACTGGTGGCCCAGTATTCTGTGAAGATTGAGCTTAAAATAATGACATTTTAAGGCCAATGCAGAATGGGAAGAGCTTACCAAGTTTGTAGACTACAGCAACATCACTTTGGCATGTTTTCTTCAGTAAGGCAATGGTTTCCTCCTTAATCTTCTCCTGTTCCAGGTTAAAGATTTTTCTGTCTTCTTTTTTCAGAAAGATTTCATCTGATCTGTTGTAAAAAACAAAACGAAAAAAACCTGAGGTCCCTTTTGTGCATGAAAATGCCCAGTGTTGTGTTTTATGGATCTTTGTGTTGTGTCTTTGTTTGATCACACCTACTGCCCACCAGGAAAAAATACATTTCATATGGCAGATATTTGGACATACTTGTTTGTGTCATTCCTTATACACCAGTAATGAGTTGTGCTGTATTAACAGTCCGTTGATTTTCATTTACAGTAAACCCCCGACAATCGCAGGGGTTACGTTCCAAGAGCAAAACGTGAATTTGTGATGATTTTTTTTTTTTTAAGCCTAAAAAGGCCTATTTTTATAGTGTAAACTCTAAATATGCCCCCAAATATGCTCCTAAACTGTTTAATTTCATTTTAAACTCAGCTTAATACATGACCCTTAAAGAAAATGTAAAGGTAAACCCGTATTTATATTGTACAGTGTACACTAAACTCCTGCACTGCTAGAATGTAAATACCGATGTTACCCCTGTATAGACTGCATTGTAAACATGTTTTCTTTGGTACGCACTGTCATTTTCTTTGGTATAAGCAGAGCAAATACAGTAATAGTGTAATTTAATTTACAGTAATAAAAATACAGGGCTTTAAGCAGAAAAACACAAGAACACTCGAGATACGTCACAGGACACCAGCCAATCAGCAGCCAGGAGAAATAAATAACGTTCTCGGATTGGCTACTTTCAAACCTCCCACCTCTTGAGTACAGCAGTATTTCGCCATCCCAAAATACACTTTCTTTGTGTTCTCTGGACTGTACCAAAAATGTATAGTTTTTTATATGGAGAAGTAGCTAAATTTACATTAATATTTGTTACCAAATTTGTAAATAGTTTACAAAGCTTAGTCAAATAAATCTGCAACACTGAAAATGTTTTATGAACACTGAATACATCTGTGCGTTTGCCTGTACAATGGTGTTCTCTTGCTATTTAGAACTGAAAGAAAAAAAAATCAGTTGGCACACCCATGTCAAATGTAAAGGTTAGTTTGTTCTCTCATGGTTTACAGTCGGTGTAGCTCATTTTTGTCATACAAACCAACAGCATAATTTTTCAGTTTCAGGTTTGTCTGCAGTTGTCAGTGCCAGTCAGTCAACTGAAATTAGGCCAATGGCGAGTAGAAGCACTCAGCATTAGTTTTCTAATGGCTAGTGGGTTCCTCAGTTAAACAAGCACACGTTAGTGAGGCGTGGCCCCGTTTTCATGAATATCCACCTTCAGCATACACCTGCCTAACATGATGCTTGAACAGAACAGTGAATACAAATATAGTGATCTCCTTTAACATGTAGGCACTTACTCACAAAGAGAATCAGCTGCTTTCACCAGGCTGACCTTGACAAGGCCTATATCACCAGTCTTTTCCAGCTTGCCCATGAACCACTCAAAGCAGGTTACTAGTAGGCCAAGGATGATGATGCGATCGCCAGCCTCAAAACTCAACTCGTCTGGTCCGTTACCATCATACACTTCTGTTGCCTCGCAGATACCTACAGCTGACAGGATACATTTCAGTTTATTCACATGAAGATAAAACCGTGTTACTACATGGTCAGCACTGATCGGTCTAGGCATATTCTTTCCTTACCCATTTGGAATGGGAGATCACAGCATGGCTTTCCACTCCCTACCAAAACACTCTCAGGACAGGACTTCAGAAACCACCTAGGAGGTCAGAGGTATAAATGAATGTTTGATATACACATTTGTCACCCACCTTTATTCATCTACATACTCAACAGTGAGCAGGTATTATTCAGGTGATGGATCTTTCTCAGCACAGCAGTGACACTAACATGGTAATGGTGAGTATGTGTACTGCACAGAGTGTTTAAAAACTCCAGTAGCACTGTGGTGTGAGATCCACGCTGTGCAGCACACACCACACAGTACCTTGCCACTACTAATATGAACTTTGTATGTTCAAAGTACACTGATAAGCCATTACATTAAAACCATCTACCTTATATTGTCCCCTTTGGCCCACCAAAAAAGCTTTGACATATCAATTTCCATTTTTTAATCATTTTTTGCACATTTTTCTGACAGAGGACACTGCCATTCGGGAATAATGCTGCCATGAAAGGGCACTCTAGGTCAGCAGCAAAGTTTAGGTAGGTGATCGTCAAAGTAACATCCACATGAATGCTAGGACCCACGGTTTCCCAGCAGACCACTGCCCTGAGCATCACAGTGCCTCTGCTGGCTTGCCTTCTTCCCAAAGTGCATCCTGGTGGTTTATCTTTCACCTATTGTCCTTCCTTGGACCAGATTAGATAGGCAATAACAACTGAATTCCTGGGACATCCCACAACACCTGCTGTTTCGGACATGCACCGACCCAGTCTTCTAGTCATAATGTGTCCAAATCACTCAGATCTTTACACTCACTTTTTTTTTTTGCCCCAAACACATGAACTTCAAGATCTAACACCCCACCTGCTGCATAATCCCAGACTGAATGACGGGTGCCATTGTGAACAGATTCTCAGTGTTACTTCTTCCACTTCTCAGTGGTTTTAATGTTATGGTGGATCAGTTTGGTAACTTTACAGAAGGCCAAATGTTTGTGACTTTGAATCAAAGTTAATGGAGGAAGATTTTTCCCCCAAGTAAGACTGTACCAATTCAGTTGGTCTGTTTGTTATAAATTTGGCAACCCTGTTAAAGGACAGAGACATTTATGTAAAACTAAATAATACAAAAAAACCACGGAAAAATGTTTTTAAAGCAACTGTATATACATGCACACGTGTGTTAGCATATGTAGCAGGGCTCATCAGTTTTGGCCACAAAGCATTGGTGTGGCAACAGACTTTCCTTTTTATCTAACAAGCATGCCTTTATTTAGTTGCTTAATCATATTGTCTCGTCTTCAAAGAAGAAAAGATTAATTGTTGGGGGTGTGCTTCTGCTTGGTTAGAATGAACACCTCTAGTGGCCCTTTGTTGGTAACATTAATGTAGCATACCCCAATATCTAGTGTCTACAGAGCGATGTCTTGAACTCACTCATGAAAAGGAATGACCGGTTCCAAGGCTGGCCTTGATTTAGTTCCTCTTGATCCATCAGCCAAAGATAACACAGTCCACCCTGAGCCTAGGAACGGAGGTTCAAAAAGAGCAATGTCCCCCTTCTCCAGGTAAAGGTCACTGCCTGATGTGGAGCTATCAAACATCTGATTGACTGTACAGCTCCCAAAAAATGATCCTGAAATAGAATCCACGATACATTATTTGGTTATGAACAGAATGCCATGTAACTCTCAGCAGAAAGTTTGTTATATTTGACAGGTCCTTGTTTTCTGAGCTATTGATTAGCTTTCTCCTTTGTCTGAGCAACTGTAAAGTGTATCCAAAGTTACCTTCTTGCATTAGAAATCCTTTATACATCAGGTTAAGGGTCTCCTCTTTAATGGACACTTCAATCCCTGAGCCCTCATGGTCTAAAGTGTTCAGCCAGAACTCTTGGTCCAAGAGAAGATTCTCCAAAGATTGAGCCAGGAAACCTGAAAGCATTTCATAAAACTGATTATGATATTCAGGAATCAAAACACACAGCCTTTATAAGATAAGCAGGTTATATCATTCTATTAAGTTTTACTGGGTGTGTCAGAACTGTTATAGTGATTGAATGAGAAAGTACAAACCCATTTTGTGGTAGGTGGTGAACTTCCATATGTCTTCAAATGATTTAAAAGTGATAAACATAGTCCTTTCCTCGCTGTTGACAGACACCAAATGAGCCGAGAATTCCTTAAACACAGGGAGGAGTCTGTTAATCCACTTGAAGCAGTATGTTCTCGTCTGTATTGTATTTACAGGCAATAGTTCTTTCATCTCTTTTCCAATTGTTTTAAATCTCAAACTGAGTTACTCTTAAGTTACAGATGAGAGGAAAGGAAGCCGGAATCCATTGGGAGATCTTGGCTGCTTAATTTACGAGGGCTATTCAAAAAGTTCCTGCGCTTTTATAATTTTGTTGGAAACGGTGAAGGCTGGAAGAGTAGTAATTGGGTGTGTCTGAGAGTGTCATATGATGCTGGGAGAATGTAGGTGACCGTAGAAAAGGAATGTAATTCTTCATAAATACAGCTTCAAAAGTGCGGAAATGTTTTGGATGTCCCTCGTATTTATAGCGAGGCTATTGGTCCATTGCTTTTGAGCTTCACTGTGAGTGACTGAACAGTACTAATGTATGTACTCGATACTGTAAAGCGTACAGCAATCAGGGTCGTGATCTTGGAGAGGTCAGCCTCCAGCACACGCAGCTTCCCGCAGAGAACGTCCTGTGTGTTCTTGTCAGCAGGAAGTCGGTCCGGTCCTTCTGCCACAGCCAGCTGGACAGCCAACACTGCAACAGGAAACGGCTGAAAGTTAACGCTCCACACTTTGTCTCTCCACGCAGCAACAAAACTGCCTTTATGGGGAAAACAAATCAGTTTAGCTTCATGTGTGCCAAAAAGATCCATTTATGGCAGCACAGTTTCAGGGCAAAAGGGGCACGACTGCACCTGCGTGTCCAGTCTCAACACTTTTCCACAGTTATTAAAGCACACGGACCTTGGAGACCTGTTTGAATGAGACAGATTATACAGGCCACATAGGCTCTTAATTCATGACTGATTGGGGACAAGACATCACTCTAATCATGTGATGGTGCTGTACTATGACGGAAAGGGTTAATAAGTGACCGTGGCTGAGATGTGTAAAGTTCAAGGGATCTTCATAAAACTCCCTTACTGATGTGTTTTTTTCCCAGCCAAGTAACATTTTGATCTGAGAGCAGTCCACATCATGAGTTTCCTTTAATGACGCCAAGTCACACAGGATGTACCTTTTGATTGGTCCAATTTAACTAAAGACATTAACACTAAACGGAGGGTGTGAGTGGGAATTCCACAGATTGTTCAATTATCTACAAAATTAAATTTCTAACATGTAAATAAAAGTAATTCAGAGGGCTTTGACGTGAAATGTTCCATTCTAGAGAAACATACAGCATCAGAGTTGTTTGCAGTAGTAGTGCTAGGAAGCAGATGTCTGAAGAGTCTAATGTCTTGAAACGCTACATCACATAATGTTACATGAAATGGTGATGACACCATTCATTCTTATCATATGAATTGTGTTGATTAGATTTTGACCTAAAAGGTCTTTTTAAAATATACTTATAGTGTAGAGGTATATATATAGAGCATTGTAAAGGAATGTTGGAATCAGAAAATTATTGATCCTGCATTAAACTGCTTGTATAGTATATATAGTACAATACACTGTGTATATAATATGTACTATATTATATATAATATATTAGCTAAAGATATTTTTCACCACTATTTTACCATTCTCAGCAACATATATAAAATTCATTTTTATATACCATTTTGGATATTATAAATATTTGTTTATGACCTGTGGTTGCATTCACCACCTCTGAAAAGAAAATCAGAGTCTGTAAGTTTCTCTACTATTAACCATTTTCCATCAAACCACCCTGAATGTTTACATCTCAACAGCTGAATTAAACTTGAGATTTTGGACAATCTGTGGAATTCCCCTGTAACAGTAGTCAAATAATGATCTCAGCACAAACCTCTGACATGATCTGATCAATGAAGACATTGTTTTAGAGCAAGTTACAGTAAATAAATCTTGTCTTGTACCTTTTCAACACGTTATTCGGTCATACTGTGATCTCACCCTTGTGTTTGACGTGATTTTATGAACTGTGCTCTCAGGTCAAACGCGATTTGAAATCACTTGAGTGATCCGTTCATGAAGTGTGTGTGGGACATTTGTGAGGTGCCTTTCATGAGGTTACCTGTGGGAACATTGTCTTCAGAAGCCCCTTTCACACTCTCTCTTCCTCTCGATGGTCTTTTTTCTGAAAAAGAGACGTAAGTGTGGGGGACACTGACCGCCGACATCTGAACATACTAGATTGGTAATAATTCTTGTCTCTGTATATCTGTGTCTGTGCAGTCTTTGCACAACCAAAAGGATCAATAAAGTTTCTGAGTTATGGGTTTCCTTACATGCAGGTTAATTTACGAAGAAACCTCATGATTAAAGATTCACACTGTTCCTCTGAGAGTATATAACATACTCACTTTGCCCATACTTTAAAGTCAAGCTCAGATCCACACTGGAAGTTTGGGAAATCATGATTTAAACATCATACCTTGCCGCTACACGGTTAAAGACTCGCACCGTCATTTGCCTGCCCTGTAATATTCGTGTCAGTGTCTCTTACCCATGTCCATGATTTTGGAAGCCTCCTCCTTCAGGTCCAGATCATTGCCTGCCTGGCCTGTGGAAAGCTCGGAGTCCACTGTGTACACTGTGCTGCTTTCATCAGCAGTTGACATCTTGTCAAAAAGTTGCTTTGCTTCTCCCAGACGTTAGGGTTTTTTTTCTCCACCCGTATTCCGACAAGCCCCGCCCCCTGCGCTACGATTGGCTAGTGCAGTGTTTCCCAACCTGGTCCTGGAACCCTCCTGCCCTGCACGATTTAGTCAAGTCAAGTGAATTACACTATATGGACAAAAGTATTGGGACGCCTTACCATTACACCAACAGCATAGATTTTAATATGGAGTTGGTCCCCCTTTGTGGCTATAACAGCTTCCACTCTTCATGAAAGGTTTTCCACACGATTTTGGAGTTTCTGTGGGACTTTGTGTCCATTCATTCAGTAGAGCATTTATGAGGTCAGGCACTGATGTTGGACGAGAAGGCCTGACTTGCAATCTCCGTTCCAGTTCATCCCAAAGGTGTTGGGTGGGGTTGGGGTCAGGACTCTGTCCGGAATAGGCAAGTTCTTCCAAACTAAACTCACCCAACAATGTCTTTATGGAGCTTGCTTTGTGCACTGGGGCACAGTCATGCTGGAATAGAAAAGGTTCTTCCCTAAATGTTGTCAAAATGTATTGGTATGCTGAAGCATTAAAATTGCCCTTCACTGGAAATAAGGGCTACCTGAATTAAATCATTAAGTGTGTTGCAATACTTTTGTCCTTATAGTGTGGGTGTTTATTGCCAATTCGGCCATGTATACACATTACACAGTGGAAATAAACAGCGTTCTATTAGGACAGGGCTGAAACATAGCTGTGAGGATCTAATTACATACAGGCACTATAGTGTTCAGGTCAGGTACTGGTGTTAGATGAGTTGTTCTGGATCACAAACGGCTCTCCAACTCTCTCCAAAGATACTGAATGCTCCATCACTACAATATTCCATTGATACATTATAGTGATGGTACATACACTGGTACTGAAATAGAACTGTCCCATGCTGCTCCCTGGGTACCCTCCTCAGGTCTTCATGCCCCCCCATAAACTGTTTATACTGAACGTGTACTCTTGCAGTACCACTCAGTACCACTCAATGCACATTTTACTTATATATATATATATATATATATATATATATAATTATTATTAAGAGCTGTCCACATTGTCCACACACTC
>JBBPCX010000011.1:11937832-11953022 GCA_037974365.1 Hydrocynus forskahlii | reverse complement strand
GTGTGTGTGTGTGTGTGTGTGTGTGTGTGTGTGTGTGTGTGTGTGTGTGTGTGTGTGTGTGTGTGTGCGTGTGTGGTCTGTCCGGGTGTTTTTGAAACAAGGTGATTAATTGTCCACAGTTCTAGAATCTATGAGCAAGCTGATATGGATCTGCTACTTGTTGCTTTAACAATATTTATAGATTTATTCTAATTAACATAATGACACATTAAATAATTTCTGCAAATGTGTGCTTATGAAACGAAGATGCAGTGTATGTATATATACCTGTGTATGTGTATATATACCTATATATGTATATATATCTATATATATATGTGTGTGTGTGTGTATGTATATATGTATGGTTTGTATTGGGAACCTTGATTATTTTGGGGTCCAGCTTTACAGCAAATGTGTCCTACTTAAACTCCTCTGAGGATATGAGGAGAGTTCTGGAGACACTAAGAATAAAGCTGAATATGAGGCCATCAAGAAACCTGCGCCCAGTACTGCTGGCCTCCTGCCTTCTCCAGTGCACTCAGCTTTCAGTCTGACTCTGGATCAGCATCTCTGTGCGGCGCTGAAGCTGTACGATGATACAGCAGAAACAGTGCAGCGGTACTCTTGCTCACTACACAGGCATACAGAGAGGGAGTAGAAAGAAAGAGAGACAGAGACGGAGCTGAAGAGCAGAAGAGAGAGCGCGCTGTATTAAGTGGCTCATCACTTGGCTGGCACTGCCTTGGTGTCTCGACAGAGAAATTTTCTCTTTCTTTTCCCTTCCTTCTATTGTTCAGCGCCTCTGCTGCCTTCTTTCCCCTCTTCTCTTCTTTCCTCAGCTCATTTCTCTCTCTTCCTATCTCTCGGTGAGGCTGCGAACCTTCGGAGCATTTACTATAGAAACACACCAGCTGGCGGTACGTAAAATATGCCTCTGCTCCTTCAGTAAAGACTGGAAAGAAGACAGACACCCATTATATGCTGTGCTGGACTCTGTTGATCCTCTGTACATATCAGAAGGCTCCAGTTTGTGCCTAGCTGGAAGGTGCAGTGTCATCGTCCTCTGGTCACGCTGAGAGGTATGAAGTTATGAGTGAGAAGATATGACTACTGTTGCAGGAACTTTTGGGAATGCATGATACAGTCATGGGTTGGAGGACGGGACTGATGACGTAGTACAGTGTTGGAATCGCATGCTGCAAAGTCACTTTTTGACTCTGTGCTTTTGCTGCTCTTTAAGGCAGAAATTTAAATTGGCTGTTTAGAGAGATCGTATTGACTTGGTTTGAGGGAAACTGTGGCCTTCACAACCTGCAAAGGCGTATTCTAACGAACTTAAATTTCTTTCATTTTAGTTTTGTTTTTTGTCGTCCTTTTTGCCTTTTTGACAGTTTTGTATCGTTTTTATTTGTAGCCCCCCATATTTTACCTTCTATATGCCAGCAGCTCTTAAAGAAACACATGTCTGCAGTACTTTTGCATTAACCCCTCTATGCACACACATACATATGCTGACTTTTAACATCATACCAAGTCTCTAATTAATGATGATCTCCTCTGTAGCCAAGCCTAGGACATCTCTGAGGCAGCCGGATCACAGGGGTCGCCAGGGGCGTGGTGGAGGTCGCCCCGGGGGCCATGGTGACTCTCGCCCAGGGAGCATGAGGGAGCTGCAGCCTGATGGGAGAGGCAGTAAACCCCACAGTACCCAACACACACCACCCAACACACCCACCAGAAGACCCAACCTGCCCTCTGACAGGTAGGACAGAAAATGACAGTTAGAAAAACAACAGACTATAGGAATGGAACAGTGGTGTTCACATTAATATTTACTCCCATAAAATGTCAGGCTTATCATTCAAAAATTAATCTTTGAACTTATTATTCAGTAGCTATTACAAATAATTTAGCATCTACTGTGAAATGAATATGTAACTAATGTAGACAAGACACTGAAGGATTAATTAGAGTCATAACTGCAAAAGAAGTGTTTTTTTATTTAAAATGCAGAGAGAGTGAAATTGAGAGTGAGACAGTGAGCCAATAAGAGTGAAGAAAGAAAGCAGTTTCCCAGTTTTCCCTTTTTTTCCTCTTAAAACCTTCTCTGTTTCCTCTTTTTTTTTCTTCTGCTCCCTGCTGCTCTGCTTTCCCCCACTTTTGGACATTCCCTGACTCGAATCAGAATTGCAGAGTGTGGTCCAGCTGAGTGTTGAGTGAGCCTGTTGCTTATTCAGCAGTGAAATGAACACAACTCTGTGTGTGTGTGTGTGTGTGTGTGTGTGTGTGTGTTTGAGTGTATGATTCCAGCCAGCAGCCAGTGCTTTTCAGAGCAAACAACTGACCTCACCTTTTGGGTGTTTTGTGTATCACTTGCTGTGGCGCTCACATAATACAGAGTGGAGAGCCGGGGGTGGCATCGCTGAGCTTGTGGGCCGAGGTCGCTAATCCTCCTTCCATTCTCTCCCAGATTAACCATTCTAAATGAGTCCGCAATGAATCAGCATTTTTCCTTTGGTACAGCATTTGGTGGAAGCTCGGCCCACCTGACACCTAGAATTAAATGAAATAAGACCCTTTCTGCTTCATCAAAGTGCTAACAGAGTTTTGTGCCACCATAGTTAATTGAAATAAAAGCCAGAAACCTGCAAGTTTAGAGCAGTAACATGATACCCCTCAATTACTTCACAAGGGTAACATCCGTTTGAACATTTCGGTATCGTGACCTTATAACCATAAACGTTAATTATGATTAATTGAGCTGCATGGAGCCATGTAGTATTTATTTATTACAAAGACCATTCCTATCATTCCTTTGTCTAGCAACCTAATTTCAAAACAATAAGTGTTATTTATGCCGTTGCTCCAATTCAGTAGGGGGCTGAAAATCTTAACTAGAACAAGGATGAATACTATACTATATTGTGCTGTACATATTGTTAGTTTGAAACATGGACAGCTACTTGAGATAATAACACACTGATTTTGCCTCTTGCATTTTTGTAAGCTCTGAGGATTCTACTCTCTCCAGACGAGTAGAAATGATGGTGTCCCAATGCCAAAGCTCAAAGTCATTACTTTATCTTGTTTTTTCAGACCAGACAAAAGGATGACCCTGCCATCGAGATTCCAAAAAGAAGTGCATGCCCACTTGTCTAGAAACCCTCAACAAAGCAATGGTGAGTGACTCATTGTTTTCTCTTTGGCCTTGAAAAGGAACATCTTAGTGGAAGTGTCCTCTTCGCTCTTCACATCACCTCATTGCAAAAGCCAAGAAGTTGCTTGATATCTTTTCGCAAACCAATTTCAACTATGTAGACGGTTTAAAGCAGGTCTCCTTCTCCACAAGGAGCCCCTTTAAAGGCTGCAACAAGGCTTCAGGCGTTTGCCATTTATTGGCCAGTTCCTGGAAAATGCTGTGCATGGGATCCTCATTAGGGCATGAAAGAAGCACAGTGACCATCTGCTGAAGACTGACTCAGCATCCAAACTTGTTGATGCTGTGAGCAAGCTTGTGTTTAAGTTTAGATTTGTGTATGTGTCCTGAATCTGTGTATGATTCGTTCATTCGTTTTTCCATTCAAAACCAAAAACTGAAAACCAAAAAAACGAGGGTTTTTTCAAAACCAAAATAAAAAACGAACACTGAGCCGTTTTCCGATTTTTGCCATATGAAATATAACTATACATTTTTTAGTATTGTTGAGAGAACACAAAGCGTATATTGCAGTCCAGCATTCCCGCATCAGAACAGTTTCACACATGGAGCTCTCGAGTGTTTCGCTGAGTGTTCTCGTGTTTATTGTTTTTTGTTCTTCTTAAAGCCCTGTATTTTTATTACCGTAAATTAAGTTAAATTAGTACTGTATTTACGCTGCTTATACCAAAAAAATGACTCTGCATACGAAAGAAAACAGTCTTGCATGAATTACAGTACAGTATATATAGGGGTGACATCGGTATTTACATTCTAGCACTGTGGGAGACAGCAGTTCAGTGTACACTGTACAGTACACTTTGTTTTCTTGGGTGATGTATTTTGTTAACAATGAAATTAATGTGTTTTGGGAGCATATTTGGGGGGAGTACTTAGGGTTTAGACTACAAAAATAGGCATTTTAGGCTTTTTTTTTTGCCACTGCTCTTAGAACAAAACTCCCGCGAATGTCAGAGGTCTACTGTACTGTATAGGCTAATGATACTACTGATCAACATAATGGTAAAACAGTGCTTGACAAACGGCTTTCAAACACCAGAACACCATGAATGAGAAATGCATATATGTTTGTTGATATTAAATGCGAAAACCTACTTTATGAATTGATGAGATAATTGCAGTTTCCAGGTCTGTATCTGACACGTCTTTTTCGCTGAAGCCGGTGCTGCGTACAAAATCTTCTGACCATCATTTCTGAGCATCTGGGGACACCTGACCGGTGTAGTGCGGTGGAAATCTCAGCGCTCGTTTTACCTGTATCAAACGGCGCTCTCACCAAGTCCACGTACTCCTCTAGGCCATGTTTTTTTTCTGTCCAAAAATTTTACAATTTTAGTGATAAATTGTATCAACATATTTCACTAATGCCAGAAATAATGAAAAAAAATTTTAATACCATATTTGAGAAACATTTTGTGGGGTTTAGTCCTTTTTTGTTCTTCACAAATTTAACTGTGTCTTCATATCCTTCATATTCATATTCTTTCCGGAAGTGAACAAAATTAGGTTTGGATCCGGCCCATTTCTTTTTATGAATGTGGTCTTTCTCAAGCAGAATTGTGAGGTGAGATATGTACTTCAAGTCTGTTTCCAGGTCTTGATCTAAAGCCAAGAAAAATGTCTCTCTTTTATTTTCTACTGGGAGTCCATAATACTTTCCTAAGAATCGCTCTAAATCAGACCAGAAAATTCTGGTATATATACACTCAAAAAAAGGGATGGATTCATATGACAGGTTTCAGAAATCACAAAGATAACTAATATCCAAATTGAACCTCTGTAGCACTTGCTTAACAGGATATATTATATGCAGAATCTTGAAAGAAACGTCCTTAACTTTATTACCTATACAATATTTTTTAGATCGAGTCTGTATTTTATTTCAATTTACTTCACCATACAAAGCTATCCAATGACATCTTGCAGGGGGAACGCTAACCCCTCTAATAATATTTCTTATAAGTTTATTGGGACAAATATTTCAACAATTTTCAGGTTACCTAAGTAAATTTGGTTGTCACTTGGATTTATTGGAAAATGAAAAACGTCATTTGAGTTCCAGAGTATCTGAAAAATCTCATCTGTCAAGGCCCCATAGACCATGGCATAATCCTTCGTAGTTACAGGAACATCAACTCTAGCAGCAAATTCATCATGACTTAAGGGTTTCCCTATAGGATTAAACAACTGTTTAATTAAAAGTACACCATTGTCAAACTAGTTATTAAGGAAGCGTGACTTACTTTTATACATAATATTCATGTTGTTATATTTAGATTTATGTCATGCAAAGTTATGTTTATAGAAGAATTTGCAAGCAAGCAGTACTTGTCTATGGAATTTTGCTGATTTTACAGGTAATTTATGAACATCATAATCACATCTTAATATAAATAGTAATCCACCCATCTGGTCAAAGATATATTTTGGAAAGGTATTCCATATGGATTCTTTTGCCTTCTATAGACTGGTGAGCCACTTAATTTTTAAGTTATAATTTAGATTTTCAAGCCCTCAGTGTATCTGTGATCAACCACGCGTAACAGTCACTTCTGGGTTACACTACTTGCACCAGTGAAAAACCAAAATGGAATATGAGCTCATTATTTGTTTTTTGGTTTTGGTTTTCGAAACCAATATTGAAAAAACCCTCGTTTTTTTGGTTTTCAGTTTTTGGTTTTGAATGGAAAAAAGAAAGAACGAATCATACATGGATCGGGGTCCTGCCTATTCATTTCAACCACTTTGTTTTCAGTATATACTTTGTTTTCAGTTTATAATTTCATAGCTTGTTCTGTGTTTCTGTTCTAATGTCCCTGAATATTTCCAGCTCCATCCAACCTGAACGAAAGTGCCCCTCTTCCAAAACCTAGAACACCACATTCAAGTCCCTACAGTCCCAAACTGGTGCAATCCCGTCTCAGAGAGGTTCTGAACAAGCACAGCAATGGTTTCTGGGTGTCTAAGCTTCCACAATTATATCGAGAGCTATACAAGCAAGACCTGCCCAGTGAAGCCTTGAAGGATCTGGAGCAGTGGACACATATTTGCACAGTGAGTTCAACTATAGCATAGTTCTTGTTTGATTTAATCACACTTACATCAGACATGATATATGCTTATAAATTCTGCACTGCTTTGCTTAATCAAAACAGTGTATATTCTGCAAGCGAAGAGTTCCTAGATAAATTATTATAATCACATTTGTGTTGGTTCTGGTCAGAGGAGTTTAATGTGTAAATACACCTTCAAAAATATATCTACACACACACACACACACACACACACACACACACACACACACACACACAGATATAGATATAGATATTTTTGTACACAAACATTTAGCCAGTGTGTGTATAGATTGTGAATTGAAATCTTTTTTTCTCGAATGTGCAGGTTGAGAAACCGTGCAGTAGCAAACCTCAGGAGCTACTGTTGTACCCTGCTAAAGATATTAGCCAAACCACTATCCCCACTAGCCCTGCTGTGACTCCTACAGCAGACAGGCAGTCTCCCCTCACCCAGAAGCTCCCCAGTCAGACACAGCAAGTACCCAGGACATCCCCAGCATCCACAAGCAGCCCTCCGGCATCCCCGACGGCTCTATCTGTGGACCTCAAGCAAAACCTAGGAGAGCTGCTTCTGAAGTACAGCAGTGGTTTATGGGCTCATGCCCTCCCTAAGCTCTACCAGGACACCTACAAGACTAAGCTGCCTGAGTATGTACTTGACAACCTGCCTCTGCTGTCAGACATATGCACCATTGACTACCCCATGCCCGACAACCCCAAAAGGGCCATTCTTTACGTGAAGGCAGCAGAGGATGAGAACTGCAACCGGCAAGACTTGGCTGACCTGAAAGCGAGAGAGGAGGCAGGCAGGCGTCTCAGTTCTCAAGCTGTGCCCCCTCTGCTTATTCCCAGGGAGGAGTACCCCTCTGTGCTGGTGGTGGAAGCAAACAGCACCAACAGTGTTGTTCTCAGGTGAAGGGAAGATCATGGCCTGATCTGATTTTGACTGTTCTCCTAGATCACTGGTCCATAATATACAGTGGGCACAGCCTGAACTGCGTCCTCGTCTGGTGGACAAAGGGCTTTTTATCATTAATTGATCATGTCTGTAATAGCCTATAATCTGTAAGTATTATCTAACATCACATTCTGAATGCTTGCCGTGGTAATCCATGAGTATGTGACAAGCGTATTTAGACATAGACTTAATGGCCTACAATTGTTTTTTTTCCTAATGAAAGTTACCATGACTGTTCCAGTGGAATGTCTCTTCATTTAGCATCGTTATATTTCAGTTATGACTATTCTGCCATTTTCTAGCTATATTATAACTTCAGTCTTGAAACTCTTCAAGAACAACAGGAATCCATAATAAAGTCATACATAATGAATCTATGCCATTTTGGTGAAGGTAGCATCCAAACACAGCGTAAATACACTTACCTGGTTCAAACTAATAAAATGTCAGAGCACGTTTGAAGCAAAAACAGTCCGATTGAGAGTCCTTAAAGGACTTCTTAACTTTCCATATCAGTTTAAGATTCCATCATTTGTTTTTGTTTTTTTTATTTTACAATGAGCCGTGGACATGACATCAAAAGTCTTGAATGTCAAGATAAAACAAAATTATTTTTAAAGACAATATTGTGTGGATACTTTGGATCTGTAAGAATGTTGACATGTATGTTAACAGATACATAGGTGAAGGATATTCCAAGGCCCAGGAGAAGCTGGAGGATGAGATGAAGGAATTTTATGGACAGGACAACACCAAGAAGCCCCTGGTCTCACCTTCATCGGGCCAACTAACGGCAGTCCGCGCTGAGGAAGAGGAAGAGATTCTCCGAGCACAAGTGTGTGAGGTTATGCCAGACAAGGTCAAGGTGTGTTGAGGAATCATGTTAGTAATTGATAAATCTCATTGTTAATGCTGATTATGGATCGTAAGTGACAGTTTGTGACAGTACTAAAGGCACTCATTTGTGATGTTACAGGTTTATTATGTGGATCACGGCTTTTCTGAGGTGATTAGTAAAAGCAAACTGCTGGAGCTGCATGAGAGGTTTTTCAGACTGCCTTTCCAAGCCACTAAATGTAAATTGGCTGGTGAGTTTTACTTCGTCATTTGTTTAATGAATTCATGTTCACAGACGATAGTCATCTCAAGCATGTCCTTCACCTACATTAGCCTTCAGGGTGTCAGGCTTTCGTGGTTGTGTGTGTGTGTGTGTGTCTGTGTGTGTGTGTGTGTGCGTGCGCACTTGTGTGTTTATGCACATGTATTAGGTCTTGAGCCCTTCTCCCAGGAGCCAGCTGTGTTGAAAAAGTTTGACTCCATGGCAAGTGGTAAAATCTTATTGGCTGAGATCCTGGAGCGGGATGACATTCCTTTGATGGTGTTGTATGACACGTCGCAGGATGATGATGTTAACATCAATGCTTCCTGCCTGAAAGCCCTACAAGACAAATCTTTAGAGAGCCCTTTGCAGGTACCTCGCATGGCTTCCAATTGCATTCACATCACCTTATCTAATTCCTTTCCTGGGCTCTTCTGAATTCTTTAAACGTTTATCTCACTACATTTCATGATCTGCAATATAATCTGTTATTAGTTGTATGTATTAACTCGTACACTCTAGAACTACCGTTGTTGTTTCTATACTAAACTGTTAATGATGTATTGAATTACATCTACATTTGACTTACATCCTATGTCTGCACTTCATTTGTTTCAGTGTTAAATATCATTAACATATAAAGAAGGGGTTTTTTTTCTGCAAAAAAGTCCAATCATGGTAAAATAGATCCCACAATAGATCCCACTTTAAAATGAGAAATTATTGTGATAATTATTATGTATTATTATGTTTTATTTTAAGCTTTACTTGCAAAAACTGTGTTGTGATTGTAATTTCCCCCATAGATAAACAGTGCCTACATGAATGTGAATGTGACCAGCGTGTGTTCAGACGGGACTTTCTGCTGCCAGCTGCCGTCTCGAGGCCTGACCAAACTCAACGAGATCCTGGAGAAGACTGAGACCTATTTTCACTCCCAGGTATAAAGGCTGTGGCGTGTGTGTGCTTGTGTGTTATTACTGGACTGTTCCTTTGTAGGGGTGTGGGAGCAGGGAAAGACAGATTGTGATTAAAGGGCGTAATCAGATTAGGAGCCGTGAGCTAGTTAATCGCTAGTAAACAGCAACCTGCTGGAATGAATTCTGTATGGTGCAGTGTAGCATATGAACAGACAAAAATTCTTTTTGCACAGTACTTAATTAATACAATATTTCATTGGACCATACAGAATGTACATATGAAGCATTATGAATAAATAGTAAACTTTATTTAGCGCGATAAGCTATTAATGCAGATGGATACATTTTGCAAACTTCAAAACTGTGTACAGTAAAAATACTGACTTTTGTTTTTTTGAAAGGTTACATCAGAGTCATTAGTTTCTAGACCTTTCTGTGGAAAAAGCTGTCTGGCTCGCTACAAAGGAAAATGGTCTCGGGTTGAGGTAAGAGAGTGTCAGCTTGGTCGCGTGTTTGAACAAAAGCTTCTCTTTGAAAGGCCAAATGTTTGAATAGGATGATGAGAGAGAAAGGGAGTTGTGTGTTCAGATGATAATGATTAAATTAAAATGCTCCATTTAAAACTTTAAAATGTCTGACATGATTTAAAAGTATGAAGTATGAGTTTTATTAAATTATGATATTTGTTTAATGCAAACAGTTTTGAACAATTTGTACAATGTGAACAATCCAATTTATATCATTCATATATAATTTAAAACATTTACAGAAAAAAAATTGTAGGTCTTGTCGTTTTTTTTTTTTTTTTGCTTTAGATCTTATGATGATCCATTTGCTCAACTGGTCAAAAATTGCCTAGAAAAAAATGGCCTAGAAAATGACCAGCTGTTTACTTGTTGCTAAGTGATGTTGGAAGTGAATAACTGAGAATCTGATGAAGTGGTATCTCCGCATGTTGAATGCAGATAAGTAACCTTCATGGAAGCCGGGTACTGGACATTCTGTTTGTGGATCTGGGGGTCCAGGCATCTGTTGAGGTCATTGAACTGAGGGAAATACCACCCCCATTCCTTCGTGATCTGATCTCAATCCCACCTCAGGTCAGATGTGTGCGTGTGTGTGTGCGTGTGTGTGTGCGTGTGCGTGTGTGTGTGTGTGCGTGTGTGCTTAAAACTATACACAAGACAAATTTTGTTTATTTCACAGGGACATTTAAACATTCTCACATACTGTTAGAGACGGCATGTTAAAACCACACTATATGGTCAAAAGTATTGGGACACACCTGTTTGTCAGGGTTTAGGCTAGGCCCCGTATTTCCAGTGAAGGGCAACCTTAATGCTTCAGCATACCAAGACATTTTGGACAACACAATGCTTCTGACTTTATGGCCACAGTTTGGGGAAGAACCTTTTCTATCCCTTTTATGTTTGTTGTGGTGTGGAAGAACTTGGCTGACCCGCACAGAGCCCTGACCTCAACCCCATCCAACACCTTTGGGATGAACCTGAATGGAGATAGCGAGCCAGATCTTCTCGTCCAACATCAGTGCCTGACCTCATAAATGCTCAACATAATAAATGGGCACAAATTCCCAAAGAAAATCCAGAATCTTCTGGAAAGCCTTCCAATAAGAGTGGAAGCTGTTATAGCTGCAAAGGGGAGACCAACTCCATAATAAAGTCTATATATTTGAATGCATTGTCATTTGTACAATGTCCCTGTTGGTGTATTGGTCAAGTGTCTTTTTTATATAGTATTTTCTATATATAGTATACAGTAGTTTTGTTTATATAGTGTCCAGCTGAACATAAATGAGCACTCTAGGTACTGATTCAACCCTGCAGGGATTTTGGAGCCTCACTGTAAACACTGAAATTATGTGTATCTCTTGTTGTCTGTCTGTCCACAGGCAGTTAAGTGCTGTTTGGCAGACTTGCCTGTCAGTGTGGGATCATGGACTCCAGATGCAGTGCAGTGGCTAAGAGACACAGCTCTACATTGCAATGACTGCAGCCTGAAGGTCAGTCCTTTATTATTTCATCTCAGTACAGACACCACTCATTACAAAAACTTCCTTGTCACTTCATGATATACTCTACCTTGTATCTGTACTCTTTGTCTGTTTCACTTACCCTTAGATGCGCTTTATGGTATACAACTACAAACTGTAGTCCGTTTGTTCTCTGCATCATTTGTTAGCCCCCTGTTCATCGGTGAACAATTATGGTACTTTGTTAATCGTTACATGGACGACAGTACAAACCTTTAGATGCCCCCATATGTGCTCTGTAATGTGATGTTAATGTATGACGGTAATGAATGTATGGCTGGAGTAAAGTTATCGCTGTTGTCTCCCTATCAACGTCAAAATCAAACCTGTGTCCTTGTTGTCAGTGGTCATTTTCTGGACACAGGACACTTATGACTTGGCATGACTGACTTTTCTCTGCCCAGCAGTGACACTGAAGTGTTTAAAAACTCCAGTGGGACACATCTGCATTTGTGCCACTCTGTGTGGCACACACACACACACACACACACACACACACACACACACACACCACAGCCATGTCAGTTTCACTGTTATTCTGAGAATGATTTACCATCCAAATAACACTATTGGGGTCAATGGGAGTCCTGACCACTGATGAACAGTGTAATGGGGTCAACTATATGGTAAGTTGACCTGATAAAATAGACCATGAGTGTAGATACAAGGTGGGAGTAACTACTGTGACTTCTCAGTGTGTATATGTAAACCGATATTCACTCTAATCTTTTTTTCTCCAGATTGCTAAAGTGGAGGAGAGCAAGCGCTTGGCTCATGTCCACCTGTTTACCAGTAAGAACTTTCATGACCTGAACCGCAGCCTCAACCGACAGCTTGCTGACTCGGATCTGTGGAAGCACCAGAAGGATGTTTTCTTGAGCAGTCAGGGGCCTCTTAAGCCCCCTGCTCCCCCCAGAACTCCACCCACATCTCCACCCACCCCAGCCTCCACTGATACACCCAGCCCCAGCACCAATGGAGGAGGCAAGGCTCCACAACTTTCCAAAAAAGTGTCACCAACTTCTCGTTCCACACCTCCAAGTACCCCGCCTGGGACCCTGGCTCTTCCGCCTGTTCTGGAGCTGCCTCCACTGGGACAGAATATGGACATTTATGTGTCTGTAGCATGCCACCCAGGCCATTTTGTGCTACAGCCGTGGCAGGATATGTATAAGCTGGTGGTCTTGATGGGAGAGATGATTCTGTACTATAACAAGACAGAGGAGAAACCGCTCACGGTGGAAAAGAATCAGGTGTATGCAGCCAAAGTGGAGAACAAGTGAGTGTGTATTTAGCTAGAAGTGTTATGAACTAAATACTTGTTGTGAGTTGTGTGCTGTTGTGAGGCCGTTGATTACTTTAATGAAGGTTATCATGACTTCTTTCATTATTTGGAGACTGCTAAAAGAGCAGAACACTGGGTGATTATCAGCAGTCCTTCAGTAATTGCCTAAAAGATAGAATAAGCTGATAAGCTGAAGCTAGGCCACAATCATGACATTTTAGCTACCATACCGTATAACTGTTGGATAAAAAATAGCTATTTGTTGTCATTTTTGTCCAATGTATGCAGCTGTTAAAGTACTAGGCTAAAGTGGCCAAATTAGTTTTCATACTGTCCAGCTCTGAACTGAAAAAGACAAACATACTCCTAGCTGACCTCTAAAGATGTTAGTAATAAGCATCAAATTTAAATTTTGGGGTTTTTTTTCATGTCATTACTTACTTGTTTTATTTGCATTCATTTTCACTTCTAAAACTATGAAAAATAACCGCGATCAGCTTCAAATGCATTTAGCTCAAATTATTGTCATCAGGCAAATATGTAATACTTGTGATAGGTATATCTGAGACTTATTTAGAAGATGGAAGTGGAGTACTGTGAATTTGAGGTATTTTCATGGGATGCACAGTCACAGATGACAGCCTGTTATACATGATCACACCTGAACCCTGACTTGACATGCTTTTCTCCAGTTGGCATCGAGTGCTTGTGAAAGGAGTCTTGACGAACGGCCTGGTGTCTGTGTATGAGCTGGACTATGGCAAGCACGAGCTGGTCAGCTGCGCTCTGATACGACCTCTCATCCAGGAGTTCCGCCAACTCCCGTTCCAGGGCATCACCGCTCAACTAGCAGGTAACAAGCCCGTTTACTGAGCGAAGGCTTCTGCTCTGTATTCTTACCAGCTGTCACTGTTGTATGTAATCCAGCATTTTGGAATATAGATACAAAGTACTGGGGAAAATGTGCAGAACATGACAGGAGAAGTGACTAAATAATAATGACCTAAAATGCAGTGCAAGATAATGGGAAAACATAATGGGAAAACTCTCAGTTTAAATCCAATAAAGAACAAGTTTTCCTCAGAATGTTATTTCATGGATAAATGTTGTCATAAAAGTGGGTAGATTCGTAGGATGCAGCAAAATTATACACTTTCAAAAACAAGTACAAATATAGTGATATTCTGCTCTTGCCTCACATTCTTAGCTTCTGTATAAACTTTTGTAATATTCACATAAAGTACAAAAAACTGTTGTCATGTATTAATTTCAAGGGCGCTGTAATTGGCGCTCAAAAAAGAGCCACCTGGTGGCAGCTATGGACATTATTTCCATCTCCACCGAGCTGAAGTCTCTGGCTGCCAAACTACTTCCACTTGTTTGTTTTAAAGGCTGAGCTGGCTTTCACTCACCTCAGCTCAGGCTTTTCCAAACAAATGTTTTTGTGGATTAGCAGATCTGCCTGCAGGGAACAGCTTCCCTGAAGCTTTATTTTTTCTATTCTGTACCACATCAGAGCAGATGTGCCACAAATAGAAAGTGTTTCAAAGTAAAAATCGTCTCTGCACCCATCAGCGTTATATGAAGTGGTGTAGTTCCCACCTCCAGAACTACTGGGAAACTTTTCATGGAAAGCAGAAGAAATGAGATCAACTATCAGAGAGCTGCACAGTCTAATAATGAAAACATGCCTGTTATGTCATCTACAACAAGCAGATGACATAACAGGCAAGGTCAGATGGAAATGATCTGTTATAGGCATGCTTGCATCATATCTGTACATCTGTAAATGTCATTTTCACAAGATGATGTGAAAAATGATATTGCCTCACAGTCCTCAGTTACGGTGCATTTACTTTACTTTCTTTTTCCAGAATGTTTAGAAAATGCCACTCATATGAGCTTTAGTAGCATTAGAAACAAGAAATATGATGTGGCTGCTGAGAGATCAGATTTACAGCAGTAATACACTGTGACGTAGAATGCATTCTTAATCTCTCTGAAACGGTTGCAGGTGTGAAGCCCAGGCAGTGGTCTGAGGAGGCTTCCATTGTGTTCAGGAACCATGTGGAGAAGAAGCCCCTGGTAGCCCAGCTGGACACGGTGCAGGAAGCAGTGCAGCCCTGGGATCGGAAGGTCACTGTCTACCTGGTGGACACATCTCAGGAGGACAGAGACATCTGGGTCCACGACATCATGGCAGAATTTGCAGATGAGCTCACCAAAGCAGTGTAGCAGGCCTGGTTACCTGTTGGTGTGTTCTTAAGAGATTTTTGTGAGTGTGCGCTAATGGGATGTTCTATCTGGACATGCTGCTTTTATAGGTCCTGTGTACATTCGGCATTAACATCCAGTCACTATGATCTGATTATTATTCAGTCAAGACACACTCAGATATTTATCTGATCTCATTTCCCTGTGCAATATAGACATTTTACATTCGGGAGTGACATTTTACATTCCAAGAGCACCCGCGTATAGTGAAAAACCGTGGTGGTGTGATGTGGTAAAAAAATGCCTAACAATGCTTATTTTTATAGTGTAAACCCTAAATATGCCCCCAAATATGCTCCCAAAACACTTTAATTTCATTTTAAACTCA
>JBBPCX010000011.1:11907579-11929477 GCA_037974365.1 Hydrocynus forskahlii | reverse complement strand
TTCCATAGAATGACTTCCGTACTGATAAGTGGAGGATTACCAGCAGTGATGAGGCTAAACAACAGCCTCATCACTGGTGTTATTTTTCTGTAAGTGGTGGGAGATACTCAGGCTGAGCTGGAAAGTCAAGACTGTCAGTTTCATATCAGTTACTGCTACCTCTGATTAGCTAAGCAACACTGTCTGAAAGCAGCACGGACACCTTAATTGATTAAACAAATCAGTGAAATGATGCAGTTCTAAAACAGTTAAGGTGCGTTTATAACGAGCCCTAGCTCCACAATGGTTACTATAAATACAGCTGTGTTGTTGTTGCTGTGTTGTTAGCTGTTAGCCGCTAGCCGGCCGGTACCTTGTGTTCGGGACCCAGACTCTGGCGGTTCTGTCTCTCGATACAGACACAAACGCTCCCTCGGGGAAAAACGTGCTCGCCAAGCCCCTCACGTCCATCTCATGTCCCGAGATAGAGCAGCTGAGCCTGTAGGTGCTGCTGGAAGCCATCGTGAGTAAAAACTAGAGCTGGGCGAGCAGACAGAAAAGAGAAAACTCATGCAGCCCCGGAACTGAGATAGAGGAGGACACACGCCAGACGACAGCAGAAAGAACACTCTACAAAATAAAAGACTTCACTCAGCCTTCAACAACATCAGTGATTCAATAAATTAGCTATCTGTGTATCTATTTACTTGCTATATTTATTTTATTTGCTTTTGGTCTGTATATTCTCTGAAAATATTAAAATGTTGAAAATCAATAAAAAACTAAAAAAATAACTAAAATGTGGGCCTTTTTGGTTACACACATGGATATAATAAGCAATCCGAATGTGGTTGTGAATAAAATTTGGAAAATATATGAATCATTAAAAAACTAATCCAAATTGGTAGATGATTGTCCAAAGTCATGTCGTGACTGTCCAGCAGTGAGAGTTCAGCGTGTGATCTGATGGGTTAATTTGTGCTGAACTTCACCCTGGAAGGAGTCTGATCTGATCCGTGTGCTCAGACTCAGACATGTCTGCCAACAGGAGGATCACTCTCATATTCGGAGGCTTCGTGGCTGCAGTGGCAGCAGCTTTCTACCCCATATTTTTCCATCCTCTCACGCACACAGACGAGTACAGTAAGTAAACCAGAGTGTGACGGGTTTCTTTGCTATTGTCACTGTCATGTGAGCTCTACTGACTGTAGTCCGTATTTACTGTTTGTGTGACCTCCTAACTGACCTGTCTGGTCCAGAACTCGAGATTCAGTCTTTTGTATACAATTTTGCTAGATTTACTATAATATATCGCTGTTTGTATCATGAGACTGCTTGCAAACCACCTGACAGCACCACATAATACTTTGTCAGACAGGTGCCATTACATACACTGTATGGACAAAAGTATTGAGACACACCTGTTTTTCAGGGTTTGGGTAATGCGGCTTACTTCCAGTACAGGACAGTCGTAATGCTTAATACGTTTTGGACAACGCCATGCTTCCAACTTTGCTTTTCCATAATATCGACTTTTTATAGCGCTCCTCAAGAGATCACTCATTACTCTCGTTATTCTACTTATCTACTTATTACACTGTCTAATGTTAAATTCTCAACTTTCTCAGAGGAGATCCAGAAAGTGAATCGAGCTGGAATCAATCAAGCAGACGTTCAGCCTGCTGGTAAGTACTCCTACAGTATGGTTGCCCAACTCCAGTTCTGGAGGGCTGGTGTCCAGCGCAGTTTGGAAGTTCCCCTGCCACACACACACACACACACACACACACATAACCTTGAAATTAACTGGTGAGTTGAATCAGGTGTGTTTAAAAAGGAAAACCATCAAAGTGTGCCCCCCAGTACCAGAACTGGGCTCCTCTGTCCTACAGTATTCAAACAGCCATGTCTGATATACATTTGTGTCATAAGTTAATAACTGTGGAAACAACTTGTTAGTTATTCTGTTTATTCTGAAGTGTGAATTATGCTGACCTGTATTAGCACCAAAACCATACTAATTCCTATGGATGAGAAACCTATTTGGGTTCATTTTTTTGGTGAATAATTTAATGATTCACGTCGTCTCTTATATCTGTTTTATTAGGATTGAAGATCTGGTCAGATCCTTTTAAACCAAAGTCATGACGAGACTGGAGGGGTGCAGGCAGACAGGGGCGGAGATTTGTGTGCATCGAGGAAGTGTAGATTTCTGGGACTTCGTACACTCCTCCCCTGAGTGAGTGAGTTACTGAGAGTGTGAACAAGTCAACGAAACATATTCCAGTGGAAGACCCCCGCACTTCAGTGTTCCATGTTTTCATGACTTGATTCAGCTTATGAAGTGCATGGTACCTGGGCTGTGAGTTGAAATGAATGGGTTACAGAAAAAACCCTTTTACAGGGTGACAGAGAAAAATTATTTGAGGATTGTGAAACGGCTGTTTAAAGGCTGTCAGTTTGCTAGTACTCGATCGTATTAATAAAATGTCCTTAGACACCAGGTAGCAGGCTTTCTACTTGCTTTTGAGAAGAGAAATTGAATCCATTAAGCCAAGATTAAAACGACATACAACATTTTATTCTGTTGAGTTTAAATATTTTGCACTAACTATTCTGTCATGGCGTTTATTATCATTTATTTTAAGGTATATTGTGGTGTGTTCTCTATTTGCTGAATAAATTGCATCTGGCTTTGGAAACTATTTCAGTCTTGTTTGTTATTGAACAAATTACACTCTAGGGGGAGCTCAAACCCTTGCAGAAGAAGTCAATCCTGTTAGGCCACAGCCACAGATGCATAAAGCTTTTTGGTTTGCATCAGATTTATAGTACAGTACTGTGCAAAATGCACCCAAGCTAATTGTTAACCATTTTATTTGACAATAAATTACTTGTTTGTTTGGAAAAATGGCATGTAACTATTACAATAATACTTTACCACAATATTAATTGATAATTCAAGCTGCTAATACTAAGAAAAAAAACATCAATGTTATTTATATTTACTCTAAATGTGTATGTGTGTTATAAAAAATATATATATTTATATACACATACACTCTGTCCAAATTAATTCCCAGTTCCAATCAAATCTCTGGCTATTATTTCTTCCAGCTCAGGGCCCACAATTTTCTCTAATCTTCTGTAATTCTGAGTTGTTCCAAAGTTGTGGACGGTCTAAGTATCAAGCCAGAATATGACATCCATTCAGTTGCTTTATATGGAATCACAAGTCTTGATATTCCTCTGTCTGTTTCTTAAAGTGTGACTTGAAAAACACTCATCATATGAGTCCATTTGACACCAGTGATTGTATTACACCATAAAAATAACACGAAAACTCGCCAGACCTGGTTAACTCTTGAGATATGTGTGTTTGCATAGACTAATAGATGAGTACAACTTAAAATAATTTCAGCTTTCCTTCTGTTACCTTCAGCTGCACCTTGATTAGATTTCTACTGTTATTTTGGCAGCGAGACTTGGATGTGTCCTTTGGCAACAGAAAGTTGCGAAACAAAATCTGTAACCTGAGAGAAGCACACGAGTGCCGAAGCGCTGCTCCAGGCAAGTCCTGTTCTCATGGTAACCGGTCTGAGCCCACACCTGTGTGGTGGTGCTGCTGAGGGCCCTGCCCACTGTAGTACAGTAGTAAAAGTGGTGTGGTGTGTGTGTTGAGGAACACCTCAGGAGTTGTGGTTTAGGAGTAATGCCGGACCCCATGCTCTTCTTGTGATGTCAGCACTCGGACCGTTCCGCTGATTAAACCACCTATGGGTGCTGTTCACAGTAGTTTGCAAATGAAAACTGTGAAATCATGATGAAAAACCTTCTTTTCATACTAAGGAGGACACTCAGCAACTGAGTGGTGCAGAATATACCCAACATTCTGGTGAAAAGCTAAAGCATCCATACTTTCTTACTGTAGTGAAAATTAGTCCCCAAAGCTTGGACAGGCAGTGTAATTACTTGTGAGCATGTAAGGGTGTGGGAGCAAGTATGTGTTAAATGACTGTGACCAACAGCGTTGAGGGATTGCATTATATAGTATGGCACCACTTTAAAAGTTTTAAATGAGTTTTCTTATGGTTATTTATTAGGTCACAATCCTTCTGTGTAATCAATATGAATATCTGATGGAGAAAACCAAGTAAGATCAAGTAACAACTGGATTCACTATTTGGCAAGCGACAGGAAACTGATGCCCTTTATGTTACAACTGCATATTAATGACTTTTGAGGTGTTATGACATAACAGCAGTTTTCAAACCATAAGATTAGTAACATGGCCTCATGGAGACTGGTACATGAATGACTTGTCTAATTAATGAAACACCACATATTAAACCATTTCCCTAACTTCTTACTTTGCTTCTAACTTAACTTCTTACTAAATTATTTTCTATCACTGCATACCTGCAACTTGTCAAGTATATATATATATATTCAGTAACCCCCCACTTTAACGCGGATTAGCAGTCTCTGTTTCAGTCCAACGCGGATTTTTTCTGTGAACCTAACTAATAATTTTTCGCTGAAACCCCCGCACTAACGCGGAAACTGCAGAAATCCTCCGCATTTTTTTGCTTTTCTAAAATGGGGGCCTCGCCTGCCACGCCCCCTCGTCCAGCACGAGGACCAAGGGTTGTGGCGAATGAGGCCCGGACGTCACACCTTTTTTCATGGCAATATTTAATTTTTTGTGCATTTTAGTGCTAATTTATTAAGAAAACAAAATGTACTAATTTTGTAACATAAATATTAATGTAAAATCAGCATTTTTATATAAAAAGTAACTATAAATGTTTTGGTACTGTGGAAAGAACACAATGAAAGCTGGTCTTGGGATGCTGAAATACTGCTGTACTCAGAGGCGGGAGGTTTGAAAGTAGCCAATCCGAGAACGTTATTTATTTAGTTATTGCTGCTGATTGGCTGCTGCCTTGTGATGCGTGTGTGGCAGCTGCAGACCAGAATTTCCACCGTGGAGTGTTTCGAGTGTTCTCTGTTTTTCGTTTTGTTCTTCTTAAAGCCCTGAATTTTTATTACAGTAAATTAAATTAATTTATGACTGTATTTACCTGCTTGTACCAAAGGAAATGACAGCGCATACCAAAGAAAATGCACGTGCATGAATTACGGTACAGTCTATAAAGGGGTAATATTACAGTCTAGCACTACGGGAGTTCAGTGTAAACTGTACAGTACGAATACGGGTTTACCTTCACATTATCTTTAAGGGTAATGAGTTTAAAATGAAATTACAGTGTTTTAGGAGCATATTTGGGGGCATATTTAGGGTTTACACTAAAAATAAGCATTTTTAGGCATTTATTTTTACCACATAACAACAACGCATTTTTTCACTATACGTGGGTGCTCTTGGAGTGTAACCCTGCGAAAAGCGGGGGGTTACTATACAGCGAAAGCAAACAGATGTTCTGCTCCATTTACAGTAGTTAGTACTTATAATCCAGAGCTGTTTGGGAGAGCTACCATTAAAAGGAGATCCAGCTTTCTATATCTGTCCAAGGTCTGTCTTGCAGAGGTCTGTTATATGCCCTTAAAGAGCAGTTTGCTGAAGTGGTGTGTGCTTTAAACGCCGCTCCAGTGTTTTTGGATACTCTTCCTACGTTCCATTTGAAGTGCTTTGGGGGCTTTTTTCGAACAGTATTGTGTCTGCTAAAAGGATCTGACTGACGGAGAGCGAGGGAGGAAAGTGAGAGGGCTTATGAGGGGAAGCAGGGTCCTGTCTCCCGCGAGAGCCGCCGCATAGCCAAGAACTGACATAATATCTCCGCACTACCACAAAGAGCACATCGCTAACCCTCAGCGGAGAGGCTGCCAGCGCAGCAGCTGCCAAACGCAATAACACTCACCCCCCACCCCCCTCCTCCCCAATTCTCTCTCCTCGCTGCCTCACCAATCAACAAACCCCATTGTTTATGAGATGCTGTTATTGTTGGTCACTGTTCAAAAAACAAAAGGGAAAAAACTCCAGGGGCCCCAGGGCCGTATGAAGGACTTCCAAGGCGAAGAGTGGAAAGAGAAAAAAAAGAAAAGAAGAGCAAGAAGAGTGCAAAAATTCCTTTCATTCCTTGCACAGTGTTTTCCAGATTCCTGAAAGGACGACAGTCGAGGCCTTGGAAGTAGCCTGAGCCATCAGGGGAATAGTGGCATGAAGTGGGGGAAAAAAGAGCAAGCCTAAAATTCTTACACTGTTGTTAGAGCTTGTAATAAGGACCTCAAAAGATCTCCAATTACAAGCATACTAGAAGTAATTTATCATTCAAATGAATCTTTGGTTGTTCAAAAAAAAAACCTTAGAAGCTGTCAGCTGAGGTCTTTTTGGGCCACTTCTCAAGTTCTATCAATCCTCGGTGCACGTCTTGTTATTGCTGACATATGCACAAATTGGGAATTTTCTTCTTCAAGCTTTTCTAATTGTCAGAGGTTGTGTCAGCTAAGGGAGCAGGGACTGGTGAGTGAGGCCAAAGCAATTGAGAAATAGCAGGAAAGGTTTCCACGGAGGAAAAGAAGACGAATGCACAGGCAGCCTCCAGACATGACCAGAGTTGTCAGATTAGAAAAGAACAGGAAGAGCAAATGAGGTTGATATGTGCATTGGGACGTTTGAGAGAGAACAATAACAAAAGCAGTGAGAGTGCTGGCAATTCTATGCTTTCCGAGAGCTAGCTTCTTTAATTAACAATAGTCGGTGTGGTGTGGAAGGCCTTTTCTGCCAGACTGCTGCACTGCAGTTGTTAAAGCAACAGAAGATAGAGAAAGTGCCTCTTTTCATTTTCTTAGTTTTGGGAAGTGATAAGGGGCCATTGTTGTCAGCCATTGTTTTGTTTATTTAACTCCTTAAAACCTGTTTATTGTTCAGTAATTCATCTTATATTGTTATTATAATGACTTATTAGGTTCAAAGTTATTTTATTGTCATCAGCAGCTGTTGACACATAGTGCGATGAGACAACATTTCTCCATGGACCACAGTGCAACATGTAGAGGCTTTCTACAGAAACAACACAAAAAATAGACAGCACAACAATGTAACAGTAAACCTTCCAGAATGACTAGTATTGCACCATAAGTGTGATTATTGCACAGTTGGCAGTTAGCAGCATTGAGCAAAGTGCCAGAATAAGAACAATAAATAGACAAAATTGCAATGTGATAGTAATGTGAATAGTAGTGTAAATCTGAGACAATACAATTAATAGACAATATTAATTAAGTGTGTACAGAAGTGGGAAAGGGATGTAAATCTCCCAGAATGAATAAGACTGCACCATATGTATAATACTGCACGAGAGTAAAGTATGAAAGGGATGTAAACATTTACGGCAGGTTTATTATTTTGTAATAACTGTATGATAACTGTATAATTTGTACATTCTTCATTTTTTTTTTTGCAGCAGACTAATACAGTGTGGGTCTACATACATCTGGAGGTTACCATGCTTCTTCTCGCATGTCTTGATCCTGTCTACTTTGCATTTCCTGTTCTGTGGTTGCGGTGCTGCTGTTCATCTTTGTTTCACGCTCTTTGTTATCTGTGTTTGTTTTTTCATGTTTGACCAATCTATAAAGCACCCTTGGGTTTATTATTTGTGCTACTCTAATTCAGCCTCTGAGATAAATGCAGCTCATAATACTTGCAATCTGAAGAAATAGGAAACTTCCCTAGACTGCACCTGGAGTTAAATTTGATGCTGGCAACTCAAATGGCAAGAATCTCTCAAATTGGGCCAAATTCTCAAATCGTGCTAATGGTGACCTAAAGCCACACAAACAATTAGGGGTAAAATCAATCAAACAGAACACACACTGGGGTAAACTGACCCATCTGGGTTATATGAATAACCCAACCTACTGGGTCAGTTTAACCCAGCGTCTGTTAAGAGTTACCCTTAAACATGGCTATGTTGACCTAGCATGGGGTTATTTTTAAACTCTTTTTTTGCCTTACTGTCCTGTCTGATTAGTGACCACATAGCAACCACCTGGGACACAATAGCAACATTTACGGTATTTTGGCAGATGCCCTTATCCAGACCGACTTACACTCATTAGTTACAGGGACAGCCCCCCTGGAGTAACTGAGGGTTAATACCTTAGAAACCACATGAGACAACTTAGCAACACCTTGTCAGCCACCTATAAAATGTCAGATATGCAGTAGCAACCTACATGCTGAAAGTGTTCCAGGTTTATGTCTAAACACCATTTAAATCCAATATACTCAACATGGCATTTAATAATGTGACTTTTAAACCTTTGGACATCCTCCTACCCTTTTAACCCACTGAAACATACACCCTTAAATATATTCCAGGTCTAGCCTTCATTATTTTCAGTTAGTTAGTTTTTAACTTTCTCCACTCTGTCTTTGTCCTTCCTTTCTCTTAAGTTGAAGTGAAATAGCAGAGTACCTCTGAAAGGCTAAGGTGTCTAACTACTTTATCCCTGTCAAAATGTATAATACACATCATTTTAAAATGAATTATTGTTCTGTTTGTGGAAAAAAAAATACACATGTACACAGTACACAGTTCATTTTAAATGTATTTAAAATGATTAGTGTTAATGTGTGTGTTTGTGGTAACTGATTTAAGATGTAAAAATAACTCCTCATCATAGTCAATATGAACCAGAATACAGGTTACATGGTTAACCATGCTTGCTGGGTTAAATGACCTATCTTTCTGGGTTATGTTTGTTTCCTGTCTGAAGTGAGTGGTTTTACAAAAGTGGGAAACGTGTTGCTTATCGGCTTTTGGTGACAATTTGTTATTGAATATTTGTTGTAGTTTTTTTTTTTTTTTTTTTTTTTTTTTTTTTTGGAGAGGTAGTTTTAGATCCCATAGCAACTGCCTGTTGGCTGCTGTTGCAGGAGTGCTTCATACTGAAAGTCATACTGAAATACCCAGTTGACTGTAGATGACAGAATAGTGATTAAGTTGAAAAATGGTGAAGTATTCCTTTCATCAGTTGATTCGAGCAGGGAAAACACCGTATTATGTATGACAGGGGTAATCCAGCACCAGAATTTGGAACCACTGAGCTCCACGCATGCTTGTTGGTTCATGCATGAAACACATACGTGTGGTCTGTCACACACTTACACGTTCAATTATGGAGGCCTCAAATTCTTGTTCTCCACAGTGAATATTTCCTTGCCTCAGAACAATGTAAATGCAGTGATGGCTGCATTCTTGGGTTACCAGGCTGAGAGAGCAGATAGCATAAGTATTTAGCAACGTCTGGAAAAACGAGCTCCAGGAGGTAGGCCTCTCCGTCCCTGATGGCGTGGCTTTAGGCCAAAGAGAGAAAGAGAAAGACAGAGCACATCTTAAGAAATATGGAGTCATGCACTAAGACACAACTACAACTACAGCTGCTTCATTTCTGTGAGTGTGTGCACAAGTAAAAAAAAAAAGTCTTCTACAAATTGGGCTTGGTTAAGAACCACAGGCCGAAGCTGTGGTTGGCAGAGGGTTGTATCTCTGCTGCTCCCTTTATGCTTGGGTATTTCCCATTGTTTGCACGCCTACTTGTGTGTGTATATTTTTTTCAAGGCATCTAATCAGTGCAGTATGTTAAACCGCTTGGGAAATGAGTTATGTTGGGTTTATTAGGCCTTTTTACACCGGCCTGCCTTCTCATTTACGTAAAAAAAAAAAAACTCGGTTGTGCTGTGGTAACATTTCTGCTGTACTCTGTTATTTAGCTACACAATGACCACCGTAAGGCCATCATAAGTATTGCAGTGTATGTGACAAAAAACTATATGAAAGAATGATATTTTAGTCTTATAGGTTACAGTTTTCTCTCTGGTGATAACAATAAATACTGTTGGACAAATGGAGAAATTCTGTTGGAAGGAACATCAATTGACCATTTTTCCATGTGTTGGTAAGTATAAGATGAGCTATTTTGTTTAAGCCGTCGGGCACAAGAGGGACTGTGTTATCATGAATACCATCATACCAGTAGTGTTATTTGCCCAAACACACAGTCTATCAAGCATCCTATTGCTCTAAACAATAGTTCTGATAAAAGTGAAATGAAGCAACAAACATTTTGTCAACAAAGTTTGAATATTGGCAATTCTTTGTGCCACAAAGAGTATTATATTTTACCTTACTAAAAGAGCTATAAAACAAGTTGTTTTTGACTAAAGGCTGCTCATAGCATTTGTTTGGGTTTCTGTATCAAAAACATAATTTTGTTCATTTTTTAAAACTCTTTATTCCTTAGAATTAAACCAGCTGTTTTTGTTTTTGTCACGGTGCCTTTAAGACTGATGTGTGTAAATGACCTCTCTTCTAATTGCCAGTTTTGAATGGTGGCTAATTTCATAAAGCGGTCTGGGTTGAAACATTCCTTTTAACTTGAATGTGAATGGGTGGAGCTGAACTGTTGTACATTGAATAGGCGTATATTCATGAAGAAAAATGTGAGCTGAATTTGATGAGGAAAAACATTTTGGGTTTTCCATATGTTTGTCATTTGTTGCCATCAAAACTCAAACATGTAAATGTAATTCGTCATGTTGCTGACTATGTACAGTACCAGTCAAAATTTTAGACACACCTTCTCATTCAACGATTTCCTTATTTTTATTTTTTTTTTATCATTGTCTACATTGTAGATTAATACTAAAAACATCACCTATTGCTCTGATGACAGCTTTTCACACTCTTGGCATTTTTTCAGTCAGAGTCATGAGGTATCGACCCGGAATGGTATTTAATTAACAGGCGTTCTTCATCAAGAGTTTATTAGTGGAATTTCTTGCCTGCTTAATGTGTTTGGGACCATCAGTTGTGATGGTCGGGTTGGTACACAGTTAGTAATCCTATTCCACTATGGTTCTACTCCACATTACGGCACAAACCACTTAACTAAGTAAAAAAAAAACAACCGTCCATCATTACCTTATTACATAATAACAGTGATGTGTCAATTCCTTATGGTTATACTGGTGAATTGCAGCCTAAATTGACCTTTTCAGTGTCTTCAAAATATGCACATCTAAGAAAATAAAGTCTTCAATAAAGGAATATCTGCCAGCCACTTAGAGAGTAATATCTGCCAGCCACTTAGTCTAGCTGTCTGTTGGAATTAATGTTTTCCATTCCTACAGACAGCTAGGCAAAATTTCATGAGAGTCCTTGTAGTCTTCATGTCAGTCACATAATAAACAGTGGGGGGGCTGTTGCCTTAGGCTGCAGTTTCAGTCAGGCAGGCTTGAGGTTGCCACAGCATAGCCATCCATCCTCACTACAAAAAGAGTGCATTGGAAGTCTGATTTACCACTCCTATTAAAAACTGACAATTTCAGCCATGAAAATAGTTCCACTTCATATCAAAACGATCTTCCACATTAAATTCCATGAAAACCTCTTTAACATTGTTATTTTATGAGTTCCATTGACTTTTATTCATATTTCCTGGCAACTGGCCGCAGCTTCCACCTCAAGAACAAAATAACAATAAACAGGGAAGCCTCCAGGCGATCATGTGCGGAAGTCCGTGGGGGGTGGGGGGGTGGGGGGGGGGTGAGGGTCTTAGATGGCAGTGACAGACACTTTACATCCAAGAACAAAACACCTCCGTAAGCGTAAGCACTGGACTTAATCGAGGGTTTATGCAACAAATTCAAACAATGGATGATAGACAGGAAAAAGCTCTTTTGACTCTATGAAATGCTGTTGGGGTTTTAGAGATCCTATCCAATGGAAGTGGTGTTCTTTGGACATCAGTGTGTTTTCATTGGTCATTTGTTGAGGCGGAGAGCACAATATCCCTGTTTTCATTGGGGAACTGATCTTCCCACAAATAATGGTCAAAAGTAAACAGTTGAAACCATGCAGCCTTTTCAGCAACTCAAGGAATTTGCAGTACAGTGTGGGCCGTCATAAAATATTCAGTGGGTTGTGCATTTCTGGATTAATTGTGATTTGCTCTATGTCCTCTCACATGTGCACAAACACACTTACAACCGCTGTCTCCAACGGCTTCTCATTGGAGCGCGAGGGACGACAGCACAATAAATGACCTGGCAGAGGCTGAGGATTCTGGGAAAAGAAGTGGAATTTTGGAACTACTGATGGAACACAGTGCTGTCCACTGCTGGAGGAAGCCCTCACACAACTGAACCTGGAGAAGAATTCATAGCACCACGAACCACACTGCCAGGAACACTCAGGACAGCTTTAGCCACTGGTCCAACACACTGAATTCGTTTTGTTGCGAATTTCTTTTCTTAATGATTTGTATATTTTAAAGCCACGTTTCAGGACTGCTGTGTCCCATGTGCTACGTGGTAAGAGATAGTTCAGCAAAAAATTATAATTGAAACAATTCCCCCGCCACACATCACGTTGCTAAATGTCATCTTGAGGCCTCCGCTGAATCTGTACCTTTGCCCGTTTTTCTAGATGCAAGACAGTGTCAGACATGACAGGGGCAAGTTTATTTGAATTCACGTCTGGTCTAAAACTAGCATTTACTCTTTGTCATGTTACAAAGTATTCTGTACCCAAGGAGTGCATTTCATCAGTTTGACAGAATTCATAATTTTGGATCCTTTGAAGTTTTTGTCCATTTGTGTCTTCTCACTCATACACATCCTGCCCTACAGTAACTCATTATAGAACCACCTGAAGAAATCCTTACTGTTAGTATAGATGCTATTAAATACAGGTGTGATGATCAGACTTAAGGTTAGCTGATGAGAACGCATTTAGGCCACAGATGTGGCACTTTTCACTCAATTGCAAGGTCTGAAAACTACATTTGCAACCATGCCAAAGAACTGTTGCACATTAAATAATATACCTAACCTTTTATTTATGCTTTTACTGGATTTCAAATCGAAGCCCAAAAGACCTCAATGTTGTCTTAAATCTAGTCTGCCAAGCCAAGTGGACCTTTTGGGATCCTGATACAACTCTTTGTCATCAGATTTATGTCACCTGTTTGTCACTTTAAGTGCCCGTGGTGAATAACTTTGTAATTTAGGCTTTGGCATTAACGTTTGCATCTTGTGTGGATTACACTGTTCTTGACTTTGTTGCTGGGTAAATCATGGGCTCCCCAGATGTTTTTAGAAAAAAAACTCACATGACCCTAAAATAGACACCAATCAGGTTGCAATGTTTAACTATTTAAATCCCGAAAACACTGAAAACAACAGCAGCACAGGCTCACCCAGGCCCACACAGCCCTTGTGAAGGCAGAAGAACAATCCATGAGTTGTCAGCCTGCAGGGATCATAAAACCATACACCAACTATGCAGCGTTCTTGGTTGATGAATACAGTGTTTGCCTTGGAATTATTGTAAAATGATTGAGAAGAGAAAAACCATCAAAAATTCCGCAGTGGATTGCAGAGTATACTCACATTTCAGATGGTACAGTTTATGATTTAAGAGTTGTTAAACTTGTGCTCAAGTGCAAACCTTTAGCCATGAGTCTGAGTGCCTTTACCTGCCATGTCAAAAGAGGCTGTTAAAACAAGGCTGTGGTCCTGTTAGAGGACCGTTTTAAGTGATGGGCGTTTTAAGTCAGGGACTATGTAAAGTAAAGTAAGTGTAAGAGGATGTGAGAGTGAGTAAGTGGCCCCTTACAGTCACTCATGAACACACCACAGCACACAGTGTGGACACTGTGAAATTCTTTCTCAAGGGTGTCTCAGTGGTGCAACTAGCAGTCCTGGGATTCAAACCAACTGGTACAACTCCCTAACCACCAGGCCACCAGCCCAAACTTCAACTGACCTTCCATGCCCTGCCCAGAAATGCTTTTATCTCTTTTATATCTTCACAGGAAATTAATATAAATGCCACTGAGTCTAATGAATTTTAAAATCTAGGAGTCTCCCATTTACAAAGCTAGATTACCCAGCTGGGCAAGGCTGTAACAACTGATGAAAACTAGTCTGCCAAAAAATTGCTACCCTCCTAGTCAGTTCAATTCGACAACAAAAAAGTTGTCTGATCTATCCAAACAGCTAGACTTTTGGATGTCTGAATCTTTTATAGTAGCTGAGTTTTATGCTGCAGTTTCCCATTAGGTGGGACAGGATTTTTGCAAGCAACTTCACAGCGGTTGCTACAAATAACGGATTCAGGTGTAGCATGGATAGATCAGTTTCTCAGTCTCAAAACTGCAGAAATGACATCACCCAAGTAATTACTGAAGAATAAGTCTTAAAATGAATAAATGAATAACAAGCCAAGGAAGAAGAGGTTAAACCAAGTCGTCTTCCGCAGGGGCAACTGTAGACTGACCGTTCTCTGCCGAACTCCATGTCTGTGGCCTAAACTCGGAGCATATGTTTGCGAGGCTGGCGAAGGCCCAGACCAGAGCTCTATTCTGCCCCTGGCAGCGCACAGATTAGGCCTGTAATTACAGGCCTCGGTTTGGACCAGGCTTTGTTTGAGAAAATGGAGAGAGGTGGTGGTGGGTGGGGGTGGAGGGGGTAGTGATGTCATCTCTGGTTTGGAAAAGCACAGCTTGCGATCACAGCGCTGGTGTTGGCTTACTGCAGTAAAGAGAAACTCAGGGAGAAAGAATGAGATGAAAAAGTGCTCTAGATACAGTACGTGTTTAAGGTCACTGAGGTGCTGTATGTGCAAAGGACCAGATGTGTTAAACATGTGGTGGACGTCTAGATGTCCAGTTAAGGATGCCACGTTTTGCGTTTTTTTTAACACAACCAGTGTGCAGTTTGAATTAAAGGATGCCTTTCCTACATTTTTCTCAATTGTATTTTTGTTTTGCTGAAGTTTGCATGAGTCTGTGTACCAAAAGCATAAATAATTTTTATATGGCCATTTTCTCTCTCTCTCTTTCTCTCTCTCTCTCTCTCTCTCTCTCTCTCTTTGTCCTTGAAAATTAAACAAGCTGTTTTTGTGCCTTTAAGCCTGACACTGTGTTGAGCTTTCAAAGCGCAGATGTTTTGAGGCACTGCTGCAAATATCACATGACTATAGATAAGCAAGGTTTACTGCACCACTGGAACCTGTCAATTCAAACTGAAATCCACACACTGACCAAGTCAAGTTTTCTTAATTCAAAGTGATGAAAAATAAGTTGATTCTCTATGCTATATTCCTAACTTCTAATTAACCAGCACAATCACATCAACTAACATATGTAGCTTTTCATCTTCACCGTTACAATCAAGAGCCGCCCTCTGAGAATATATCCTGTGTTAATAATTGTTCTAATAATTGTAATATTAATAATAATGCAATCCTCCAATCACATGCTTGAAACAAAACACTACTTTTTGTTTGTATTCATGTTAATCATAATAATTTATATAAAAGAAGGAGAAAGAAGAAACGATCTACAGTGCATTGTATTGTCAGAATGGCCAAGATAAAATATGTGGCCAGTAGGTGTCACTAGAGAGATGGATGTCAAATGTTTTTAGCCATTTTTCAACACAATTGCATCGAACGTGTTTCACGACGCTTCACATACATCTAAACACCAGTTAGCCTTATCATTAAAACCACCTGACTAATATTGTGCTGGCCTCCTTCCTATCGCCAGAATAAACCCTAACCTGTCAACGCATGGACTCCACAAGACCTCCAGAGGTCTACTGTGGTATCTGGCCCCAACAAGTTAGGAGCAGATGCTGTGCGTTGGGGGGTGGAGCCTCCATGGATCAGACTACTCTGTCCATCACACCTCACTGATGTTGATCAGACTGAGATCTGGGGGATTTGGCGACAAAGTCAACACCTTGTTTGCTGTGTGACCTCTCTGTCATGTTTCTGGTGTCATATTTTCTCCAGGTAGGCTACACATACGCATTTGGCCCCCCACATAACATTAAAGAAAATGTGATTCATCAGACCAGGCCCCTTCTTCCATTGTTGCATGGTCCAAGTCTGATGCTCACCTACGACTTTGATGGTGCACAGATCAGCATGGGCACTCTGACTGGTCTGCAGCTACACAGCCCCAGCTGTGACGCATTGTGTGTTCTGGCACCTTTCTGTCTACCAGATGGGCTAACCTTTGTTCCCCACATGCATCAACAAGCGTTAGGTGCCCATGACCTGGTTGCCAGTTCACCGGTTGTTCTTCTTTGAACCTCTTTCGGTAGGTACTACCAGGAACATCTCACAACACCTGCTGTTTTGGAGATGCCCTGACCCAGTCATCAAACCACCAATTTGGCCCGTGTCAGAGTTGTTTAGGTCCTTACCGTTGCCCATTTTTCTTGCTTCCAACACATGAACTCCAAGAACTGACTGTTCACTTGCTGCCTAATGAATCACACCCCTGTGGAGGTACCACTGCAATGACAATATTCACCTCACCCTACAGTGGTTTTAACGCTGTGGTTCTATTCTGACCAACCCTGTACTTTTGTCTCACTATAAAGCTGTCTGAAACACTCCTTCAGTGTGAATGGGTGTTAAATTTAAACTGCTGTGGGCTGAACAGGTACAAATACATAAATGAGTTGGCTTCCCATGCCATCACAAAAACAACATGTTTAATGTGGGCTGTTTATAGTTCCCAGGCAGGGGCTGTAGAGAGAACTGAATGATTTGAACCCTTAACAGTGTTTGCACACCACGCTGAACTTACTTCAAAAAGATGAGGAGACCGGTCTTCCCAGAGGTAGTGTTTGGATTTTTAGCACAAAGCTTGTTCTAATTACACAATCTGTGTCAGAGATATGCTGTGGTCTTGTAGCTGTATTCTTTAACACAATATGACGCAAACTGAGTTAAAGCTGTGATACTGATAAAAATTACTCAAACGTTTCCACCCTCTATCCGAGGTCCAACCAGAATGACGGTCCAGAAAAAGACACTCTCTTGCTCTCTCTCTTTTTTACGGCCTGTTGCAGTCACTGTTTTATGAGACATTGTTAAAAAATGTGGGCACACAGAGAATTTATATAGCAATCCCACTTTATTTGTTATCCTTTCTTTCGACAATATTTGGACGAAATGGGTCCTGATTTGGAGCACTGTTAAAACAACAGAGATTAAGTGCACTTGGGTAATCTCTTCGCTTCATGAGGGGTGGGCGGGAGCACTCTGCCCATGTAAACTTGCGGAGTGGGGCGGAAGGGGAGGCAGTTGGCTGGAAGCAGGGGTACTGTAATGTGAGCTGTGTTGGGGGAATAGTGCCGAGAAGCGTTCACGGCTCTGCTCTCCAATCTCTTTATCTGCTCTAATCCACAGCCATGATTCGCTGAAGAATGGCAATGGATAGTGACAGGGTGAGGAAATGAATGATACGACGATAAAGAGAAAAGCACGTCAGGAAACATGCCACAGGAAGCACTCCACTGTACCTAACACAAGTTACAACCATTCAATTTCTTCTGTTTTTTTTTCTCTCTCTCTTTCTCTCTCTCTCTCTCTCTCTCTCTCTCACTGCTTTTCTTGTGATTTTCGCTTGCTTTTTTCTCTCTCTGGTCTGTCAAGGGCTGCTCCACGGGTTCTCTTCAGTCTAATTTTTCTTACCCTTCTCATTGTTCCTCCTCTGTTTCTTTATCTGCATTTACTCTATATGGGACTGTTTTCAGGGCTAGGCCACTCACTTACTTCCAGTGAAGGGCAATCTTAATGCTTCAGCATTCTGAACAATGCCACTTTGTGGACACAGTTTGGAGAAGAACCTTATGTGGTATGTGGGCCGTCTGATATTTATGGTAAGGTAATATGGCCTCGACTGTAATTTTGTGGCCCAATAGTGAAATCCAAAAAATATGTTTGTAATTCTTAATTCATCTTTACTTTATAGTATCGTCTTGGTGGTTGTATTTAAACTCTGCGCATATTGTAGTACAACTCAGTCTTTGGATGTAAGAAAACGAGTTACATACTTTGAATTGACAATTGAAAAATGTTCTCTTTGTCCCTCTCTCATTTTTTTCTCTTTGGTATGTCGGTATATACTGCCAAGTAAGCTCTCCCATTACGTAGGCCTGCATAAGTTGGACGGAAGGCCTAATGCATTATGTTAATCATCAACTTCATTAGAAAGTGAGAGCAGAATGATTAGCCATGCACCAATATTTTGGTCACCATAAGTGGTATTGAAAATAGTACTTTCAGTTTTCAGCAATAAGCGTAATCACTGTTCATTCGGTGCATTCTAGGCGCAAAGGTGTTGGATGGGGTTGAGGTCAGGGCTCTGTGCGGGCCAGTCAAGTTCTTCCACACCTGATCCAGCCATGTCTTTATGGAGCTTGCTTCATGCATTGGGGCACAGTCATGCTGGAATAGAAAAGGTTCTTCCCCAAACTGTGTCCACAAAGTTGGAATCACGTCTTGGCTGCTGAAACAATATTGCCTTTCACTGGAAGTAAGGGACCTAGGCCAAACCCTGAAAAACAGGTGTGTCCCAATACTTTTGGAGTGCAATGCAGGTGTCTAGAGGTCAGTTTAATACCTTCAGTTGTCAGAGACCGGTGGTGCTGACACGTTACATCTTAATATTTGTGTGAGGATCTTGACCTGAAACAGCTGAGTCAGGTGAGGAGTCATGTGTTCAAAAACTGATGGCTGAAACATATTGTATCCCGCATGCATTTACGTATTAGTAAAGGAAACCCTGTGTGTTACTTTGTTTGTTGCTTTTTAAAGCAAAAAAAGTCTTGTAACATAAACAAAATAAACTTATTTTGTTGAACTTATTTATGTATTGTGTATTTATTGTGGTGGACCTTTTTGATCCTGTTGCTGCATTAACTGTTTAAATGATCACATTACATTTTTTTTGTTTTGGAGTGGAAGAAAATACATTTACCAGAAAATGTAGGTTACAAGTGACTACACAGAATTTTACATGTCAGCTTTGAATTTTACATTGCAGCTTTGAAACTGTCCATAGAAACCATTCAGACTTGATTATTAGAATTTCCAGAGGTGGAGAAATATCTGGCAAATGCTACTGAAATATCTGCTAAAGTCTGGACACAATGATGGACAGAAGTGTTTGTGAGTGGTTCAAAAGATGCCCAGTACATCTATAGAAATGTCCATTTTAAGATTAACAGTGAATAGTACAGAAGATTTACTCTAAATATACAGAATTTTATATTTTAAAGGAAGGAAGGTTAAAGGAAATGTCTGTAACCTCAATGGAAAAGGTACTGATAAATTTCAGCCAGGAGATGATCCATTTTTATTATTTAGATTTGGTTGTACAGTATAGATTGGAGATCCAGACTCCTGTGTGAATGCACTTCCATGCACCTGTTTGTTTCAGTCTGATAAGGAAGCAAACCTTTGTTTAATTTTGTTGGCTAGCCGTTCAGTACCTGTTACCTGCTCTGCAAATAAGCCTTTCGAGAAAAACATAAAAGCCGAGTTCTGAAAGCTGGGCTTCAGTCTAGGTTGGCTGCCTTTCCGGAACACCACCGAAGCCTGTTCCAGTCAAAAGGTCCTTTGAATTTGGATAAAAATGCAGCCTACTCTCTGGGTGCTTCAGAGGATGCTTCTGTTGCTCATAATTCTTTTGCACATATGTCTGACTCAAAGAAAACTCCAGCGAAATGCTGGCAAATGAAACGGCCGCAGTTTCAATGTGAAGTGTCCAAAATTTCTATAGACCTACAGAACTGCTACATTAATTTAAACACGACGTTACTTTTTCGGATATATGAAGTTTTGTTTCGACAGCGATATAATGAAGATTTGCGGCAGTACAATTCTATCAGTAAAGCCTTGATTGTGTAAACGTATTAGAGACTGATTTTTATCTTAAATTATAAAAATATAAAAAATATTGGTTGACATCATCAGCTATCATAACTCTTTAAAACTGATGTTATCAGTGACAGCATTTTCATACATGTTTTAAATGGGCCTAACTCTATGTGCTTGTGTGCATATGTGTGTGTGTGTGTGTGTGTGTGTGTGTGTGTGTGTGTGTGTGTGTGTGTGTGTAAGTGTAAGTGTAAGAGTGAGACAGAGAAAGAGAAAGTTGTTAGAGAGAGAGAGAGAGAGAGAGAGAGAGAGAGAGAAGGAGAAGTGGGAGGGAGAGCAGAAGAATGGAACATTTGACCCTTATACTCTGTGCAGTTGAGGAAACAGTGGTGACCTTGAGTGGGTTCAAAAATCTCCTGTTCTGGACTGTCCACTCACAATCACGCTCTCTGTTTCTCCCCCACAATGTGTTGTTCGGGCCTTTCTGTCTTTCTCTAGCTGTCTGTTGACCTTGTGACCTCAGCCCCACTCCATCCACCAGCAGCCTCTGCATATACCCTACGATAAGCTTTTACAATCACTGATCTTATTCATTTTTATTTAAAAATAACAGGAATAACATGTACATTATACATACACACTCAACAGCGAAGTACATCCTTAGAGTTGTATTCAATATTTCAAGTTGTCTGGAGATAAAAAAGAAGTTATTATATACTAAATATCATGAAAAATGCTTCCAGTGCCCATGCTAAATATTACATTGTAACATTTTAAAGATCCATTTTTAATTATTTTGGTCAGATTATCCGTCTTAAGAGAACCATTTTTGAAATTAAAGGGATTCTGGACATTAAATTATAAACTTCAGTCTTTGAGCATGGATGGTTGATGAACTATAGATGATCAAACTTCTGATGATACGACCAGTGCTTAGACAGTTGTGCCATTCAGGAGACTGCAGTAATAATGTCACAGTAAAGCCATATTTACACAAAGAAAATGTGTCTACTTAAGATACCTTTGCTGAAACAGTATAGGTGTACAACCTACATCTAACTGTGATTCCCTGCTAAACTGGTGTGTTTGTAGGGGTGTTTGCAATCAAGGATGTTTTCAACTGCTAAACACAAAATGCTTTCCGTTTGAAATGCTCCTCCATTAGACCAAACAGGAGCCAAAGCTGAAACCCAGTGTTAAACTCTATTAAGTGGAACCAGAGAGAGGAAAGAAACCCCAAATGAAAACAATGGAAAACACACAGACTCTATCAGAGCTCTGGCTCAACCGGCTGGGTCAATCTCACTCTTTCCATGTTATGCTTTACTGACCGAGGAACCAGCTCCAGTCCCCAAACTTTCTCCCTCCTCTCTCTCCCTCTCTCACACTATCTTTCTCACTCTCTCTCTCTCTCCCCATGCTATCTTCTCCCTCTTGCTCTCTCTTTCTATCTCTCTCTCTCTTTCTCTCTTTCTCCCATGCTATCTTCTCCCTCTCTCTCTCTCCCCATGCTATCCTTTCCCTCTCTCTCTCTCTCCCCATGCTATCTTCTCCCACTCTCTCTCTCGCTCTCTCTCTCTCTCTCTCTCTCACACACACACACAAACACACACACACACACACTTTCCCGAAGCCCCATGCTATCTCCCCCCTCTCCCTCTCTCTCTCTCTTTCTCTCTCTCTCTTTCTCTCTTCCCATGCAATCCTTTTTTTCACTCTCTCTATCTCTGTCTCTATCTTTCCCTTTCTTTGTCTCTCTCTCTCTCTCTCTCTCTCTCTCTCTCTCTTTCTCTCTCTCCTTTTCTTGTTACTCTGCTTCAGAGGAAAAACTGAGCAGGGAGGGAAGCGATGAGATAAAAGGGGGAAAAAAAACTGGAGGATGAACAGAACAGGGGCATTTTTTTTTCTTTTTTCTCCTCTCGCTTTCTTTTTCAAGAGAAAGAAAAACCCTGCAAACGTTTAGAGGGTTCTGGGACTGGGTGCCATCTGTCATTGGTTTTGAGGCATGAGGTCAGCGCCTAGGAGAGGAAGACCATTACAACAACACGGACACACGACCGGACGGCCAGGCAGCGCACGTGAGCCGGGCGATCTGAAAGCAAGCAAGCCAGAAAAGAGTGAAAGGAGAGAGGGAGAGAGAGAGAGAGAGAGAGAGAGAGAGCGAGAGAGAGAGAGAGAGAGAGAGAGAGAGAGAGAGAGAG
>JBBPCX010000011.1:11858425-11901914 GCA_037974365.1 Hydrocynus forskahlii | reverse complement strand
TCCGCAATATACACACATACGCAATACACACCACACATCCGCAATACACACACACACACCCGCAATATACACACATACGCAATACACACACATACGCAATATACACACATCCACATCCACACACACACACCCGCAATACACACACACACACACACACACACCACACTTATATAAAGATATATACAGACACCACACTCACACACACACATATATGTATAGATGTGCTACCCTATGAGCTATCTTTGTGTGTGTGTCTGTGTGCGTGTGTGTGCGCCAAGCAAATGTGTGCAGCTAACAGGGTCTGGATATTCCTTTTGTAATGTATATCAACTTGTGCCACGCAATCACCTGACATTGTTCTCCAAGACCCGCCATCTCTTTTCTCCCCCTCTCTGTCCCTGCTTCCTCATAGCAGGTTGGCTGCATTGTATGTGAGTGTGTGGTTGGGGCGGTGTTGCAGGCCGGGTGTGTGTTGGAGCAGTGGGGGGGACGGGGGGAGCTGGAGGGGTAAAGGAGGGGCGACGCTGACCTCAGCGGGCAGGGGTGACCTAAGCAGATGGCGGGGCAGGCGCTCCACTCAGCCAGAATTAATAACGTGTGCCATGTCACATTGTCTGAGACGGGCCTGACGAATAAAAAAAAAGCTCTCGCCTCCTCTCGTGCTGTGCTTTCTGTATGCACTCCCCCCACCACTCCTCTCACCCGCACCATGCTGCTCTTTCTCTCTCTCTCTCTCTCTCTCTCTCTCTCTCTCTCTGTCTGTCTCTTGTGCTAATGCAAAGATTTGGCAAAATCTCGGCTAAAAATCCCATCTGAAACAGTAATGTTATAGTTAACATCAATTAACATAAATGAAAAGGAAAACAAACAAACACACACACACACACACAGAGTCAAAGAAGTCCAGTCCCGCAATGAAATGGTCAACTTTCTATATCAGAAAAAATATTGCGGCTGTTGTGAGAAAACTGTATTACTAACTTTACGGGCCAAAAAAAACATTCTTAATAATGTAAGGATTAATTTTCAAACACTGTTGTTGGTCAATTGTTTCATTAAAGGATCCCACAGACCCTCACATGGAGTTATAAGATTTCGTTCCAAGTAATTCTAGAACACTTCTATTGCCGCTTTCTTTCAAATAATCCAAAAGAACGAAAGGGAGCAAAGTCTATTCTTGTAATAGTTACAGTATGTGGTGGATTGTATATGTTTGAGTCTTTCCCTACAGTCCTCCAGTGAAACCACTGCACAGAAAAGTAAGGCCAAGTGCACACAATACAAGATTCACTGAAGAAGATCCCAATAACACAGTCGTTTCTCATTCCTGAATTCGCCACCATGCCTTGTGTGATATGCTTGGACGTTTCCGGGGCCTCTTTAGGATCAGTGGTGCTGTTGCTCCCTCACTCCAAAGTAGGTTGCAGCCTGGACCCCCCAGCCTCCACGTAATCCCCACCACTTCTCACCTACTCCAACAGCAAAGTCATGCTCTCTACCCTGTCACACTACTGTGAGTGTGTGTGTGAGTGTGTGTGTGAGTGTGTGTGTGTGTGTGTGTGTTTGTATGCGTCTGTGGCTGTGTTACAAGAGGAAGAAAAATTAGATGTGTCTTTGCAAGAGGTGAAGTAGAGATCTAAGGTGTGTGTGTGTGTGTGTGTGTGTGTGTTTGTGAATGATCTGGGTCAAGGTTTTGACACATCCCCTTGGCTGAGGTTTCGTCCCCCGCGCTCCCACATGAAGAAATTCTGCTGCAGTCAACGATTTCACGCCGCCCGTGCAAGCTCAGTCCAAAACAACAGTCACAGAGAGATTAAATCAGCAGGAAGTCACAGTAAATCCGTACATGCACATATCACACACATGGCGAAACAAAATTACTTCTATTTACCATGTGTGTCTATTTCACCAAGAGGAATTAGTCTTGTCCTTGTGAGTGAACATGACATGAAACACACTAAAGACACCAAATATGCCAGACTATTAACATACATTCAAGAGAACATGCAGCACAATGAAAGAGGACAAAACAGAAAACAGAGCAAAAAAGAGAAATAGGCGCAACATATTGTACATGTGAAAGCTCTACAAAGACATAACCATGTGTTATTTACAATTTATTTATTCAACGTACATATGTTTACTTAAATATATGCATTTGTAAAGTGATACATCCATGTGTCATGGTACAGATTACAGAATCAGACAGTACAGTCAAAGTGAGAAAACTTCAGAAGAAACCGTCTTTTAAAACCCTTTTGAAATGTCTTTCGTTTTTCATAGTTCAAATCTTCCGGGGACAATTCTCTGAAAGCGGCTTCTGAGAAATCAAACCATGGTAAGGATTGAAAACCACTTCCATTTTCTATTTTTCAATGATGTTAAGTTGTTGGGAGAGGTCTTCACACACACAAGAAGTGTCATTGCTGAGTTATGATTAATACCACCTTTATTACAGAAATCACTAAGTGTTTTCCATGTCAGCTGTTATGACTTTCAAAGCTCTTCATATACAAAATGGTAACTGCATTTTGGAACGAAGCTCAGTTTACTGGGTAAAATTCAGCTGCTCATCATAAACTGTTGTTTCATCAAACCACTTAAAAAAGACTGAGATGGAATTACACAGTACAGTATATCATCTTCAGATGGTTTCTACAAACGGTGTCTCAGTGCGCTTTTCCATTGATGGAAAAGTCAGATGGCTTTACGGTACAGAATAAAAAAAATCGGATGGTGCATATTTTTAATGATGGCTTATAAAACTTCAGTCCCGTCCCCTCTGCACACTCTGTGATTATGCTGTCAGTGTGCTGTTAAAGTCAGCGGTGTGCTGCTCAGCGTGGTGCGACACTTAAATAGACCCCTCTTCCAATTCCCCACATGCTCTAAAGCACAGTAAATGGCAAGGAGTGGAGCGTGGTGCAACGCTCAAATACGCCCTGCAGAAATTTGCAGAGGGGTGACGCGACAGGGGTAAATACTGAAAAAAGAACACCCAGTGCAACTCAGGATAGAGCGATTCATGAGCCTGAGCTGTTTGAATAAGACGTAAGAAGCGGCCATATCTTTCACTAATCCTCTCCCTTTCTTATTCCTGATTCCTTTTTGAGTAAGCAGCAATGACTTTCATAGTGATGACCTGCCATACACATACTTCTACAACAGCACTCAGATTCTTTTGAGAAAAAACTGATCAGTACAGTTCACATCGCATTGCACTGTCTTGTTAACCTGCACTTTTGTGATCTAACATTATACTAAACACTGCCTGTCACTAATCTGAAGTATGTAGCATGCAAAGTGCCAAAGCTGGGTATAAACAAGTCATCCGACATGCATACTTGCAACTGGTCCACCTCCTTTACTTACAATTTGCAGGTTGTCAAGTCAAGTCAAATTTGGTTGCAGCCAAATATGAAAAAGACAGGACATCCATCTTTAATATAACATGAAAGACAATATAACAGACAGGATGCAGAGGCAACCATACAAGGCCATCAATGCAAGATGACCACATAAACAAGTGCAAAAAGTGCTTGCCAAGTGCAAAAAGTGCTTAGTGCAATCATTTGTGTGGATTTTAATTGCAGTGCAAAAACTCAAAAACTGGCCATTCTGACAAGCTGACCAAGTCTATAATTATAGGCCAGGTTCAGGTTCCAGAACCATTTCACAATACAAAAATGAAAAGAATTCACACACACACATACAACACACACATGAAAAAAATAATTTTCCTCATAGAAATGGAATCTGCATTAGCCTGAAAACACAACCTATTATCAAACACAGTGCCACAAATATTTGTGGCTCTCCACCAAATCAATCTTAGTTCCCTCAATAACTCTGGGTTTGTGTATAGGTGCTGACTTCCTAAGATAATCATTTCCTTGGTTTTAGAAATGCTCAGTTCAAGAAAAGTATCCTTACACCACGACACAAAGTCATTAACAAGGCCAGTTTAAAATGCAAAAATGATTCTGCAGATCACATTTACTTTAGTCAAATCAGAATAAGATTCAAGTGGAAGGTTTTATGACAAAAAAAATGGAGGTTTGAGCAATAGGGACTAACATTACCATTACAGACAGGCTAATACTAGGGCTAATGCTATTGCAGACATCGGAGCTGAGAAAACTCATCTTCACATTGTTCTGTGTCATTATTTATTGTTATACATTATATTAAAATGAGTGTTAGCAAACACAGCCAGCTAGATCAACTTTAGCTCACATTTGTCCTTTTAATCATTTTGCCATTGAGTTGCAAATGTGGTCTTCCATCAGTTTGAATCCTAAAAACCAGAATGACCAGAATTTCTTCCAAATAACACCTTTTCACCCTCTCTTAGCCAGACTAATTTAATGTCATTTTCACTACAGATTTGTACTGTGGAGTTTGCCTTTGCTTGATGTTTTTGTGTGGTGTTAATGGACACTCCTGTTCCAGAATGCTGAAGAGGGGGAGCAACCAACATCTGGTCAACATCAACATCTACATCCTGAAAACATTGCTTTTATTCTCACATACATCATACATCCCCAGGCCTCTATGGGTGTGTCCTTGTCACCTCAAAGATGTACGATAAAAACAGAAGATTGGATGAAAACTGGAAGTAAACTAAGTCCATCAAATCCATTTAAAATTTGGTGGTAGTGTTATATTTGCATAGCAAGATCACTTCATCACTTCCCACTAGTATAAAGCAGTGCAGTATGTTAATATTCCTCATGCTAACCAAGCAAAATCTTAGTGTTAAGATTAGTACACAGTACATACTGCCTCACAGTAGTAATACAACTGAGACACAGTGTATGTTTTGGTAATTTGTAGTGCTTGGTCCAGTGAACACTAGCCCTGGAGAAAAATGGTTTTGCACTGTATATGGATGCGATGACAGTGAAGCTCTTCTCGGCTCCTCGCTGTTTAGGATAGATATCTCATAACTTCACAAAAAGTCCAAATTTCTTGGCCATAATCTGGCATTTTTTTGGTTTGGTCTATTGCTCACTTTTTTTAGCTTATACTTTTCAAGAAGCAGTTTTTTTTTTTTTGTTCTCAAACACGACCTCACAAAGACATGCACCGACCACAATCCTGCCCGAAATCTTGAAATGTGAATGCTGATGTTCCAACCGCATCCCAACGACAAACAAAATTATGTTCATGGAGGTTTGAGGAATAAGCCAGTGTGACTGGAAACATTTAGCTGGACTAAGATCCTTGAATGCAAATGCATATGGAAGACGAAAAATGAGCCTGAATGTACAAGCTACCGCATGTGTTCTGATTAAATTAACCCAACACTGCTTTGGGCCAGAAATGTACATGTTTTCTGGAAACATAAGAATTGACCAAGACGAAATGCACTGACCACAGAATGTTGTGGTTTGCAAGTGTGTGCATGTGTTTTCCTTCTACATAATTGTTCAATTTGTCAGAGATGGCACATGTGCAGCATTAATCACTTTCAGATCCACTTCGGAACCAATACGCGAGAGACTTGAGGCTTCCTGAACAAGGTAAAGCAAAAAGGTTCGTAAGACTGAGAAGAACCGGATCTTTTCGGATGTCGGCACATGAATCCTCTTCAATGCTTGGTTTTGTTTTAAGTTTAGCTCATCATCTCCAGGCATGAAATTGTTTGCCATGATTGGACCTCCCCTCAGATCAAAAAAATGTGCTAAATCCTCAGTGGTTTTAATCATGGGACACAGTCTGGGTTGTTTTATAATGTTTTCAAGTACCATAATGCCCTGGGCGAACCATTACTGCATAGTGAACATGGCCAATGGCTGGAGACCATTTCTGTTTTTGTACTTTTGGATTTGAATACAGCATTAGACACCAAAAGCCACAATGCATGAACAAGTTGACAGAAGATGTTTTGTCAAAACTCCACACTTTACAGAGTCCCACATGGGTATATACTCGGTCTCCTTCGGTTTCCTTTATGTGTGTTTCCACTTGACTAGAACACTTTAAAACTGAATATCAAGTCCCTCTTTATGTGCTGATGGTGTACATACAAAGCGCCACATGACAAATGCTTTGGACACAATAAGCTGTTTGCTTTGCATAGGAAATCTAATAAATATCGATGTCTTAAAAGTACTTAGGGCAAGTCCTTATTGACACTTTGAGAGAGACATTCGTTTTTTGTAAATCACACCCCAGCAGCAGCAGCATCAAGACAGTTTCCTTTCACGTCAAGAATGTTGCATGAGGTAAACTTAAAACGCCAAGATACTAGGAAGTTGACTCATGATTTCGTTTCTTCTCTTTTCTTCTTTATATCAGTAATAGCAGTTTTGGCATGGTAAGTAAAATCAAATCTGAAATAATTTTGAAACTGACAGAACTTTATTCAGTGTCAGTTACAATGACAGCTCAAAGGCATTTTTAGTGCATTAGGCTTCAGTTCCTAAATGCCATACATATCTGTTCCTTGACCTTAACACCCACTTTGACTAATTTGCAGCCATGGACTTTCTTGTTTGTTTGTTTTCCCCAGCGGGGCTGTCACTAACAAAGAACGAAGTGACAAATTTCTGCTAGACATCATAATGAAGCGCCTGGTTGTTAAGCCACACCACAGATGGACGGAAGCACAAGTCAGACAGGCCAGTCCCAGTGAAAGAGGGGTAGCTAGAACAGGAAGCAGACGGGCCACATATCTTCCTCTGACAATGACAAGTCTTTACTTAACATTCTGAACGTGTTCTCTACCAGTAGCGCAGGTTGTTCGAGACAGATGTTTGGTGCTAATGCAAGTTTAACACATAGGGTTGAAAGTCATTGCCACAAAACAGGAACAAAGCTGCAAGAAAACCCAAGGAACCATATATAGTGCAAAGCAAGGCTCAGAAATCTGCATATTAGTAAGACTTGGCATCATGCAAACACACACACACTGGCATTATGCAATATCTGTAAGGTGGGGTGGCGATGCAGAAAAGATCTCAGGCAAGTGCGGTTGCTGTGGTCGTGTCACAGCCAACCTTCATATATGGATGGAATAAAAAAACAAAACCTCTTCACTGATCACCATGAGATCTACTTCATTTCTTAATGCAGTCACTATGTGACTTATACATGCAATACACCAATTGAACTATAAACATCATACTGTGTAGTCACCATTATATCAAAGTCAAAACAAAATTATTTATTTTATTTGTTATTTAATGTTTAAAAACAGCAACTGCTCTTTATATTGCGTGGCTGCTTCTTGCTGAGTGGACCAACAGAAACAGCTCAAAACGCCCCGGAATAAAATCTTGCTATATTAACATGTGTTAAAAGTTTAGAATAAAAACAGTAAATGTATCGACTTGGAAATACAAGGTTTTGTCACAGTGGCAACTATATAAAAGATTTAAACATTTGATTCATAATCATCAACCAAATATTGCCTAATCAGAGCTGTATTTGTGGATACAGTAATATTTATTCCCTCTTAACAGTACTTGCTGACTTCTCCACTTGACCAAGCACAGAACATCAGACTCCAAATCTTACATATCTGTCCTTTGCTACATTATTTTTGGGGAACTCGTGTTTGGCCCCTCAGCTGAAGCTGCTTTCTGCATCAGCGTGAAGGCGCCCAGGGCTAGGGTTGAACTCTCCGAGGTGCTGCACTCAAGAGGGAAAGAGAGAGAGGAGCCCAGACCACACTCATATTTTCGTTCAACTGTTTTCCACATAGAGCACTGGAGACTAGTGTCTCCAAAAGAAACTGCTATGATTAAAACCGCTCTGCATGAGCTATGTTTCTAAGTAGGACGAAAAAACAGCGCTCGAGACTTTATGTAAAGAGGCTGGTCTTTTTCTACTTGATTGATTCTCTGGTTTATAGGTATTACATTTTGGGCGCATGAGCATATTTTGGACAAGTGCTGTTATTATCTGATGTGCTAACAACAAAACCGAGAACCTACAACTGGCACACAGCAGAAATGAATGAAATCTCACTTTTATATACCGCTTTAGACGACTGTGGTGAGTTCAAATATTAATTCAAAAACAAACTATTCCAGGTTGGTGTCTGTAATTTATTAGATGTATATATGTACATTTAAAAAAATATTTAATTAATGTACACTGAGCCCCAAAAAGAAATAATACACAGAATTTACTTGATTCAAATATGTACTTCAGTTTCACGTTTATAAAATATGACAAATATAACACAGTTTTGTCTTTTAGCAATATTTAAGTTGCTGTAACCTTGATGCAGCATGAGCACATCTAAAATCCAAAGCACTGTGTTTTTAGTAAGCAGTAAAAAAAATACATGACACATTAACAACCTAGTACGTTTTAAAGATTTTTGCTGGTTATTTCTCCAGTTTAGTTGTGCTCGCTAGGTTTCTCCCAGTCTCACAACGTTGGCATACTAAGATCTAGGGTGTTAGCATGTGCTTCCTCTGAGAAAGCGGCCGCATCTTTTCAAACTGCCACTAACACAACATCACTGGTCAGCACGATAACAGGGCTAGCGCTAGACAGATGCGCCACTCGGAAGTTGCGCCACTGTTTGTTTGTTCCTTCCAAATAAACTGTACAATGGTGTAAGTAAATAAGAAATAAAGTGAATTCTTGGGACCTGGTGGCGTCAAGCCTTTTTCAAAGCTGATCGTTCTCCCTTAGGACCACAACAGCCTCCACATTAGTCAGACTGTCTTCCCTCCAGTTCCTCTGGGGCTTCCCCCTAAAACACACACACACACACACACACACATACACACACACACACACACATATGCACACACACACAGAAAGCTCAGCCGCCCAAATTCTCCTGACCCAATCCCACTAAAATGTCAGTGGCATCTTGTGATGCCTGGAGGCACCGACTCTTATATAAAAAAAAAATCTGAGCTTATCTGATCTTAGGGTCCTCTTGCTCTGGGCATAAGAAGTGTCCATTTGCATTTATTTGTTATTTTAGGGTCTTTTGTAGCCATTGATTTTGTGAAATTCAAATAAATGATACATTGCTTTAGAAAATCAGCAATGTTTTGCACAGTAATATGTTGCTTTGTAATGTTTTATTCATTGATGTGTGTACAATAAAATCAGATACATTGCTTGTAACAATATTAATTAATTTTTGAGGCCCAAATGAAGAACCAGTGTTTACAGTGTGGCATATCTGCCTAGTTTCGACTGGCTACAATAACACAGATGTGGCATTTTCAACAGGAAATGTTCTATAATGCTTGTCCAACCTAGCAACAGTTGCTATGAAAGACCACAGAGAGCAGACAGGTTCTGTCAAAGTTGTGCTTCTGTTTTGTTATGTAGCTCTTCATATTTGATGTTGAAATTCATATGAAATCCCTTCATCACTGGACAGAAAATGTCAGACTGTTGCAAGACATATTTTTGCTGTATTTACTATTTTCACACCCTCGGATGAAAAAAGACCTATTAATGAAAGATTTATATCATCTCCCAGCACAGTACTACAACTTTAAACCACCTTATAGCGCTAATGAGGATTTCCTGCCTCATTAGAGAGTACTGCTTCAGTGCAACTTTCTGTGTTACTCTCTCTGGGACATCTCTGTCTTTTTTCCCTCTTCCACTTTCCTCCATTTTCATTGAGTATCCAGAGGCCTGTTTCCATTATGATAAATATGTAATGAATGAAGTGAACAGCCTTATTAAAAAGCCATGACAAGCAGCCAGCATATCGTAAGGCTGCAAGCTACTAGCTTACCGCCTGCACTGGAGGGTCGGCGTGACAAAATCACATCTGGTTGGCGCGCAGGATCAGAACCGGTGAGCTGAGCCCAATCTTTCTTTTGGCCAAATGCACAGGCAGTCAACGGCAATGGATTTACAGGCGGCACACTCGTGGCTTAGTCGTGATTGCTTGAACTGGCGGTGTACACTGGCTTTATTGAGCTCTTGGGGTGGGTCTCCTCCATTAAAAATAATCGTTTTATACCTGAGAGAGCAACAAGAGAATATGAAAGAGGGAGAGGGTTAGGGAAAAGGCCAGGCTAACGTCAGTCAAAGGAGCTAAACCAAAGGAGTGAATTCTAAAATGCTTCACATTTGAGCAAAAAACAAAGTCTAAAGCTTATGGCACTAACAGGAGTGGCTATTACTGAGGTGACTGTTTGGCTAAATTGCCAACACTTTGCCAATCCCCTTGCTGGCATGCTGAATACCCTATGCTGTGCGTACAAGGACGAAGGAAGTTAAGAAGGAACCCGGGAGGAAACTTTAAATCATGTCTATGAGTATCCATAAAAGATGTTATAAGTTTTACAACAATCTGGGGTCAAAGATTAAATACAATAGTCAAACTCTGGAACTAGGACCCATTTTCAAATCTGTACATAAGCAAAGTGAGCCTCCTTTTTTTCAAGGGGTGGGGTGGGGGGGGGGTTGTAGTATGCACTCACGTAGCCTTTTACTGGTTTCATCTGTGAAAGATTTTGGAAATTTTATGCTGCCTATAAAACCGTGAGTAACTGGAGGTCTTCCTCCGATCATAAAAAAAAAAACAGGAGGGAAAAAAAGAGCGGAAAAATGGTTTTGAGTGGTTGAGGTTCTCCTTTTCCTCTTTCCAGGCTTTGAGGTCACGAAGCCCCCGTCCAGTTCCAGTCCTCTTCATTCTCCATAACACTCTGCCATTCCCCCTAGCACTCACTTTCACTCTTTGTCACCCCCCCCCCATCTGACTCTGGCAGACTTATAGAGCAGTAATAAAAAATGAATAATGGAGCACCAGATCTGCGACATGAAGATATATCTCTGATGCGCCTAGTCCCGTCACATCTGCAACAGAGTGCTGTGGGTGTCAGGAGCAGGACTGTAGAAAATCTGCAGAGTCAGGTTGCCAGTTAATCTTCCAAACTGTATCACACAGATGAGTGATGAATACCGAATGAACATTTTAGAGCTCAGTTACGCTGCCAGCTGAGCTAGCAAGTGTGCTTGGAAAAAAGATTATAAAATGTGATACAGGGATTTTTGTTATTTGGCCTTACCCTCACAAAAAAGATAAGTGGCATTTCACTGAAGAACTGAAGATCAGTATTCATAAAGCTTCATGACACATACATGACAACTGACATAAATCTACATAAACATTTATAGAGGCTAATTCCAACATGAGTCAGGCGAAATTGGCTAAAACAGCCTTTATAACCACTGACACTCGTCAGAATAAGTCTTTGTAAATGTTTATGTAGGTTTATGTCAGTTGTCAAGAAAGATTTATGTAGGTCTGATGAAGTCTCCTAAATACTGGTCTTCAGTGAAGTGCAACCAAAAAGAAATGAGTTTTATAATGCTGTACATTACTTATACAGTAATGTGTAGAAAATGTATCTGTGTAATATTTGTGTAGTACTGTCTAATAGGAGTCTATAATACTTGTGTAGTCTTCTGTATTGTAGTGTAGTAACTTCTAAATCTAATAGGAATCTTTTCTGAGTCTTTTACCACTAAGTACATATCAAAGGTTATAAAGTGATAAATGAGATTGGGAACTACACTATCTGAGCAAAAGTATTGGGACGCCTGACCATTACACCGACAGGGACTTTATTGTCACTAAATAAATAGACTTTAATATGGAGTTGGTCCCCCTTTGCAGCTATAACAGCTTCCACTCTTCCAGGAAGGCTTTCCACAAGATTTTGGTGTTTCTGTGAGAATTTGTGCCCATTCATTCTGTAGAGTATTTCTAAGGTCAGACACTAATTTTGGACAAGAAAGCCTGGCTCACAATCTCTGTTCCAGTTTATCCCAAAGGTGTTGGATGGGGTTGAGGTCAGGGCTCTGTGTGGACCAGTCAAGTTCTTCCACACCAAACTCATCCAACCATGTCTTTACGGAGCTTGTTTTGTGTACTGGGGCACAGTCATGCTGGAATAGAAAAGGTTCTTCCCCAAACTGTGTCCACAAAGTCTTGTCCAAAATATCTTGGTATGTTGAAGCATTAAGATAACCTTTCACTGCAAGTAAGGAGCCACCTGAATTCCGTAATTAAGAAGTGTTTCCCAATACTTTAGTCCTCTAATGAAAAAACTACATTTACAGTACACTAGACTGTCTACTTTAACCCAGCGCTAAAAATATTTTCTCTGTTAAATAGTCTGAGCTGTGTGGTCTGGTTATTTGACCAGTTATCTTGCCAGAAAGTCGAAGCCTGTGTGGGAACAGCTTTACTGCTCGGGGCGCCTCGTAGCACAACCCATGCGGTGAACTCGACCTCGGCTCTCGCGAGATTTGGAGAGCGGGCTCCCATTCTTTTCTATGGTGAGAGTTTTCCGACTCTCGCGAGATGTGAGAAGTTTCCCACGCCTGTTGTTGTGGCGTCTGCCCTTTTCTCTCACTCTCTCTCTCTCTGCCCCCCCTCCTCTTTCTCCTCCTCTCCTCCTCCACCACCACCAGCGCCACTACCACCACCTCCTCCTCCACCCCCACCCCCTCCGCCCCTCCGCCCCTCCGCCCCTCCGCCCCTCACCCTCCCCCTTTCCTCCGTCCTCGTCACCCACCCGCCCCCTGTCTCTCCGGCTCCCTCGCCCCTCAGCTCCAGTCTGCCCGCGCCGTCTCGCCGGAGAGCTGCTCTGGGAGAGAAGGGATCTCGCGAGTCTTGGAGTTTTGGTGAGAGTTTGTGGAAGATGGCGCCTGTTGTGACAGGGTGAGTCTGAGATTCAGCCACGGGGCGCTGCTCTGCTCTCTGTCTCTCTCCTCCACTGGAGCTGGTTTAGGCTGTAATGATGTTATTCTCCTGCTTTCTGTCTCTCTCCTTCATGGCGACCGTTTTGAAGGCGTGCGAGTGTGTGTATATATGAGTGTGTATGTGTGTATGAGTGTGGCTTTCTACGAAGCCCTCTGTAGTGACTGTACCCCCCTCCTCCGAGCTCTGTTGTGGGTTTTTTTGCGCTGAAACCATCGCTGTAGGGTCAGACTACGTCTGTTTGGGAGTTGTGGGCTACAAATGTAGCAGTTAAACAGTAAGAAAAATCTTTTGGGTGATCATTTAGTAGCACGGTGACTAAAATATAAACACAGACAGCCGTTACAGGAGCGTGGTGATAAACTCAGACAACACATGCATGAATCACATTTGGGCTTGTAGCCCCTCTGAAGTGACTGTAGTCCCCCTCCCCCGAGCTCTGTTGTGTGTTTTTTTTTGCACTGAAACCATCGCTTGTAGGGTCTGGCTACGTATGCTTGGAAGTTGAGGGCTACACATGAAACAATTAGATAGTAAACAAAGCGTTTTGTGTGGTCTCTAATCAAATAAACACAGACAATCGTTACAGGAGTGTGGCGATACACTCAGAGAACACATGCAGGAATCACATTTGGGCTTGGAGCTCGTGCACGCCTGCTTTTGTTTGGGAGAGCCCAGGTCTCCCCTCCCGGAGTGTAGACGGAGTGGCTTCGGGCGTCTGGCTGCCCTTTTTATCGGGGTTCTGGTTTCTGGACCCCCATTTTGTTACTTACACCGTTTAATGTCGGAGGAGCACCCCGTGCCGAAGGGAGGAAAAGCCCTCTTTGTCGTGTGTGTGTGTGTGTGTGTGTGTGTGTGCATGTGCGTGCTCTCTCGGCTCGAGTGTTGTTTACCAAGTCAGCCCTGCTTCCCCGTCGCCCTCGCCACTGCGGACCGATGATTATTTAATGGCGAGTGCATGTGAGGACATTAAAGCTCCACTACAGCCCCACTCCGTGTCTCCTCCAGGGCTCCCAGCCGCGGGAGGTCTGGCCGTGAACATGGTCCGTGGCTTGTTGGCTTTCTCTGAGCAGACAAAGCTGAAGATAATGTGTTGCAAGCGCCCCGTGGACGGGATTTATATGAGAGAGCCAGCAAGAAGACAGACAGCTGTCTAGTAGACACATCCAGTCCATCCAGGAGCTTTTGTTTTCCTCACTCCAGATCCAGTTGTGTACACACACACTGAGGCATCCCCTCATTTTACCCTTTTTCACTCTCCTTTTACACAACACAGACATAACAGCTCATAAATTAACTGTAATAATTCTAGTGATTAGGGATTATTTGTAGAACAATGGAAATGTATTAAAGGCACAAAAGTTCTATAATCCTGTGGTCTGCTCAGTAGGTGATAGACAGTATGTGTGTGTGTGGGATAGAGGGGGCTGGCTGTCTCTGTTCGTTTGGGGGGTTTCCAGCAGACCTGAACTGCCTCTGTTTCGTCATTAGAGAAGCCAACAACTGGCTGAATGGCCACCCGTCCATCTGATTTCGTCGACTGGAGCTGACCCCCTCCAGCTGGATGGAGGGGTAGATGTGTAGTGTTAGTGATTTTTTTTTATTGTGGCGTACAAGTAATTAAAGTGCCATAAGGAGGCTTCATTAGCATGAGAGATGGTATTGCGGTGTCAACGGCCGAAGGTTTGATTGAAGGCTGCCCCTTTTGCAGTTGATCTCTTGGCCTTGAGTGGGGGTCAGTGGTTCCCCCAACTGTTTTACTGGTCGAAAATGCCCATGGGAGAAAGGGGTGGGCCATGATCGTGGCTCAAGCTTGTTTTTCTAATTCTCTTTTTCTTTTTTTAGCCAAGAACTAGCTGACTTGCTTTTGGGGGATATCAGTTAATTTCAGTAAACTTTATGCATCAGTGCAGGGCATTTGCATCAAGATAACTCAAAGCAGTGGAAAAACTTGCTCTCTTTTTAAGCAAGGCTAGCGTCTTCATTTTTTTCTTTGTGCATATAAAGTGGTAACTTGCTAAACCTGCACTTTGACCCTTTTTTTTTTACCTTGTTTATGGGTTTTAGATAATGGGTGAAACAGAACAGTTGATAGCTCTTCCATGTGTCCCTCTTGTTTAATTGGATCTTGGAAAATATAAGAAATAACTCATAAATTAGACATATGTGTGTGATTTCAGTGGGGGTTGTGGGATTTTAAGGAGATTTTGTGCTGGGAAGGAATGATGGTATTGGAGGCAGTAAATAATTGCTCAAGAAACATCAGCATAGAGCAGATTTTTAGATTTGACCGATAATTCAAATGAATATTTTATGCCATTTAATCCAGACGAGCAGAATGTTTACTGCACTGGTTTACTGCACTCAAATGTCTGTCTTTGATTCGTTTCACTCTGTTCGTAAAGCTGAAGGAGAAAAGGTTACTTGCTTCGCAGTCTAATGTTATGAGTTGTGCAAAGTAACTGAACCTTATAAGAATTTCCTCTTATCTCTGGAGTACACCACTGAATGTTTCCGTTTTTCTACTGAAAGTATAAACCAAAGGCGAGCTTTAATCCTCCCCACTTATTGTGCCTGTATTGCAAAAGGTGTAGCCAGGGCTGAAAAGCCATTGGCGTTTCTGAATCATCTGAAACGATGAGCACGTTAATCACCTGTTCCAACACGATATGCCCTCGGGGAATGAGTTTTGCTTTAACAGATTGTAGTTGTTTTCCTTTTAGTTTTGTTTTCTGTTCTTTCCTTGAGTGTGTGGTGTTCACTGAGAAGAGGACACATTCAGCCCTTTTTGTCTTCTACAAAGGTATTATAAAAACTACCTGCAAGGGACAGTGATGTGGGTGTATGTGTGTCTGTGTGTTTATGGCAGAGGTCTGCCCTTGCAGAAAAATAGGTGAACTGTTTTAAAAGAGAAACGTTCCCGTGGGGCCTCTACTCTTCCCTAATGCCTATTATCAAGGTGATGGTCGGGGAGCTTGAAAGCGAGAGAGAGGGGACAAGGAGACTGAGGAGTAAAAGAGAGAAGAACAGATGTGGAATCAGCGAGCTGACTAAAGAGAAGGGGATGGTGTAGAGTTTAAAGGCTGGTATGTGTGCCGATCTGACCCCTATCCTGCCCTTTCCCCCCTTCATACAGTGACCTGAGCAAAGGTAAGCTATTAACAGCTACTGCTTTCACCCTCCATTGACAAATTTGTTTCTCACCTCACAACACAACTTGACGAAGTCAGAACGAAAAAGAGGAAGCCATCCAACTACTGTAACAAGGCTGCATGTTGCATCAGCTGTGTGTTGTTTCAGTTATAAGGCTGCGATGGTGCGTATTGTCACAATTAGATCAGGACAGTGTATCTCCATTTTCTCATTTTTTTAAAGTTTCTATTTCCATTTTTCTACATGATTTGAAAACTCCAGCTTCCCTTTCACATTATGTGAGCATTTTGTGATGAGTGGACCATGTCTAGAATGAGTAAATTAATTTATTTACATCCACTTAGATTAAAAGTTCCCCCAAATATATGATGCTTTGGGAGACACAGGGTTTTGGTCCAATGTATTTGAGGTGGAAAGTCACTATAGTCCCTTTTCAGGACATGCCTGTTTTGGAATATGGGTGTTAGGACTTTTTCTGTGTTCGGTGCCAGACACACAAGTTCACAGGATGAAACTTCCTGATGGAGTTGGGCTCACAATGTAAAGCCTGGTCACCGGACACATGTATGTTGTGTTTGTCAGTGAAGATACAGTAGGAACTACAGTGGTGATGCAAGAGGATGTCTGTCAGTTTGGCTTCAGCCGGGAAAATGTTTTAGACTACCAGACAAGGCCCACCCCAGTTTGAGTGATTGGCAAACTGACACATTGATGTTTGACTGACCTCCATCTGAAGTGAAATGTGGGGTTCATGTTCCTCATACCAAGGAAGCGAGACTCATTATTTACTTAAGTGAGCTTGGTATGTTTTGAATGGTCTTAGCTTTGTCTTCGGGGATCGGATTGTCATTATCACTTGAAGCCAGTAACGGAATTAAGATGAGTGGGGGAAAGGGCTCGTGCAGTTTTATGAAGCGTTGGGGCGACTGGACAGAAATCCCAATTCCTCCATTGTGTTTGCCTTGGCTTGGCTTAGGTACGAGGAGGGAAAAAAAAGAACTTGTGAGAAGAGCACTGTTTGCCGTGCCCTTTTATTTCAGAGTTTCCTTATTCTCGCACCGGGCTGTTGGTTACGATTACAGCACAGTCAAGGGAACTTTCTTTTTTCAGTGTCAGCAGTTCTCAATACATATTTTTTTTCTACATCCAGGATGTTTCATTCAGAAAACATGTGGTGATTTGCTCTCATCTGATCCTTGTTTAGTTCAATGTTTAGTTCTAAAAAAGCCTGTTTATTTTCCTTTAACCTTAGCATTTCTGTCTTTGTTTAAGATGAAATGTGTGAAGTGTTATGCCCTGAAATGTAAGGCATGTAGGCCTAAACATAACCCATTTTGTTAAATAATTTCAAAATCAGTGATGGCATTAATTCAGTTTCTGAAGAGATAAACCTTGATGTGATCTGGAGTCTCACAGGACAGGTCTCCCTCAGTAGAAAAGAAAAAGCAATCTGACTAGAAACGCACTCATTCTGTAATTCTCCGGGACAGGAAAACGGCCCCTCGTTGATGTATTGTTTGTTTTGGCTGGAGACGAGGGCCTTGGTGTTGTGGAGTGTCTGTGACTGACAGCATGTGCTCTCAGGGGGGCCGGAGGATTTGAAGGGGCTTTTCTTTTACATAGCTGCGTATATGGATTCACGTAGCAACTGAAAATGGTGACTGTTTCGTACTGTGACAATTTGCCCTGCTTTAATATGCGCAGGCACAGCAAAGGGAAAAGCCTAGCAGGAGATTGTGTAAGGCTCTTATTACAACAACCAAACAAGACAACTGCCAAATCCAGCTGCTTGTTCAAACGTACACCTTAGGCTTTAACATTTAAAGCACAATTTGAGGCCATTCTTTTTCATTTGTTTTTAATCAGGTTGCTTCCTTGCTTTAGATTTCACTAAGCTTCTTTTCCTGTTACAAATGGATTTCTTTTGGTAATTATAGATTTGAGTCTAAGGAACGTGGCCAGGCAACAAAAAGCCATCATTTCTTCAAAGTAAGGAATTGTGCAAGGCTGCATAGCCCTGTCCCACTGCTCATTAAGGAAGTGAGCCGTTTTTCATGCTGGTCACTTTACCCTTTTTTGGTGGGATGTGTGCCTGACACTTGAAATGCTTCGCTGTCCCCTCTGCTGAATGCAAAAATAACCAGACCAGTTCAGTTGCACAATGATATGAGAAATTAAAGTTCTCTAAAAATGTCACACATGTTTCATCCAGGGGAAATGCTGTCTCCCGGCTCTTTTTAGTTCCACATTAACGTCTTGACTTGCCTCAGTTTCAGCACACAGTTGAGTGGAGTGGAGTTGAGTGATTGGTTTTGACCAGAATCTTTATTCAGCATTACTTACAAACTGCTTTACTGACAGCATCATAACTCCACCTCTTTTTCTGGCACCACAGCGCGAGACATTCCATTCAAAGTATCAGAGCTACTGAACGAATGAAAATATTTGGCTCAGCCAAACATAGTTGGCAAAATTCTGGCAGGACGGATATTGGAGAAGGCACGTTTCCTCATTTCTTATTTCTGTTGCTTGCTACTCAGTAAAGCATTTGGTCATTAGCTAAAACAATAGGTTTTAACATAAAAGTAAAAAAAAAATGTTGCTTTGTTGTTATTTGTTTTGGTCTGTAACTAGTCCTACATTTGCATTTTTTATTAGAAAGAATTGCACCGGTTGTAATTGGGTTGTTGTATGGTTAGATGGGGCAGATCCAGACTCACACGCGCCTGTGATGAGTTCAGAGAAGTAGGCAGGTTCATTAAAAGACAGACACAGATGGGGTTTTTCCCCTCCTAGTGTGTCTTTCTCTACCATCAGCAGAGGGTTGGAACACGGGGAAGAAAGCCGGTAAGCATAAAGGTGACTGAGGAGCAGAAATGAAAGCAATGCTTTTTGTCTCATTACAACAACACGTAGAAACCAGATGGCAGCGCAGATATGACACAGACAGTGTATCAGTAACACCTTCTGTCTCTCGCATCGCTCTTCCAGTTCTCTTCCCCTGTTAAGGATCACAAGTGGGCTAAAGGTCAGGGGAGATTTCTGAGACGTCTGACTGCTTTCTTCTTTCCCCCCCTCACACTGTGTCATTGGAAAGCTATTTCAGTTTTATTCTTTTGAAGGCTTTTTGGTTACAATCTATAGAGTCATCAGCTGAGAAGTATGAAATATGAACTGGGGCTTGAAAGCTGTGTTTGGTGTGCAGATCAGTCTAATGCAAGCGGTGGGCTTTTTGTAACAATGTTCTGTATGAGCACGTCATAGCTGGGCTCACAACAGAAGGACAGGAGGTGACTAATGACACATTTAGAGCTTAGGAGTCCTGTGGACCCAACGTGATGGGGTTGACAGTGTCCATGCAATGCTTGGCCCCGTGCACTTTGCTGCTTTGTTGTAGCCTTTTCCTCCAGTGTGGATGAGTCATCTTTTCATTTCAACTCATTTCTCTTTCAAGAAAGAGAATGAGTCGTCGAGGGTGCAAGAGTCATATTCTGAGAGGCTAGTTCATCCATATAGGGTCTCAGTCCTCTGTCTTTAGACTTTCTATGTGTATTATTCCCTCAAAGCCTTCTTTAAGAAGAGTATTTGACGAACCAGGCACTTATGTGAACAACAACTTGACTAGTGATGCCATGCTTCTGACTGCTTCAAACAAAACTGAGAGCGCACAACCGACAAGTGCTTGTTACTGCTGCCTAGCTGACATTTAGCCAGCCAGGTAAAGGGTGTTTACTTTAATGTTTGATTCATTTACTCTTCATTTATGTTCATATTATCATCTATGTATTATTATGTTTCTGTTAAAGCTGTAAATAAAGCACACTAAGTTTCACACACGTCAGACAGCTCATTTTTCATTTCTGACTAATAGTTATTTCTTTTATGTTTGGGTATTCAACCACAAAATTACATGAAAAGCTCATCACCTTTTTTTTAAACTTAAGAGCCTTGCGCAAGTAGATGATTCATCTTCAGCAAAAAAGGCCACCTTTCCAATTACAGCTTGTGTGGTAGTGGTCAAAATTAGAATTAGGATTTGTCTTGAGAGCCTACACTCATTCTGCAAGGTTAAAGCGAGCACTGTAGGGTGGCACTTTGAGTAATTAGATGATTATCACTGTTTTAGACTAAGGCTATGTTTCAACCAGATAATTCCTTTTTTATTCCACCTTCACACAGAACCCCTGGACCGGGCAGTGGAGTGACTATATGTAGTTCTGAGTGTACTGTTAATATCATCAAAGAATTCTTAAATAAGACTGACCAGCTACATGTTTCGTTCAAGGTATTTACCAAATACCACAAAAATTAAATCTCGTAATGCATATCATGTGTTATGTCTTCAAGTGTTGTAATGTATTTTGACTACATCACCCACACCTTACGTAGACTAAACAAATAAACTTCAACTCAAACAAATCAAACTGAACATAGATGTGTTAGACAATTTAGAAGTTGACCATAGGAGGTTAAAAGGTCAGAGAGACAACCAACAGAGAGGCGAGTAGTTGAGAGACTAAGGCTTGCAGCTTTCTTCCATGGGATTTTCAACAGCTCCGCGTTTTCCCATGAATTCTAAGATAAAATATGGCTTAATCGAAAAAATGAACCGACATTTTGCTGAGAAGGATGTTTTTGTGTCAGTCTGGGATGTACAGCATTGTATATTATGCCTCAGAGCTTTCAACATATTAGCTATTTTCTGCCATGGGAATTTTCAATTAGTTTGGCCAGTTAGGGATTTGCCTCTTCATTTACACATCCCAACTTTGCCTGAAATTTTGTGATATCAAGTTCCAATCCTAGCCATTCTTTCTCTTTCTGTCACTCATTTGACTATCACCCTCCTGCTGAGGGTTATTATATACAACTTTGGTGACTAATTTGAAAGAAGTAAGTTGCTGTCTCAAAGTATTAAGTGGAGTGTCACCTATGATTATTCATCTGTCTGTCTGAAATGACCTCTTAAGACCTCTTTTGATTTGTGAGGCAGTGCACACTGTTGTGGACGAAGTGCTAGAGAAAACAGTGAAGTACAATAGCTGGTGGTGAGATTCGTTCTTCATAAAGATGCTGTTGAATCGCACTTTCTCTTTTAAAGAGAAATAGCAAATAGCTGTATTATCCCATTCTTCACATTTATACACTGTGAAATTAGATCCAGCACATTACAATTGAATGATTCCATCTAGTTCAGTCCAGTTTGCCTCTTTGTAAGCCCTGCCATTGAAAGGTGATGCACTGGTTTTCTACATCTTTTCCCCCTCAGATACCATGTTCTAATGTTGTATCTCATTTTGTCTGGGCCAAAACTGGCTCGCTTCCTGCCAGAGGAAGTCTGTACATGACGGCCAGCTGAAGCGAATCCAGTGTATGCTTAAGGTGTGTGTACATAACACCCCAAAACCAAAAGGATAAAAGTCTTTTTCCTTTTTTCCCTCTAACTCTGGCACGAGGCAGACGAGTAAATAGACTGTCTCTGGTCACATTGCCAAACATTCAAAGGACTGTTTCTCTCTCACTTTTTTTGTTTTTGTCTAGTGTGTGTCTAGGACATGCTGAAAGCATACACATTGAGATGAGTGTGTGCATATGCATGCATGATTGTTTTAGGCGAGCGGCCAACAGCAAAACGGCTCTCCATAATGGCCCATATGGAGCGTCTATGCGCTCGGCTTGATGTTGGAAGTGGTCAGAAAGAGGGAGAGGGAAAAGGAGTTTTCTTTTGACGTTTCCCTGTCATTAAAATATCCCCTTGACAAGCAAGGAACTGGTGCTCTGGGCCCGACCATATGTGCCCAGCCTAGACGACCCAAGTCGACCCAGCCTAACAAGCAAAACAGAACCAACCAAGCTTATTCCTTTTCCAGCGTGCTCCACCCTTATGCTATTGGTGCAGTGGTGGGGGGCATTTAAGGGCAGACATTAGCCACGTCTCAGTGAGCACTTTGTTCCCCAAAATAAGTGTGTTTGACTGTACGTTCCACGTCTTACTTATATATCTCTACTTATATCCTCTTTATGGACAAAAGTATTGAGACGTCTGACCATTACACCAACAGGGACTTTAATGGCATTGCATTTAAATACATTGACTTTAATATGGAGCTGGTCCCTCCTTTGCAGCTATATTAACAGCTTACACTTTTCTTGGATGGCTGTCCACAAGATTTTGGAGTTTCTGTGGGAATTTGTGCCCATTCATTCTGTAGAGCATTTATGAGGTCAGGCACTGATGTTGGACAAGAAGACCTGACCCGCAGTCTCCGTTCCAGTTCATCCCAAAGGTGTTGGATGGGGCTGAGGTCAGGGCTCTATGTGGGCCAGTCAAGTTCTTCCCCAACAAACTCATCTAACCATGGATCATGGATTATCGAGCTTGCTTTGTGCCCTGGGCCATAGTCAAGCTGGAATACAAAAGTACTGTGTCAACAAAGGTGGCAGCATGGTGGTGTTCAAAATGTCTTGGTATGCTGAAGCATTAAGATTTCCCTTTACTGGAAGTAAGGGGCCACCTGAATTCAACAATTAAGGGGTGTGTCCCAATACTTTTGGTTGCCTAAAGAATTAAGAGATTTATGAGTGTGAAGAGAACCATATATAAACCCTTAAAGAACTTTCACATAATGTAAAGTTTATCTTCGGGTTCAACGGTCCTTAGAAACTTTACATTACTTGGAGCTTCTTTAAACTCTGAAAAGGTTCTTCATGCTCATATGTCTTAACAGAAATGGTTCTCTAAAGCAGAGCTTCTCAAAACTGATCTGTCCTCAGGCAGTTGTTTTGCTTCAACCCAACTCACAACACATAGACTTAGAGCACAAACATGGGATGTGTGGGTATCCCTGAGGGTCCTATTAGATTGCTAAGTTTGTTTGTTTGTTTCTATGGCATTGTGCAAAAAAACCCTTTCTGGCACCTTTATTTTTGAGAGCGGAGGTGAAGTAGTCTGAAAGGTCCAGTGAATAATGGAAATTGCCCTGAATATTTGATTTGATTGATTTACTAGCCTTAAATACTATAGAAACATACCCTTGAATGCACAACCATAAATCATTCAGACCATCCAGGAAACCCCAAGGAATTAACTCAGGATAAGTCATGTCTTTTCACAAAAATGCATTTTGTGAACCCAAGAAGGGGTACATTGTCGCTGTCAGGACAAAACCTTTGATCTTTATTGTTGTCTTTTTAAAATAGAACAAATGCATTTTCATTGTGTTCTTTTTTTTTTTTCACCCCTAACCCCAGTGATGACTGAACCGATAGAAATTCGTTGCTCAGACTGTCTTTACAATGCATTGAAAGACAACAGCATGCTTCTCCTGCTCCTGTAAAGTTGCTGTTTTGAAGATAGAAGGTTTTGTTCCAACAGCAACAGAAAATTTTGGCTTAGTGATACTGATGCACTTCTACCCATTGTTGTTCCTTTTCTTTCTGTCTCGCTCTTGTGCACGTTGTTCCTCTCCTTTCTTTCTCCACTGAAAGCAATCCAGGTTTCCTGGGTGGTTGGCAGACGGACATGTTTAAATGAATCGCTCGCCCTCAGCAGTGCGATGGTGTTCTCCCTGACTGGCACGTGTTGTCACAGCGCCGGCCAAACCACGCTCTTCCCTGCAGAATTTCACTGCACTGGTTCCATGGAAGGGGTTCATTTTACATTTTGAAGCATGCTTATTTTTCTCAGCAAATGATAAGTCTTTCAAATACTTTTGGGTCTATGGCTGAATTCTTCATCAGTGTTGGCCCACTTGCCCCCCCAAAAGTGACGACAGCAGGGGCAATCCACCTGGTACAAATGGGTCTTCCCTTATGGCTGGGTCTCTTCTAAAACAGGCAGTTTGTATTCCACAAGACTCTTCCAAGACTGTCAGGATTACTGAATTAAACGTAATTAGTCCAATATCTGTGTCTGTTTAGGCTGGTTATGTTACATGATAATCAATTTTTTCGTTCTCCTGTCTCTCTTTAGAAACAGAGCCTTATGGAAGCAGCCATTATCATGCTTTATATAGATTTTAGTTACTTTTAAAACATCCAGAGTTTATCTGTCAAATGGTGTTTTGGAAATACTGAATTTTTAGTGTTTAGGCCCTTTGTTTAAAAAACCCCAAAACAGATTAACTTAATTACTAATATAACTGACAGCGCTGACCCTGATTCTCATTTTATAAAAGATTTCATTTATAAATTGTGTTTTCGACTGTTAGTGTTGGTCTAATTGTCAGTGATGTAATTACATATTGCTTGATAAACAAACAAACATAGACAAACATCCTCGTTCCATTAGCTTTTTTTCATGATCAGGTTCTGAGCGCCATTTAAATGCCTCTTGTTCTTATTGTTGAGTGACATCAGGAAGATGGTATTTCTCAATAAGCCTCTAATGTAAATGTAGTCGTTGCAGTTAGCTCTCAGAAATCTAACCTTCTGCCTGCAGGCGCCTGACAGACAGGATGTACTTCTAACTTAATACTGCCCGCCACACTGTCTTCGACATTCTTGTACTTTTAGACTAACTTAATGCGCCTATTCCTCTTCACACACTTCTAAAATAAACTTTTTCACATTAGTGATATTTTCTCTTTATCTTCAAATTATGTATCTATTTTTTGAATGATTCAGTGGTGGTAATCGCAATTTTAGGCTGTGAAGAAACTCCCCCAAGGCTCTGAAATGCTATCCCTACTTCCAATCCACTCCTGTCTGTATTTGATGCTGTCACTGACTTAAACCCCTGGGTGATCTGCACTGGGTGATCTGACTTTTTTGCAGTTGCAGTGTTGAAAGGCGCGTAGAAGTGTAAGAGGACTACAGGTGTTATTTCTTTTGCATACAGTGTTCACTTCTGACTCATTGAAGAGCACTAGGTAGCTGTTTATCATCAACAAGGGTAAAAGCAACAGGATACCACAGAGCATGGTGCCAAGAGAAGAGAGACACAGGAGATAGTGATGAGTCGGGTGAAGCCCTACTGAAATCTGACATTCATATCCAGTTGAATTACACTGGATATGAATGTCTGATTTCAACAGGGCTTTTATTGTTATTTATTATTTTGGAGAATGGATTGAGCGTTAAGCTTCACCTCCAATTTCCAAACTGCAGTACCCAACTTTAAAAGCTCACTGCTCCCTCATACTTTGGTCCTTTTACGTGTTGGTCTCATTTGAAAGCTAAGAGCCTGACGTTTCATGTGCAAGAGAAAACAAAAATGTACAACCAACTGTCACAAAGCAACACAGGATGGAATATAGGATTTAACATAAACGCTTGTCAGACTTCTTTGAATTCAGGAGAGCCATATCCTCCTGGCATTGTAAAGGGGCCTGAGACACCTTTAGGTCATAGCCACAGGCCTTGTCAACTTATGTTCAAAAATTGAGCTCAAAAGAACAAAAAATGAATATTTTACAACTGTTTTAGTACAGGTAGACATTTGGAGACTCCAAAGGACCTTTCGGTTACCACTTCAAAACCACTTCGGCTTTATTTACTATCTTGGTCTATAGTGAAAGACAACCCTTTGAGGTCTCTTCTGCACTGTTATGAGCCCCCTTTGACTTGTCATAATCCTTTGTATATGAAGGGAAGACTTGTCATAAGTATGCATTTTTGGAATTGCGGCTTGGAATAAGTCAAGGACATTTCTACTGTGTGCAAAGTACATTTTTTATTTGTACAAAATAAAGAAATATCAAATCTAAAACTATAAAATATGAAACTATAAATAAAATACAAATAGAAAAAACTCCAAATAGAAAAATTACAAATAATAAAATATCTAGAGAAATTGAAAACCTATATATAAAAACCAACTATTTACAAAATATTTACATATAACATTACACAACCATTTACAAAATATTTACATATAACATTACATAACTATTTACAAAATATTTACATATAACATTACATCTTTACAAATTCTGTGCATTGTGCCACAGTCTCTCTGAGACATTGCAGCTGTTCGAGTCTCTTGGTCACAGTTTGCACAGCTCGTCCTCTGCACAGAACACTGGCCTCTGGAGCTCCGGCTCCGAGTCACTTTCTGATTCCCTAAAATAGCAAAATACGTTTTATAAACCAGTGTCATTATCGAAAACCCCGCTGAAAAATATCAGGCACTAACCCATGTGACCACATGCAGTTACAGTGTGACGACCGCAATCCCCCCAAACGCACGCGCGCGCGCGCGCACACACACACACACACACACACACACACACACACAATTACACAAAATAAAAACTTACCGGCAGTTTTATCATGATGTAGGCAACTTATAAATCAGTGTCATAACTTCAGTGTACTCACGTCTCTAAATCCGGATCCTTCCTCGAGATGAATCCAGCGATGCTCGCGAATCTACTGATTCAGCGAATCGCTTTCATTCTCCGACTCGATTTCTTCGTCTTCATCTCCAACAAAGCCTCCGCCACCGTGTATTAGCTCTTTTTTGTCCTTTTCCACAACACAAAATTCACGCAGATAAGCCGCTTCTTTACGCAGCAGGAGCGCGCTGAGAGGGCGCCCCCCCCCGCGCTGGAGAGGGCTATCGATAGGCTAATCGGCTGCATACTGTAAATTACGGCCACGGTCATTGGTCCGAGATAATGTCCATAAAAGCTAGACCAATCCGAAGCTGTTCCGTGTACTGAAACGAGTATCTCTCCGATTCTGTACGTCACAGAAACGTGCGGGAGGGCTCTTTCCAATCCTAAGGCCCTCAGCTATTGGCTAAAGAAAAAAGATTGGTCCTATCACGGCATAAAATGTGTTTTTCTGAGCTGAACTTGTTTCTGTACCGTAGCTGGTACAGCGGCTCGACTGCGCCCCAAGAAGTTAAGGGGTTAACAAAACTTGGATTAATGGCCTTTAAGGATGTACCTTGGTTCCTTATGGATCTTCATAGGGTGCCTCCTTTAAAGTCTTCAAATGACCAAATGTAAATTCAGAAGAGGTAAAAAAGTTCACCTAATAATTTTTTTACAGTAAAGAATTCTACAGCAGGAAGTGATGAAATGGACAAACGAGAGAGAATGCCAGACAAGATTAGATTACTTGATAACCCTGACATCCTTTACTGGATCCCTCTGTTTTATTTTGGCGTTTCTCAGAAGCATGTGTTCGAGTATAGCGTCAGAGTGCCACTTTTAAACCCCGAGTCTTGTGTTTTAAGTTTGGTGGAGCGTTTTATGATATGGGTGTGGGCATCTTATTGTGAGTTTTGCACATTCCCCTCTCACAGATTTCAGTTGGTCAAGTTTTCTCGGTTCCTTTTTTGTTAGCTGTGTCTCAGATTAAAGTGAGATTTTGAATGTTTTTTGCTGTTTTCATGTGTGTCATAAAGTAATGGAAAGCAGCTAAGTGTGCTGCTTCATGTCTCTTGACATTATTTGATTTTGACTGGCTTCCCAAAATTAGGAAAACTCAAGACACTTGAAAGTGAAGTAAGTGAAATGAAGTGAGTGTTGGCAAAAATAGCATCAACTGCAAATCACTGTGCTTAGTTACTATGAAAAAATGAAGCTTTAACATGACAGAAATTGTCTTTTGAGCATTTCATAAATATGACGTCTTCTTTTTGGGCTGATTTTGCACAGGAACAGAACAGTTCCTGGCTTGAATGGCCGGCACCATTTGACACCATTGCTGATATAGTCCGCACTTGTGGGAGGAGATGACATAAATCAGACTTGAGCCTCAAATTGGCTTAGCTGAGACTTGCTTACAAAAATGTAAAAAACAGCCTCAGTCTTGTGACTCATAAGTCAGGTCTCAACTTGGTCCTGAAAAAAGTGAATCAGGAGGATGATTAGTTCTTTCAGCTCTCGTACATTATTGTTCGTGTAAGTGTTAAAATCTCAGTTTTTTCATGACCTGTTCATCTGTGAGCTGCGTAATCCAGCGTATTGTAAAGACATACTGGTATTCACTACTAGAGGTCGATTGATATGGGTTTTTCTAGAGCCGATGCTGATATTTAGAAGTCAGGGTCAGCAGATGGCCGATATATGCTGCCGATATTTTTTTGGCCAATAATTAGACATTTCCCCTCTGTCTGCGTAGTAAAATATAAGACTAATAATAACAAAGGATACACAAAATTTCTCAACATTTATAATTTACAAACTATTCCTGAGGGAAGATAAAATTGTAAACAACACCACAAAAAGGAGAGTGCAAATAATCTTTACTTTTAATCTTAAGTTTTCAGTGGACCAAAGCGTTTAACCCATTTCTTTCATGCCAAGACTTTGCCATATATTATAGGCCAATGTGCATATAGGCAAAATTCCCATGTGAATTTAACTGTGAAGAATGTTTTGTTCCAAACAAGTAACAAGTGATAATAGTTCTACACATCCTATTTTGACCTGAACAAGTGAGTTTTCAGTGGACCAAAACATTTAAGGCATTTTCCTGCTTGGAAATGTCTATTAATGTCTTTATGAGCCAAGTTCCTAGGATTTAAAGTTGCAGAATAGTTAAAGATTTTGAGTGGAAAGAGATCCCTGCCATGTAAAGATTAAAAACGTTTTTATTTCTCTACATGCGTTTCTGAAACAGTCCAAAAAAAAAAGTCAGCATAATTCTGAATGTAAACCTCAGTAAAGTTTCCCTCCTACAGGCGAAATAGCGATATAGCAGCCTGGAGAGCAGTATTTAAGGTGGAACGAAAATTTCGAATAAGGAGCAAATTTCAGCGTCGTTTTCATGGAGACATCTTACAAATTGTTCGAATCTCCGCTCTCAAACGCAAACAAGCTGCATAGAAGTACCTTTGTCAGTGGCTGTGAGAGCGGCTGTGTGTCTCCGAGCACGGTGCTGACACGTGCGGAGCAGGCTCTCTTAAAGGGTAAGTGTTAAATTCTGATATTTTAAAGACATTTCGCTGTGTGTGCAGGGCAGAATGGGCAGCTTTCTTAAACAGAGAGCTTAAGAGAGCTGGCGGTTCTGCCCTGCACACACAGTGAAATGTCTTTGAAATATCAGAATGTAATACTTACCCTTTTTTCATAACTTCCAGGAAACTTCTGGCTGGGGTCCTGCAGTAGCAGCAGCATGGATCACGTGTACCGCAGCAAAACTGGGCTGATGCTGATATCCTAAAAAATGCTAAATATCGGCCTGACATATCGGCTGACAGATATATCGGTTGACCTCTATTCACTGCTATTCATTTTTTGATCCGGCTTGTGTTCTGAGACTGAGCTGTAATGTCAGGGTGCCCCATACAAATAAGCCATTCAAATCGGTTGGTGTGCTCAGAAATTGTTAGCTTGCTGTGCAGCTTTGTTAAAGAAAACCTGACTGGGGAATCATTATTAGCATTTCTTCTTTACTGTGACGTGTTTTCCAGTGAAACGGGATATTTGGATGGGAAATTATTGTTGGGGGTGGATCACTGTCCAGTTGACATTCAAATGAATTTTTGTGCAAGTGAAGTGAAACTAGCTGCGTGTGCATGAGGGAGAGTGGCGTCTAGTGTACTTGCTTCACTAGTGAAACTAGTGTACTTGCTTCACTAGTGAAACTAGCTGCGTGTGCGTGAGGGAGAGTGGCGTCTAGTGTACTTGCTTCACAGCACGGTAGAAGGTTTTGTGAACATGTTAAAATGAAGAATGTTTAAATAAACTGTAATAACTGGTTAGTTCATATTTTATAGCTGCTCCAGAGAATGGGCGAAAGGACAAGAGTGCATTCAGCGAGGGGAGGTACAAAGTGTTTCCTGTGAAGGGTCGCCGGCCATAAACTTACCAGCTCGCATAACTGAGACACATTGAGGTGGAGAGATGCTAAGGGATTGTTGGTAAAACTTTTCCCTGCCTCTTGTACAACATGTCACACACCAGAAGGTGTTTACAGATGCATAAAAGTTAATACACTTTGATGAAAGACTACAAAGAAACCATCATTTTGTCTTTGGGCTGATATGACACTATAAGTGTAAATGTAAAGGGCCTGTTTGTCATATGTGAACACACCACAGCACACAGTGTGAATGTCCCAAAATTGTTCTCGGCATTTTAAGTCCCTCACCAAGTGAAGCAGTGGGCAGCCAGGAACACAGCTCCCGGGGAGCAGTGTCTCGGAACGGTAGTTTTCTCAAGGATACCTCAGCGGTGCTACTGGCGGTCCTGGGATTCTAACCCACGACCTTTCATTTGCAGGGGCAATTTCCTAACCACCAGGCCACCAACTGCCTGAACCGTGCTTAAGATTATCAACAACATGAGCCAACACTTACACTTAGCCTCCCTTAAATATCCACAAATATACTGAAACCAACTTTTGACATCTAAAATAGCTCATTTGGACTGTGAGCTTCATTTAAGTTTCCGTTTCTAATGGACCGTTAGCTCCACAAGTTCCTACACAACGTTTTCCACTCAATTTTGAGCTGTGTAATGCTGAAACCAAACGATTCCACCGAGGACTGACGTGAACCCAGTATTGATGTAGGAAATGCTCATCCGGCCAGAGTTTTGGCTTGTGAAATCATTATATCATTCTTATTTCCTTTTGGAAAAGGGAGAGTGTTTCCCCTATTATCACTTAATATAGACACTCTGCTAGTCAACACCCACAGCGACTGCTAGACTTGTGCCAGTTTCATGACCTTGGGTTAGATATCCTCTTCTCTGTAGGAGACATGATTATGTGGCCCTGTGAGCTCATCGCTGTCATACAGTGGACAGAAGTATTGATTTACAAGTTGCAGGACATTTATTCTTCTTTTGGATTATTAAATAATTTTCTAGTATTAAATTCTTTGTTCCAAAGTATTTTGAATAATGGAAATGCAAAAAAGTACAGTGAATTGAACAAAGACAGCTGCAATAGCCTGCGTAAGCCTGCAATGTAGAGTGCAGCACTTTATAATGTTTATTGATTTATCTCTGTTATGACTGTCTAATATTTAATGGAGGGGTTGACAGATTATTGCTGATATTCAGCATTTTAATGATTATCAGTATCAGTATCTGTATTTTTTTTTTTTTTGTTTGCTAGTAAAAAATAAAAATCGCTTTAGCTCTGATGCAATACCATGCAGGATTCATTGAAGTAGCCTGCATATTCACCAGTTTGAGCAGAACCATTGTAATCAAGGATACGTCATCAACGGAGGGCATTGCACAACGAAAGAAAGCTTACTTTTTGTTCCTGAAGAATTATTCATTGCGCTCTGTCACATTCTGCTTCCTCTGTAAACTGTAAAATGAATTGCCCATGGTTCACACTGCTTCTGGTTCCGACTGGTAACAATGTAATGGCGCACCATTTAAGGAGAACCAAAAAATAAGAAACCAGTTTTGGCTTTATAGCTTTGGTAGGCAAGTGACTCTGTAAATTTGTTCCATGTTTTATACTAAATTTGTTTTGATTTTGCAATTAATTGTTCTGCTCTTTTGGATTATCTACATGGTCTCCTGGCTCTGTGGGTCCAAACGAGTTTAACAGTCCTTAGTGCTGAACCAATAGCCTGAACCATTTTTACTACAAATGTATACCAGTTATCAGTCTCCTAGATTACTAATATCAGTATCAGTACATACCCCGAAAAAAAACATATTGGTCGACCCTTCATTTAATCCTCCTGAGTTATTGGGACTTTTCCCTCTGATTGCTATGGGATGGAGTGTTAGAAGGGAAAAACAGAGGGAAGGAAGCAAAAATGGATAATGTGCAGAAAAACAGATTAAAACACAATTCCGACAGAGCTTCCCTTTCCTCTATTGAGCTCCTCACAGAAGTGTTCAAGGGAGGGAATTGTCGCCGGCTGCCATTTGTCTGTAGACTTAAATGCTTTGTTTTTTTTCCCTTTTCCCTTTCAACTTTCCTTGCGTTACATTCATGATGAGAGACAGAGAGGGAGAGAGGGTGAGCAACATCCTCAGGGAAGAATCACCCAGCACAGTTCTCTGACTGCTTACGCCAGGCTGTTTGTGTGAAGCTCTTAACTGCTAAGACTTTCCCTGGAGGACAGTCGTGGGCTGTGTTGGACAAACACGAGTGGAGACAGAGAAGGACAGGTTCAACATATGACCTCACTGAACAAACAGGAAATGGCTCCAGCTGCCATCTTAGCACTTTTTTCACTTTCTGATCAGCACCTTTGTGTGTGTGTGTGTGTGTGTGTGTGTGTGTGTGTGTGTGAGGGGGTGAGAGGGTTAGACAGACAGGGAGCAGGGAGAAGTGAGAGGGGGCTGTTTGTTCTTAGGACCTCAAGTATAGCCAAGAGTAGCCTGAATTCTTCGTACTTGCTACAGTGTGAGTGGAAAAAGAATTTCCAGAAACTCCAGGATGGAAAACAGTTGATGTGGACTCATTTCTGATACGTGACTTGCAGATCTAGTATACCTCGCTCTAGTCACTAGTGATGTAGTCGCTAGTGTACCTAAATACTTATTCAAAAAGAAATCACCCTTCTTAAAACATAGTGGTAGACACTCGTTTCCTTACAAGGAGTAAAACTACTTCTGTTTAACTAGATTTAGTGTTGCACAGCATGTAAACCATTAAATAAAAACGTGAGCTTTTATGCGACATGGTCTTTCTCTTCAGATTTTCTAGGCTATTGTTAGATCTCTTAGATTTTAGATTAGATTTAATCTGTAGAGTCGTTTTCTAAATTTCCAAACCCAAACAATAACCGTAACATCTGAAGTGTTCCAAGTCTTCCTTCTGATGGAGCAGATATCCTTCTGTTTTATTTGTGTTCTCAAGACACAACAAACATAACTAGACATGCATCTCCTAAAGTGCTATAGATTGTAAACCTAGGACACCTTTTTCAAAATTTTTTCGATACGTGCTTCCAGACAGCTCTTTGCAGACTGAATACGTATCTGAATGCTAATCTCATAGTCTCCCTAAAAAGTAGTAATAAACATCTCTATGGTTAGTCGTCTATCTGACAGAGCAGATACACTTCCAGGAATGAGAAACTGAATTCTGATCTCAGAAACTTCCTTGAAAATCAATAACAGCAATAAAACAATTGAAGGGTTTTAGTCATCTGTCTGATGGAATACGCTTCCGTTTTACTTGGTTTTGCAGACCAAGAATGACATGACTTCTTTCTTGATGTTGACTTTTTCGCTTGTGGACGTGAGTGGAGCCTAAACTCCCTGGAGACCCAGTCTAATCACACGTACTCCTGTTCTAAACTGTTTTTATAATATGATGTGGGAGTCTATTGTTTGCCGAGCAGAATCTGCACTGTGTTAGAGATGCCTCTCTCCTACTAACAGTGGTAAATTTTGATAGTCACAAATGGTTCTGCTGTCTGTGCTGTTAAGTTTTAAATTTTCTGTAAAACTGCTTTAATTTGAAAAGAAACACTTGAAGTGTTAGTGGTAGTGTGGATTGGACGCATAGTCATTGATGCTTCATTTTCACCAGATTGAGCCACACTGATGTACCTGAGCTCACTGGTTTTCTGTTCATTGTGTTTTATCTGTCTTGTGATGTTCTAGAGCAGTAAGACACAGGAAGCCATGTGTTAATGTGCATTAGCCATTCATTCTATATTATGACTCAGAGCTTCTGGAAAGATGATACACATGCAGATGTCAGAACAGTTTTCTTGTGCACAAACCAAAGCAGTTATGTGGACAAACCGCACCAGAGTTCATTTGGGAGCAAACTGTGACCAAACTTTTTAGGGGGTCTCAGTCCACTTGTTTGGTCCAGTCTAAACGAATGGAACATTCCAAGTCTGAACATGTGCCAACTTGTATTTATTGTTATTTTTTGCTCAAAGTTGAGCTGAGGACAACTTGAATTTTGTTACTTTTTGGTTTGAGGCTCGAAATCCCTTCTTGTTTCATTCGTTCGGTTCTTTTGTTGTAGTAACATGCATTTGGTTTAAATATTAAAGTTAAAATATTTGTTGTTGCACATTTGAAAGCGTAAATGCATATTTTTGATAATGAATGCATAGGAATGACATAATTCATCTGAAGTACCTGTAAGCCACCCTTTCACTTCAACTCATTGCTTGAAATGCTATATCATATTACCTCGAAACTGAGTGTAATGTGAAATTTGACTCCTACAGTAAAGCCTCCTGTTCTGTATGGGATGAAAAGGTGGCTGTCTTCGTCTCCACCTCCGTGTTTACTGTATGGCAGAATTTGTTGGTGGAAGACATCTTTAGATTTTTCTCGAATCCTCAGTACATCTGGAAGTAAATGATGAAGGGCAGCAGTGGAGTATATAACATTTATCCAGTGCTCAGGGGTTCAGGGGTTGTTCTTACACCAGGCTTTGTGTGTTATCCTTGGAAAGAAAGATTTATGAACAGCAATACAACTGTATTCCAGCATTGTTGGACACACAAACACTCAAGCATTTTCTGGTTTAATTCTATTGTACATTTTGGTTTTAGCTTTGTGTTCTTTTGCCAGTTCCTGTTGTCCAAGTTTGTCAATTTGCACAGCATTATAATCCAACTAAGAGGCAAAGTCAAATGCCAAAGTGTTGGTGTTCAGATCTGTTCTATCTTTGAATACTGCTTACTACTCTTAGGTTGTTGCTTTTATAATTGAGAATTATTTGGCAAGACCTACATCAAAATCATTGTCTGCCTCCACTTGCAGTTTCCATTATTTTGTCCAGTCACAAATAGGGCGGGGTGTCAGTCAAAATATTTTGATACCAACACTGATACTTGGCCCTCACTTCTTAAGCAGTTCTTTAGGTTACAAACTGGGTGTGGGAGAACCTTAATCCAGAAAAACCAATGTGAGATGCTGGAAGTTGGTATATTTACTAACCACAGTGAATTACAGACTAAGTGCTGTTGTCATTAGCATGCTTACAAAATGTAGTTTAGACAGCTGATCAGCAGACTTGTTCATGCATGCAAGTTTACCCTGAAAAGACTGAACACTTCGATACTGAAATTTGGTAAACCTGCCCCTGTTTTCATTACTGTGCACTGAAGGCTGATATCATTTAACAGCCTGTTTCATTTGGCTGCTCTTGTGCCTCTTTCAGAAAGGCAGACCAAGCTGCAACACTACTTATAACCTAACTTATAATAGCATGAATGGGTGTGGCTGGTAATATGTGTTGAAAAGACGGATATCTGCTGATCAGCCGTAGCATTAAAACCACCTGCCTAGTTCCCCTCGTACCACACAAAACAGCTCTGATCCATCGAGGCATGAACTATACAAGACCACTGCAGGTGTGCTGTTGCATCTGGCACAAAGGTGGCAGCGCCTTTGTTTTGTAAGAGTTTGGGGCCTCTATGGATCGAACTGCTTTGTCCAGCACAGGCCAAGTGCACACTCGTCATTTTTCTCAAACAATTTCTGAACATTTTGTGCAGTGTATCAGGGTGCATTCCTGTGCTATAAGAGGCCACTGCCATTAGGTAATATCTTTGCCATGAAAGAGTGTGCTTGTTCTCCAGTAGTGTGTAGGTAGGTGGTATGTGCCAAAGTAACATCCATATGAATGTCAGGACCCAGTCTTCTTGCTGTCACAATTTGGCCTCCGTCAGAGTCACCCAGGCTTCGTGTTTTCCCAATTTTCCTGCTTCCAACACACCAACTTCAAGAAATGACTGTTCACTTGCTGCTTAAAATATACCACCCATTGACAGGTGGTGTTGTGACGAGAGGTGTATATGTAAATGTAATGGCTTCTCGATATAGGTTTTTTATACCATCCCTGTTTTAATTTGGAAGTTATGGCTCCAACTTCTTGTGAGTTTGTGTGTGAATGCAATGTGATGATTATACGTGCAGTGTTGGCTGGTGTTGATAATAGTGTGGATATTTGGGGTGGAGAAAGGTTGTTGAGCCATGTCTCCCCCCGGATGGACCCCTGAATGGGGGCTTTGCAGCAGCAGCATGTGCCTGAGCTGCCTGGAACAGGCTGGAATCCATTATCCACTCAAACATCAGCGTTTCACTGTGGGAACCTTATTGATCTCTAGCTCTATAATTATTCTACTTACACACCCTCTCACACACGTCCTCTCTCTCTCCCTGTCTCTCAAATACTCTCTCTTGCTTTCACAATCTCTCTCACGCTCTTTCTTCTCTCCGATTTCATCTCTATAGCTTTTTTCTCCACTCAGTCTTGCTTTATTCTCCTCCTTTCTCCCCGTTTCGTTCTCTCTAATCGCCTCTTTGTCCCTGTTATCTTTCCCCTTTTCTCCTCCACACGTGCCTGATCCCCTTCTACTTCACAGTCTTTGTCCCTCGTCTTTACAGCTTTTCATCGTGACCCTCAAAATGTCTTTGTCTGGCGCCTCATACACCTACCAAGATGTAGCATTTTTGTTTTGCTGTGCATAGCCACAAAAGCAGTTCAGCACCAGTTTTTGTGTCTACAATTACTACACGTTTTGGTATTCAAAAATAATCTCTGAGTTGGTCAATCACTTTATTTGTGAACCCAGATGTATTTGGAATTTGTCTTGGTGAAATTGTTGTTTACATGAATGGAAATGGAGAATACAAATAGTATACAAATGAATGCAAATAAATTAGCACAGTCACAGGACATGTACAGGGCAAACGGAATCATATCAGTGTCGGAAGATAAAAAAATAATCTGCATCAAACTGTTATTTGATGGTCCAGTGTAATAATATCTGCACTAACTAACATATTGTTGTTCTCTGGCAGGTGGATTTAGTCCCAGTGTTTACTTTTTAGTAATGAGTATATTGGGAGTTTTTTTGGGATCACTAGCAAAAACATAGCTGCCTATTTGTCATAACTAGAGTTAAAAAAAAGAATTGTTCAGGACAGTAGAGAAAAGTATTTCTTAGCAGTAGCTGGCTAAGGGGGACTAGCTACAGCTGATTTAGATTTAGTGTGCTGCAGAAGAGTTTAAGCTTCAGCCTCAGACATCTTCTCTACGAAGTGCAGACTGTATGATGTAAACCGCTGAAATCACCACACCTCTCAGAATCTCACCTCTAATGCAACATTATGCTCATGATTGTGAATTGAAGTCCACTGGCAAATCGAAATAAAGGCCTATTCACTAGAAAACAAATCCACTATTTTGGTGTAGCCTACATTACTCCTGAATTTTGTTTGCCTGCTGATACTCCACTTTATTTAATGTAAGCATGATATGGTTGAGCTAACATTGCGCTTAATGTTTTTGGTTGTTATCAGAGTCAGTATTTCTTGAACAGAGTCAGTGTTTCTTGAAACCTGCCCAGTCTGACTTACAAACCTGTATTTCAGCACAGCCTTGTGCAGTCTGCAGTGAAACGGGTTCAAACCTGGCAAATATTTCTCTGCGTTTAGCAGAAAGACTAGTCTTTGTCTATTCAACTGCTGCCTACATTGACCAACTAGCCTATTAAACCCCCAGTGTGAACCCCCAGTGTGAGATACATCTCCGTTGGCAAATGTGTCTGGGCCACAGTTGAAATATTGGTGCAGTCATGTCAGACGTGTCACAGTGAATCTATTAAATCTGATTATTCTACGCTTAAAGACTTCCTAGTTTATCATTTTCCAGTGTTTTTGGAATTCTTGCCGGGCTTTGCATGCTTTTTTCCAATTCGTTTTTTTCCCCCCCAATTTAATGTTATTTGGTCTCTAAAAATCTAGATTACTAATTGATCTCCAGAAAAAGCAAAAGTGGTGAAAGATGTGCATTGGAGTTTAGCTTTTGTTCAGAGCACATGATTCCAAGTGGGGTGTTTTGGCCTTGGATACAAATAGTTTCTGAATACCACCCCTGGCTTAAATTCCAGCCTTGGTGTAGCGAAACTGGTCAAAATCAGAAGACCTGATTTACTTGAATTTAAATGAACATAATGCACACTACAGTTCGTTAACTAAATGTACATGGTAATTATAACAGTGTAGATGGTGATGTGGCTCTTGACTTTTGTTGCTGGTGGTGCTTGCGGCCAGCTGTGGGCTTCTCCAATCTCGTGGCAGGGCCAGCGTGACTCGGAGATCCTGCCCTAACTCCCTACGGCCCAGTGAGGCTGCAGCGCAAAGATCCAGACATCGATTTTTCTCTTCTCTTCTATTTTAAACCCTCCTGTCTCCAGACAGCTGCCTAACAGGGCTCAAGGTTGCTGTGAATTTAGCAGGAGCCCCAGGAGAGGGCACCCCAATATGAGATGCGTCATGGGGTTCACCTGCAGGAGACACGCCAGACCTGATTTATCATAGGGACACACATTTTGTCGATAAGGACAAAATGTTGGTTGAAATTACTGCTAGGTGATTCATTGTTAATTGGTAGACCTGTATTAGCTTTATTAGCTGTATTAACTCAGTTGCAGTGATCCTGATCCTGAGAATTAGCTGGAGAGAATAAGAGACACATTTTACATCTGGGTTACATATTTAAACACAATATCTGTCGCTCACATCAGATAAGAAACAGTAATGTCCATATTTAGATATGTTAATAAACATTAGAGGAAAAGTCATGTGGCTAGTTAGTTTCCACTTACTTCAATTTAACTGTTGGATAAAAGGCGGCTGCTTAACTGCAGGTGGAACATTAGGACAATTCAAGGCAGCGATAATAGAAACAGGGCCTCCGTCAAGAATGGCGCTCTGCAATTTGCAGCTGGTTTAGACAGCTTTGGGAATCAGAGCAGTAGCATTTTGTTTGTCATTGTCGCTCACTTGTGTCTCTTGTTGTCAGGACAAGATGTTATCAGTTACAGTCATCTCGGCAGAATCGTTAATCGTAATAAACAGCATTATGTGTTTTAGCAGCTGGCTGTCATTGATTGGTAACAGATGAAGAAGACGCTGTGATGCTATACTAAATCAATTCTGGTTCCTGTTGTGTAAAGTATCATTTTTTCCCATCTCATGACATGGATGGATTGCCAAGTTTAAGTATTGAGCCTTATTTTGCAGGGTTGCTACATCTCACACTTTAAAGTTATCCCTCAAGCTTTCACACATATGTAAAGAAATCTCAAACCAGTAAATTACTAACCTTTCACGTCACTAACATGAGAGATCTTGTGATCAACAAGTGAAAAGAGGCTTTAGAAATCTGGAGCATTGGTGTACTTTCTCACTTCCGGATCACTCATATAGCACTGCATCCTAAACACACAAAGTACATGAACTGTTTGGTGGCACCTACATAATACATTTATAGCTCAACACATATAAAATCTTCATTTTAGGTGATGTCATTCCACGAAAATTGTGACACTATGCTTGATATTGGTACTGAAATTAAACTTCTCCCTTTAGTGTTACTTTCCGATAAGAAAGCAACAAAACCACTATTTCAAGCTATTTTGGTTGTACATTTTTATATACCAGCTTTGCTTAAAAAAGCTTCAATATATTCAAAAACCTTTAAATTTGAATGTAAAACTTTATCAGTACTGCCAAGCACATTTTGAAGATAATGTAAACTGCTTTACAGAAGAAACAGAAGTATGTTTTTATCAAAAGATTCAGTCTGTATGGCTGACACCATGGGTTGTTTTCCTCCTCAGCAGTCCGGTCCACTGACCAGCAAGTGCGGTTCAGTCACAGTATTAAAGCTTCACACTGAATGGTTTGAACTTCAAAGGATGCCCCACAGTCGAATACAATCTCTTTGAGGCTTTATGTCATAGCACCTCTTGGCCTGATGTATGTTACTAAGGGCATGCTGCAAACACACTGCATGATACTTTCAAGAAGATGATGTCATGAACTGTTATGAAATGACTAAACTTACATCAGTCATGGCTTACCTCTAAGACGTTGCAAACTTAGAAGAAAACCAATCAGTTTCCAAACAATTGCAACTCTGACGATCTGTGGTTCCACAATTTAGTCACATGTTCAGAAGAAAGAACCCCCAGGCTTATTTGGGCCAAAGTTGGCCATCATGAAATTTCATGTCATGTAGAGGAAAAGTTGACTCAGTGTGATGGGGTTTTCCATCGCTGATCTTTAGAGAATAGCTTAACATCATAGACCAGTGCAGTGTTCACATTTTTTATTAGTCTGCTGATGTACCTTTTGTAATTAGAAAGAAAAGCAGTAAATTAAATAATCTCTTATAAAAAAAAAACATGCCTCTTGTGTTCACTTATTCAATTCACCCATATTTATGGAAATATATCTCTGTTCTCTGAGAAAAGGCAGCCTTTGTTTGGACTTCATTTGTGACTTTTACTGGACTACCAGGCTTCAGACCGCTCCTGGCTGATTTGAGCTTTGTTTGCCAGGTTCTGATTGGGTCCTTGAATGTGGCAGGCAAGGTTAGGTTTACAGTGCTACTGAAGAGTGATGGGAAGATAGAGCGGTCAGAGCCACCTGTTAGTGTTTGTACACACAGTCATGTGACCAAACAGTCCCAAGGTCACTATAGCAGCTGCAGCTGTGTGTGTGTGTGTGTGTGTGTGTGTGTGTGTGTGCGTGTGTGTGTGCCCTTCACTATGAGGAATATTTGAGAGCAAGAGTTTGTCAGTTACCATGAATTAGGGAAGACAAACAGTTTTGGTTTACTTGTGTTGTGTTTGCGTGTGTGTGTGTGTGTGTGTGTGTGTGTGTGTGTGTGTGTGTGTGTGTTTGCATGTGCGTGTGCGTGCATCTGCATGTATGAATGTGCTCTGTAACTACAATTCACAGGGCCAGGGCGGTTTCTCAGGTGTTTTGTGTGCATGCACTTGTTTGTGTTTGTGGTGTGGTTAGTCGTCATGCTTATGCTCTCACTCATGCTCATGTCCGTTCTCTCTCTCTCTAACACGCTCTCATTCTCTCTCTCTCCTTCCCTCTCGTTACAGGAAGTTTGGGGAGCGCCCTCAACCACAGCGCCTGACGAGGTAAGCAGTCTATCTCCATCTGATAAAAAAAACAAAACAAACACAAACAATGAGAAAAACAACGCCCATTCAATAAATGCACTCAGACTTTGAAATGACCCACTAGTAGTGCTGGGCACTACCAATTAAATTCAGTGTGATGATATTTTTAAGTATATCACAGTATCATGAATTGAGATGATTATTTAAATATTCAGCAAAAATTGTAGACTTTGTTCTCTCCGTACCTTTCAAATTCAGCACCGTAATAGTGGTGACCAGCACATCACCCATATGCGCATCCAACTAACAGCACTAATTTTTGGAGGAGCGTGAGAAGTGCTACACGCAGGTTTCCCTATAGTGCAAGTGTAAAATATGTTATAGATATTTTTGTGGTAATTCTCAAAACATATTGCATGTGGGCCAGAGATACTTGTAAATGACATGTCGGCATTGTGACTGTGTGTGTGCGCACGCACAGTTTCTTTATTGTGAGTCTGAAAATAAAAGTTATCCTGGCTTAAAGCCCTTAAGCCTCCTCTGAGGTTTGGTTTGAGGCTTGCAAGACAATGCTCTCGTTCTCTCTCTTGCGCTCTTGCTCTCTCACCCGCTCTCTCTTTCTCTCTTTCTCTCTCTCTCTCTCTCTCTCTCTCTCTCTCTCTCTCCCCCCCGCTCTCTGTCTTTCTACCTCTATCTGTCTCTTGCTGGTTCTCTTGCTCTCATTTCACAATTTCTCTTGTCACTCTCTCTTCTGTCTGTTTATCTCTGTCTCTCGCTTTATCTCTCTTCTGTAACTCTTGACTCTCTACCTTATTTCTCCGTTTCTCTTGTCACTCTCTCTTCTCTCTCTCTCTCTCTTTCTCTCTCTCCCTCGTGTCTTTTTCCCTTTTCCTCAGAGAGGAAATGAGAGGTTGAGCATTTTTCATAAAAAAAAGGGAAAAAAAAGAGCAAGAGCCATTTTCAGAGCCTGCTTCTATGAAGTGTGTCCAGTGTTTGGCTCTTGTTTGGGCCTCTGGAGTGGAGGAGCAAAGCGAGTGAGATGGAAAATGACAGAGGAGGAGGAGGAGGAGGAGGAGGAGGAGGAGGAGGAGAAGAAGAAGGAGGAAAGTAGGATCCTGCGCTGATGGTTAAGAGCTGGCGGGGCTCGGTGGCTGACTCAAAGCATGACTGAGTGCAGAGTGCATGTATGAAGGGAACTTGAGGCAGAGTGCACACTTCTTCATAATTACTCTTTCATCAGCTTCCTCTGTCGCTCTGTCTTCACCTAATCTCCTGTGTGTAGATGGCACATTTGAAATAACTTTTAAATATGAAATGTGTTGATTTATTTAAACATTGTACTCTGTTAATCGAATGTTCATAAGTTTGGCAAAATTAATTTTCTCCTTAGCCAGAATGTAGTCAGTTGGCAGCATCTGTGTGTGTTTTATTATGCTTTATTATGATTTATTTATGCTGTATTAGCTTTGCACTGGACTTCCAGTGTTTATTGATAACAGAAAGTCATGCAGTGTCAGAAACGACATAAGCAAGTCTATGAGGGATCACTAAATGGGCCCAATGTTTTCTCCTAATTTAATTTTACATGTGCATTTTACAACCTCTCTTTGTGCCTTGTTACTTTCTCTACACTTTGAGTGTTTTAGTTTGATCACCTGTTCTGAATGGCCGACTGTATTGCTTTTCATTGAAAAGAAGTTCAGGCTGAAACGCTCTTTATAACTTCAGTGTGAATGGGTGGGACTGAATTGTAGGATAAATAGGTGGGTAATGTTAATGAGTCTTGTGACCCCACAACAATAATGAATTTAAATTAGACTGTCTTTGCAACTTAGCTTTCATACATAGACTTTATGATATCGGGAGTGAATGATATGTGTCTTCAAACATCTAAGGCTGTTTAAGAATTGTTTACATACTCCATCAAACTGATCTATTTAAAACAGCAAAGGAAGAGCACTTTTTTTATAATGTGAACCTTTGAACAACTTGATTTGATTTAAGGCAGGAGATTGTAATTTATATACACAGTTTAATGCTTGCGTACAAGCTTTCATAGTAAAGAATGGAGGGATTTTTTTCTTAGAGTTATGTAGTTACTTGAAGAGACAAGAAAAGCAAAGCTGATGTGGACTGTTGCGTGTATAAGAAAAACACACTTGTCACCATACTGTCCACTCTGTGGGTGAATGTGCACGTATGTGTGTCAGAGTATGTGTGTGTGTGTGTGTGTGTGTGTGTGTGTGTGTGTGTGTATTTGTGTGTGTGGTTGGACTATATAAAATGGGATTATGTGTATGTGTGTTTGTGTGTATGTGGTTGGGACTATATTAAATGGTATGTGTGTGTGCGTGTGTGCTTGTGTGTCCACATTCTGGTGTACAACATCAGATGTTTTAATGCCTGTGCCCCAATTATGCATAAGTGGCCTGCAACTGTAGGAACTAATCAAATGAACTCCCTTGCTGGTGGCTCTGGACCCCTGCTGTGGCTGACTGAGTCATGCTCCCTGCCCGTCTTCTGTTCACTCACAATTGATCACTGGCCATGAATAAGCAATAATATCCAAGACTGTTCACTGCTGAAACAGATTAAGCTGTTGGGTGAAGAACAGAGTGGTGTGTGCTAGCGCTGCATGCACACACCATGTTCATATTGCATTACTGCTCAAAAGTGGAATCTTTGTTTACACTGGTCTATGAGGATGATGTTCTAATAAATATATGAATGTCTAGAATATATATATATATAATGCCTATTTTTATGGTGTAAACCCTAAATATGTACAGTTTACACTGAACTCCTGCAGTGCTAGAATGTAAATACCGATTTTACCC
>JBBPCX010000011.1:11845709-11857179 GCA_037974365.1 Hydrocynus forskahlii | reverse complement strand
CAGCAAGGAGAAATAAATAACGTTCTCGGATTGGCTACTTTCAAACCTCCCGCCTCTGAGTACAGCTGACTGTGACGCCTGGGCCTTGTGCGCCACGCCCCCTCATCCTCATGCTGATTGTTTATGTTTGGGGTGGCGCTGAGCAGTTGTGGTTCATTCCGTTCAGGCCACCTGGCACACGAGGCCTGGACGTCACAGTCAGCTGTACTCGGAGGTGGGAGGTTCGAAAATCCTCAAATTTTTCTTGTACTTAGAATACTTAATAAAACATAAGTTCACATTTGAATATCTGAGTTAATTCACATGAATGCACAACTTAATGCATTAATGCATCATAAATACATAAAACTGAATTTCATGTACCTTTTCTCGGTTTGAGTTCCCTAATATATAGTATTTGATTTCAGTGTTAGTTTTAGATCCAGACTGCTTTTGTCTGTTTTTCTTTGCCTTATTGGTCTGCCTTTTTTCTCTTCTTGCTCAAATTGAGCAGAAGTGAAAATGGTTTGTCCTTAGAACAGAAGGAATGTGTAAGAAGTCTTGTATGCGTGCGGGCAGGCGGCTCTGGCCCTCTGTATCTTTTCCGTGAGGGAGCTGTTAGCTGAGCCCAGTGCGTGTGGTTTTTGTCTACAGCATATGAAGTCACATGCTCCCGTGGCTTCCCCTTTGCATGCAAGCAGTGTGTGTGCAGGAGCAAAGCCACAGAGCTGATCCTTAGGAGTGATAGACCACTTGCGTGGGATCACATGGTTTCGCCAAAAGGTTTAACCCTTGGTTCTGTTGAAAAAAAAAAAAAAAAAAAAAAAAAGACCATTGTGCATTTTCAGCAATAGCTGGCAGTGAAGCCAGTCAAATTTCTGGGCTTAAAAGTGCACCATGTTCGTGATCTGGTGCATCCAGTCATGCACATTAACGCAACTTACCAATACTTCCTGTGTGTGGCCTGATTTGTGACCATAATAAGCCAGGACAGATTTGGGCAATTTCTTTTGAAAAGCAACCTTGTTTTAAAGAAGTGAACAATGCGATATTTAGTTTAGTTTGTCGTGCTGTAGAGATGTTCATTTGGAAAGAGTAGCTAGAAATTAAAATGCCAACCGTGTGCTGCAGGATTAGGTGAGAACAAGGGAAATTGCAGTACTTTTTCATGGGTTTCAAACACTGTAATGTGTATAATATACACCTGTCTATATGAGAGTTCCTAACTCATAAGATGGATATTGATTGTGATTTGACAGACTGCTTTTTTCACTTTTTGTCCATCTTAGCTTGTTAGAACTGACATTGTGTTCATGACCTTTGGACAAACTGCATGCTGCTAAAAGTCCAAGTTCAAATCTCATGCTCTTTCGGAAAATCTGCACAGTTTATTGCAACACATCTCATCTTCCAGCTTTCCTAGCCTCAAAATCCAGGCAACTGTATGACTTGGACCTAGAGCAATGCCACAGTTAAGTCAGAGGAAAGCAGAGACTGTTTAGAATACACATCAGTAGTCATCCTATGGTGAACCATGTAACTGCGAAGACAAGAAGAGGTGAGATTTATGACCTTCTCAATGTTCTTGTGAAATCAACCAGTGACATTTTTTATGTTGAAAATTGGTGCGCATATAATAAATAATCTAGCTGATGAATACTCACATATGTAACCCGAACAAGCCTAAAAGCAAGCCTGGTCTCTTTGTGCTTGCCTGGGCAGCCACACTCGAGGGGTGATAACGTTAGAATGAGAGCTGCCAACATTGGCAGATGAACAATTGAAACCTCTATGATGCTTAAAGATGTTTTCTCTTACAAAATCTGTTAGCACTGCCTGTTTCTTGAACGCACACGTACCACTCGTGCACACAGGACAGGTCATACAGTGTATCGGAGATATCAGATGTCACGGGCTGCTGGAGGATGACATCATTTTTTTGCTACAGGAATTGATCAGAGCTGCGTCTCTCATGAGGCTGGGTGGTGTTCCTCAGAGTTCAATATTTGGCCCAGTGCTGAGGTTATTATTTCTAATAATGAAGAAACTGGTTACTAAAATTTAAATCTAGGCTGTACACATGCATGTCAAAATCTTTTGTAGTGAAGTTTAGATTACTGCATGTTATCTAAACTTCATGTCTGAGGATTGGTGGCTTTGTGCTTCCTTGCCCAAGGCTAGTCCAGGAAGGGTTATACTGTTGTGCTGTGACTCTTGCACCTCTCTGTCTCACCCTCCTCCCTGTCTCCATCCCTCTCTCCCTCCCTCCATCCCTCTCTCCCTCCCTCTCTCCTCCATGTCTCAGGGGGCCCCCATGCTTTCCATAACAAAGGACTGTCTAACTCGAGCGTGCGGAGGACGTTTGTGTGGCAAGGGGAAGCTGTGTGTGTGTGTGTGTGTGTGTGTGTGTGTGTGTGTGTGTGTGTGTGTGACCTGCCCCCACCATTGCTCTGTCTCTGTGTCCCTTCGAGCACTCTGGCGTGTCAGGTGTCACTGACATCTGTGCAAACGGAGCATTTTATGTGTGTGCATACTTGAGCATATTTAGCAGACTGTGCATCTTGTGTGTCTTCGCTTCTTCTTCGTGCTCTGGCGTTTCAGCATTTTACATTTCCATTTAAATAATAGACAGTGACAAAATGCCGAGAATCGCTAAATGTTTTGCAGCGGCAGTGTGTTTGATGTTGTTGAAAATGCATTAAAATAGGGATTATTAAGACTATTTAGGACTGTTTTTAGTTAGTCAACTGAAGTAATTGGAACACTGATCTTGTAACATTTGACACGAAATCAGAATTCTTTGGTTATGAGCTAAGAGGTTTTGGGCTCTCTTTTTTCTCTTTCTCTCTTTCTCTCTCCCTATCTCTCCCATTTTACTCTCTCCCACACATACACACAGCAATGCTTGTTTCTGTCCTTTTGCCCTCTTCATTACCCCCCAATACACACACGCACACACTTTTTTCCCCCTTAAAGACCCCCAGCTGTTGAGGTTGAGGTTTTTGGCCATGGTGTTCGTATGCTCTCTGCAAGCAACACATACTTGTGCTCACCAGAGAATTGGCTAATCAAAGCTGGGCCTGTGTTTTGAGTCAGGCTCTTGAGGTTTGGGCTATAAAGCCTTTCTGCAAGTTTTCTCTTTAAACAGACGCACTGGACAACACAAGACTGCACATCTTATGTGTTATATTGATAAACTGAACTAAACCAGTTTTTAATACTACAAGCAACGTACAGGGTGACATTGAATTCTCTTTGTTCTTATTAAAGCTCCTGGTTTGTCTTAGCTATAGTTTTCAGACCTGCAGTGTCTTGCATGTACTTCTCTGCCCCGAATGGATTTCAAAAATACATTTAAGGCAAAAGTTTTTTTCCAAAGTATCAGAAAATAATGTGTCTGCCATTAGGCAGCCTGTTCATCTCTGTCATTTAGCAGCTTAGTGTGAGGTAGCTTTTATGACTTCACACTTCTCTAGTTACTCTTTATATCATACGACTGTCAATGAGTTTGTACCTATTGAATTTTACAAAGATTTTGAATCGGTTGCCAGTGTTTTTTAAGCTGTTGTTTACTTTCTGTAATAACTTTCTATATTTCTGCCTTTCTCTCTTCCTGTGTCTTCCTCCAGAGAAGCAATGCGGAACTATCTGAAGGAGCGAGGAGACCAAACTGTTCTGATCCTGCACGCTAAAGTTGCTCAGAAATCTTATGGCAATGAAAAAAGGTAAACCTGCACGCGTGACGGATCCAGGCTGGGAGAGGTGTGAGTGTGAATTTCAGCCCGGATGGTTTGTGACATGCATTTTGACCTGCCGTGCTCTTGGCGTCTCCTATGAGGGAGTGGAGAAAATGAGGTTTTCTTTGCCCACGGGGACGTTTGGAGAAAGGGAGACGACGGGGCCTGGGAGCAGTGGAGCGAGGGAGCGTAGGAGAAAGAAAGGAAATGTTTGGTGGGGGAGGAGAGGGAGAGGTGTGGAGAGATTGATCAGAGAGGAGTTAGTGTCTGGGGAGCGCGTGTTGTGGTTCGTTCTTGGCTGGCTTCTCTTGGCTGCAAATGTGTTTCCCTTGCGATCACACCAAAAGTGTCTCAGTGATAATCCAGAATTCACAGCCAAACCTAAGAAACAGCTGAGCGAAAGAGAGAAGAGAAAGGAGATGGACCAAACTGTTAAACCTTCCTTCAGATGTTATCCTTGACACACACACACACACACACACACACACACACACACACTAGCACATTTACTGGGGTGTAAAGGGGAGCAACCACATGATGCTTGGATCTCAATATTTATTACACTGATTACACACACCCTGATACTTATTTATCTCTCTTGTTCATAATGCAGTATTCAATTCCACTTAAGTGAATGGATTAAAATATGCATTTTTATCCAAATCACTGCTAGGATTCTTGGAGATCTGTGTAATATTCTCATAATTAGTGCTGTCCAATGAAAATGACACATTTCTATTGTAATTCAAATACGTAAATAGGTAAATGTTTAGGTTAATGTTAGATGCTAGAGGGTGGAGTGGACTGGCCTGAGAGCATCAGCTTGTGATAAGTAAACAAAATCATTATTGTATGGGGAGCCTGTTACATTGTTTTTGCACTGAGGCCCATGCGCACGCACACACGCACACACAAGCACAGAGTTTTATAGAACCGAATGGTTAGTTGGACAGCCACTGAGAGTGAGTTAATTTCGCTTATCTGTATGGTTCCTCTCCTTTCTTTAACCTTTTGACCGCTGGCCAAGGGACCGGAACAGTTAAGGGAAGTTTGATAGCATGTGCTTGTGCGCAAATGCGTCCATGACACATTGTGCACTTTTTAAAAGGTTCAAGGGGTTCTGTACTAAATATTTTGGTAATTCATATAATTGGTCATGAACCTGATAATATATATTTTTTTTTTCATTTTATTGCATGAGATTCCACACTGCTCCGTTATTTAACACTTTAGTCCTGGTTCATTTACACACCCAGCAGTGAGTGTCACACTGGTGTACTGCCGCACAGGGAAAAAGCCATCAGAAGTGCCATCAGCTTTTCTGACCCATGGCCATGACCCATAGTGTTTATCCAGAATATCCTTCATGGCTTATTCATGGTTCCTCTGATTTTCCTCAAGATTCTTGGGTTTCCATCCATCTTGTTGCTGTCTGTCGTCTTCTCATAATGTTTTATTTAATTTATTAACCCTTCTAGTCACGTGTGAACACACCACAGCACAATGTGAAATTCTTTCTCTGCATTTAACCCATTCACAAAGGGAAGCAGGGGGGCGCCCGGGGAGCAGTGTGTGGGGACACAGCAGTTGGGATTTGAACCCACAACCTTCTGATTGCAGGGCCAGTGCCTATCTACTAGGCCATCCAGCTGTCCAGTTAAGAGCTGTAGAGTATATGGACTTCGAGTGAGAACTAAGGCTTGATTTGATTGAGGATGTGTTTGGTTATTTTTTGATGAATTTTTTTTTACTGCATTTGTATTGTGCAGCTTTCACATCCATAAACAACCACAGAATAAACCATAGCCTGGACAACGGCTGCTTATTTGTTGAGGTTTGTTCACACCGAGTTTAATTTTATGGATTTAATCCATTAGAATTACAGTTAAGGAAATACATGCCAATAAGATTTATTATTATTATTATTATTATTATTATTATTATTATTCTCTTAGAAACTCTGCTTTAGAAAGGGTTTCATCGGTAGAAGTCGGAGAATCTCCACATTGTATATTATAGAACTCCTTTTATGAAGAGAATTTGTAGCCCAGACGAACCTTTCCATGCAGCAGTGTGGTGTTTGAGCATCACACCAGTAGGATGTGAAACCAGACACTAGCAACACACTAAGCAGCAGCTTATAGAACGGGTCGTTTCCCTTTTCACCAAAAAAGTCTAAAATGTGTTTGAATAAACTCCTCTGTCAAAGACTCAGACATTGTTATGACTCATTAATGATTTGTTTACCTCTTTTCCCTTTTGTGTGTTTGAGGAGGGTTTCAGACTGACTAAGCTGTGTGTGGGTTTGCTGGACTTGGACTTGAAACCAGCCACATCAGTGTTGTTTTTCCCCCTTTTTCAATCAGCAAGTGTGACTTTTTTTAAAGCCGTGTGTTGTGTGCAAAGTGGTGTGTGGATTCTCCCACCCCAAGCCCATAAACACTCAATGCCTAGTCATGTGACAGCACTGTAACAGTTAAACAGGGCTGTATTAGCATATGATTTTAATCACAGAATAGCACTTTGCTTTATTTTTAGATTTGTCTTGTTTATCTCCTCAGTATATCCACTGCCTGTCTCTGATTGGACAGTGCATTGAGTGTTTTGATGCATAAGTATTGCATGAAAGATGGCTGACAGAATCAAGGCTGTGTGATTTATGGTGGAATATTTGACTTTGTGTATTTTGGACCAGCACTTCAGTTTGACAAAGATGTGGTGTGTTTTGCCAGTGTGTAAAACTGAACTGTGCATATGTTGAAAGTGGGATGCTGCCATCTGCTGGAAACAGAAGGCAAATGAAATGGGTTGTGATGAGTCAATCAAAGCTGTGCATGAGTGAACACTTTGGACAGGTGTACAAAAGGCATAAAAGCATTATGAACTACACTATACAAACAAAAATGGGATACCAGGCCATTACACCAGCAGGGACTTTAGTGACATTACATTCAGATACCTAGACTTTAATATGGAGTTGGTCCCCCTGTGCAGCTATATCAGCTCCCACTCTTCTTGGAAGGCTTTCCACAAGATTTTGTACTTTCTTTGGGAATTTGTGCCCATTTATTCTGTAGATCATTTATGAGGCACTGATGTTGGATGAGAAGGCCTGACTCGCAATCTCTGTTCCAGTTCATCCCAAAGGTGTTGGATGGGATTGAGGTCAGGGCTCTGTGAGAGCCAGTCATGTTCTTCCATACCGAAATCATCCAACCATGTCTTTAAGGAGTTTGCTTTGTGCACTGGGACACAGTCATGCTGGAATAGAAAAGGTTCTTCCCCAAACTGTGTCCACAAAGTTGGAAGCATGGCATTGTCCAAAATGTCTTGGTATGCTGAATCAGTAAGATGGCCCTTCACTGGAAGTACGGGGACTAGCCCAAACCTTGAATAAAGAGGTGTGTCCTGATAATTTTGTCCATATAGTGTATATTGGAAATGTTTTACTATTGGTCAGTATTGGTAAGCTGCTGCCTTACTCAGAGCTTTTATATCTTTTGTAAATGCAGAGTCCTGCAGTGAATGAAAATCAGTAACTCATGCTGGCGCGCGTGTGTGTAGGTTTTTCTGCCCTCCTCCATGTGTGTATCTGATGGGCTGTGGCTGGAAGAAAAAGCGGGAACAGATGGAGAGAGATGGTTGCTCAGAGCAGGAGTCTCAGCCATGCGCTTTCATTGGCATTGGCAACAGTGACCAGGAGATGCAGCAACTCAACCTGGAGGGGAAGGTAGAGTGCGTGTACACACACCCTCATACACACACACACACACACACACACACACACTCACACACTCACACAATCAAACTGACTAATGATGTATGGAGAAACACTACCCATGGAAACAGCCTCAAAATATTAAGCCTATTATCAGAAATGGATGAAGTCGCTGCTATTCCTTAGAGTGTTCTTTGCAGAATCTGCAAAACTGATGAAACTACTGAAAAAAGTACTGTCTTGCATGGTAATTCCATACCCCACACATTTGATTCCTTCATTGGGGTGTAAGCACTCATGAGCTCACAAACATTTCAGGTTTTTAAATCACCTTTTGGAGAAGATGGGTTGCAAAATGTGCTTTTAACACAAAGTCCAACTAACAGATAATTTAATTCTCTCTTCATTCAGAAGAATAAAGTTGCAGTGGTAAACATTTTTCAGAAAACATTTCATTTTCAAATTACCCGAAGGAAGGGAGTATTGTGAGTAGTCTTAAAGTTAGACTACTGTCAGAGAGTCTTGTGGATTTTGTTTATAAAATTGTGAAAGGACCAGCCACAGACTGTTGTTTCTGTATGACATTCAAGGACAGGCAGTTCCCAAAACAGCATAAACAGGCCTGTAGGAAATAAAGTGGTATATGTCATCTACTCACTAATTACTACTTCACAGGAGACTTGACAAGCTGTCAAAAATTCAGCTGTTTTAGATCTTGACTAATGAAACGCTCACTTATTTCATCAACAGAATCATTTCATGTTCTTAAATGCAAAACTAATAGCTCTGGGAGAGTAGCACGGCCCTCCCTCTCCCCCTCACTAGGCACGTTGCTAGCCAGTGTGGTCATCGGTTCGCTCTCAACAAAATTTGTGGTTAGGGCTCTCCTCCAAGCATGTTGAGCTGCTCATGGACATTTAGAAAAGATTCGGCGTCTGGCTTCAAGTCGAATTAAACAAGACTAAACTGGGGAGAAAATTGGAGCCAGCCCTACCTCAAACGTAGTTTATCAGCCAGAGCACATTTAATGCTAAAAGAATAGAGTCCAATATTACAAGTATCAGAAGCAGAAAACTTTACTGATCTCGGAGGAAACTGCTTAAAAGTAATGCAAGTGATTAGCATTGTGCCACATACTTCTGCAAATTTCTTATTTTATTTTATAACTCCACATTATTTTTCACAGAATTACTGCACAGCCAAAACATTATATATATCAGACTCGGACAAACGCAAGCATTTCATGCTGTCCGTGCGCATGCTGTATGGGAACAGCGCCAACATCGGAGTCTTCCTCAGCAAACGCATCAAGGTTATCTCCAAGCCTTCCAAAAAGAAGCAGTCCCTCAAGAACGCTGATCGTGAGTACATACATTTCCCCAGCACAGTACATACTCATAGTTTTACACACACACACACACACACACACACACACACACACACACACACACACACACACACACTCACCTAGTGTGCCCTTTTGGCTTTGAGCATACAGTTTTGCAAGTGGTCAGGCATTTTGTGTTGAACTTTCACTTATACTTTGTCTTTCTTGTAGTAATTGTCAAAGATTGACTGGAAAACAGACACATAGAAAGTTTAAGAGAACTTCCAGTCTACCACAATTCAGAAATTCCAAAATTCAAATCAAGCACATTGTTGCTAAAGAGCACTAGCCTGAAAATAAGATTGACTGTGGAGACTACCACAAGGGGGGAGACATGGCCAATTGATCGTACTCAGCAGCTTCATTGCCACAGTGGTAATTTGATAATTATTGAAAATTGGCCAAAAAATAAAGAAATTATACCAAACAAAGGCTCACACTGTAGCATCACAATTGAGATAAGGCAATTTTTTTCTTTTGTTTTGGTGAAAGTGGTAAAAAAAAAAATTCATATGTCTAAAATTAAAATAAAATGTTCAACAAAAATGTTTCAGAAACTATGGTTAAACACAATCAAAATATTGTAAAACCTGTTTTTTTGCCGTTGTTCGACTTTTCACTGTTACACAAACACAGTTCCGGAATGTCTATAATGAGCTTCGCATATTCATGTTTGCTAGATCTGTAATAAAGTTCATTTATGCTGCACCATTGTTGGTCTAGCCCTAAAATAACATTGGTCCTTTATCCATTAGAGCACTAGCAGGTGTTCTCAATATCATGAGAGAGTTTCAGATAAGCAAATGCGTCTTATAAAGCATATCAAACATTCCTGCATTTACCATTGTATTGTAAAGGCAGATGCTTATAGGTTTATGGTTGCATTTGGATCACAGTGTTTACAAAATAATGAAAGTTCTTATTTAAACATTTATATGGAGTATATTACAGCTTTTAGCTGATTTTAGAGTTGCACCTACCAGCAGACTGCAGGAAAATGGAGCCCGAATGAATAATGTATAGTCATTAAAACACATTTAACGTGAAAGTACAGTGTGTGTGAAAATCTACAGCTTAAAAGTGGTAAATCATTCCTATCTTTTTTCTTTTCTATGGTCTGTAGAAGTCCTGAATCATTAGCTTATTGCCTTTAGTTAATGTCAAGCAAGGCTATAAGGATGCCAAAAAAAAAGAAACTTTATTTTGATGCCTCACTTCTAACGCTCTTCTAAAAGATGTATAACCCCACATTAAAGAGGGGGTTATCACTCGCAAAGTCACTGTTAAAATTTGATGGCTTCACAAAATGCCAGGCTAACTTTTTAATGACTTCCTTGCTTATCTCTCTCCGTTCGTGTTCGGGTGTGTGTAGTGTGTATAGCATCGGGAACGAAAGTGGCCCTGTTCAACAGACTGCGCTCTCAGACAGTCAGTACACGCTACTTACACGTGGAGGGAGGAAACTTTCATGCCAGCTCGCAACAGTGGGGAGCCTTCTATATACACCTGTGTAAGTCTCACGTCCACACACACACATGACACCATACTGACATAGTGCATTAATGTTACTGAAGTGTAGCTGCTCACTTGAGTGGTCACATCAGTCATTTAGTGGTTGCCAAGAGCGAAACACAGCAAAAAACGCATACACTGTCAAGGCACATTACACACCTTTCACATGTAATTTGTTGGGCAGCTAGACGACCTATTCTGAGTCACATTCAGGTACAAGCGTGCATAAGACTGAGAACATCTTAAACATACAGATGGCATGTAAACAGAAAAAAATATTAATGTGATGCACATTCTGATTTCCAGTGGATGATGAGGAATCAGAGGGAGAGGAATTTACCGTACGTGATGGTTATATTCACTACGGCCAGACAGTCAAACTCGTCTGCTCTGTCACAGGAATGGCCCTGCCTCGACTGGTACTTACAGCCTTACTGTCTACAAATCTGTTCTTTATGCCTGTCTGTCTGTCTGTCTGTCTGTACTTTAAACAGTTTGATATAAAGCTGTTATTTCAGGGGTGTCGAGCACGGTTTGGTAAATTTCCCATTCAAATAAGATGACTCGTCTGTCAGTTACAACGTCTAGATGGTGTGTTTGAGTATCCCGCTGTTGGATCTCTCCTCTGATGATTTTTACCCATACTTTATCTAATTACAATTACAATTATGGCATTTGGCAGATACTCATATTTCATAGGTTCTTTGTCCATCACACTAGTATACACAGACTGAAATAAAGAACTGGGTGTTAGTTAATACTCGCCCATGGTCCTGTCGGGTTGTACAGAGAGGACAGTAAACACAGGTTTTTTTGATACTTTGTGTTTAGTTTAGAATTTTATTGCTTTTTACTGTGCGCCCCTCTTCTCTGTTCCTTGTATTCATGTGCTCGTTTTCTCCTAAAGATAATCCGTAAGGTGGATAAGCAGACAGCCTTGTTGGATGCAGATGACCCCGTGTCTCAGCTGCATAAGTGTGCCTTCTACCTAAAGGACACGGAGAGGATGTACCTGTGCCTTTCCCAAGAGAGGATCATCCAATTTCAAGTGAGATCTCGATCTCTCTCTCTCTCTCTCTCTCTCTCTCTCTCTCTCTCTCTCTCTCTCTCTCTCTCTCTCTCTCCCCCTCTCTCCCC
>JBBPCX010000011.1:11830320-11845609 GCA_037974365.1 Hydrocynus forskahlii | reverse complement strand
CTACCCCTCCCTCTCCCTCTCTCTACCCCTCTCTCTCTCTCTCTCTCTCTCTCTCTCTCTCTCTCTCTCACACACACATCCACACTCTCTCTCATGTGCACAAACACACACACACACACCCACTTAGAGTCTGCATTATGTATCATTTTGTAGACAACAGTTCTTCTTGCCTATTCTTTTCTTGCAGAATATATGATAACTGATATAAAATGAATTGCCACTTCATCAGATACACTTTATAGATTTACAGTTGTGTTGTACAATCAGGTGGAAAAAAGTGTGCTTAAATATTATTTTGGATGGTCTGTACTTTACTCAAGTATACTTCTATTTTAATAAATTACATTTCCAAGAAAAAAATAAACATTTTTCTTTTTTAATATTCACCTTGACAGGTACTCGTTTGCAGTTTTTTTTTTGGTTTTCTTTTGTCAATAATTTGTAGTGCATTTAATTTTTTTAATTAAATGTCCAGCTAAATTCCTATTCCTGTAGAAAGAAACTGCCCACATTCATTAATTTCTCATTCATTAAACATGTACTTTTATATACCTTAGTAAGTGGAGACTTTTGACTTTCACTCAAGTATATTTTTGACTCCAAACTTCCACTTTAGACCGGGTAAGATTTCGACATAGTCCACACACTTTCTCTTACGTTTAATTAACACTGACATGTAACCTTTTAAGATGGAACCCATCTGAAACCAATTTATTTGATGTCATTCTGTATTTCTGGGGTAGCAGCGTTTGAGTAGTCAGCCATGATTTTCCACAGTGGTCCTGTGGTTAGAAACTGACCACTGAGGAATGGCTAGAGGATGACTAACACAAACTGCATGATAATCTATTTGCCATCGACTGTGACTGTACCAGAGAAAGATGGACCAACAAAGCAGGTGTTTCTAATAAAGTGGCCAATAAGTGGAAAGATATACAATGTACATCGGCATGGTAGGTGTTGCCAATAAAATGGTCAAGGGGTATAGAAGCGAGGTATACGCAATGAACTGGCATTCAGTGTAACAGATAATGGTTTGACAGTGAGCTTTTAGGATTTTGTGTACAGCTTTAAATATCTGCGTGTGTTGCTTCTCAGGCCACTCCATGCCCAAAGGAACCAAATAAAGAGATGATCAACGATGGCGCCTCTTGGACAATCATCAGCACGGATAAAGCAGAATACACCTTTTATGAGGGAATGGGTCCTGTCCAGTCATCTGTCACGCCTGTGCCTGTGGTCGAGAGCTTACAGGTACACACACACACACACACACACACACACACACACACACACATGTGTAGAGACACTGGCCTTGTTGGAATGTTCATGGGATCATTTATGTATGTGAAATGGAAAACATTTGTGCATTCCTTAGGCGTGTCTATATTCATGTGTGTGTATTTTTATGCAGCTTAATGGCGGAGGGGACGTCGCAATGCTAGAGCTAACAGGACAGAACTTTGCTCCGAACCTGCGTGTGTGGTTTGGAGACGTGGAAGCAGAAACCATGTATAGGTGAGTTTTTTTTGGTATTTGCATCCCATAGAACACACACATTCTTACTTGCTGTAAAAATGCAAGAGCTCCAATTCCCAATATATAACCCTCTGAACTGTTTACAGAAGGTGAAGCCTTTAAAACCTGTGGGTAAAGGTGTGACTGAAATGTTAGGATGGGGATTTGATGTGGGCGCACTTAAGAGCTAGTGAAAATAACCAGCAAATGCAGAGTGAAGAGGGGCCACTCTGGTGTTTAAAATGTATTACAATGGGCTCACACAAGAGATGGGTGTACAGAAAGCTGAATGTATGTCTGTGGCTGAAAAAGTTGTGAATATTTTATGGTTTGAAAGGTGCAGTAAAATACAAGTATTCTTGTGGTATTTTTAACACAATAGTAAGAACTGAGCTCATATTCCCTTTAGGCAATTTAAGTAAGTGTAAAATGGTAATATATTGTAAAAGTGTTATACCCATTGCCTAAAATATTTTATTTGAAAACTATTCACTGAGCTTATTATTTAGTTGTTAATCCTACATTGTAATAATTTAATGAATCATTGGATAACTACTGTGAGACTAAGATGTAAGTTATGTAGTTATGATAAGGAAAATATGCATTACATATGACACTGAAGAAACAGACAAATGTGTGCTGTAAAGCTGAAACCCGTAGCATCTAGTTAGATACATTAGGCCTGTAGCTTCAGTTCCAAACTAAATAAGTAAATGTCCTAGCTGAAAAAAACTACATTTGTGTTAATGGGAAAGTTGTGTGATGTAGATTTTTCACAGACTATTCCTTTAACTGACGAACTGATGAAGAGCCTGTTTGTGCTGCAGGTGTGGAGAGAGCATGCTGTGTGTAGTGCCGGACATTTCAGCATTCCGTGAGGGATGGCGGTGGGTGAGGCAACCTGTGCAGGTCCCGGTGACGCTGGTGAGGAACGACGGCATCATTTACTCCACCACACTGACCTTTACATACACACCAGAGCCCGGGCCCAGGCCCCACTGCAGTGCGGCAGGAGCCATCCTGCGATCGGGCAGCAGCAGTCTGCTGGCCACCAGCGGGGGGGGCACGGGCGGAAACGCAGACACGGCCAGCTACGGCACCAACAGCACGCCAAACTCAGTCACAGCATCTTCCTCCAACGCCACAGCCGCTGTGGTGTCATAACGTACACAGGAACACTTGAGAACTCGCAACATGGGAAAAAAAATTAACAACGAAAAAAAGACTATAAGACAAACATTTTGAAAAAGTGCTGCATATTGATTTATTGATTTAAAATCCGGAAGACTTCAGTAAAGAGAAGATGGAATTGTGGAACACCAAGTGTGAAGACGGAGGAGTGGAAAGGAAGAAGATGCAGAGTCGGGATTGTTGGCTCTGCACTCTTCTGTTGGGAACGTGAGTGTGTGTGGTGCTGTGTGGGATGGACACAAAAGCCAAAAAGGCAAAAAGCACCTGCAACTGTAGAAAATCGAGGAGCCGGAACCCCAGCAGTGATACATCCACCATGTACAAATATGAGTGTCAAGAAAGAAGTTCTGTTTCCCCCTTTTGTTTTAACTTCTTCCTTTCTAACCTTCTTTCTTCGTTTGTGTGTTTCTGTGAAGATATGAGATGTGTCATTGCCTGTGGGTGGATCTGGACTCATATGGAGGAAGGTCACATTCAAATTAAAGTTACACATAGTTTTTATGGACCAACGTTATTGTATAAGCTTTAGCAATGGTACATTTTTTTCCATGTTTTTTTTTGTATCAAAACATATAGTATGCTTTTGTTACCAAATAGAGTCTGACTTTTTTTTTTTCTCGTTTCTGGGTATAATTTTTTTTAGTAGGGTTGGGGGCATAGCAGGACCCTTGTCTGGCTTCTGTATAAAGTTTCTTTCATCTCCTCAGCGGACAGATGCTTTTCACCTGTTTGCTGAGACTTCTTCATTTTTGATACTTCTCAATTTTTTTAAATGGGACTTTTTCCTTTTTTTTCTTTTTTATTTGAAATTTTCTTTGGAAAGAAACTCAGAGGGTCTATTTTATATTCTTTTTTTTTTTTTAAACAAAGTTTTTGAAAAGAACAAAAAAGCTTTAAGCAACGCCTCTGCCTTGCCTGCAATATGATGTGAATATGCTTCCTTTAAGGATTTTATATTGTGTGTGTGTGTGTGTGTGTGTGAGAGTGAGTGTGTGCGCAAGCGCGCGTGTAGGTAGTCCAGGAGGAACAGTGTCATCTCTTCTTCCTGTTGAAAAACAATAAACCCAGAAAGCACCACTTGCAATACAGAGGCCTAATATAGGTTTTACATCAATCGTCAAATCAAAATAGTAGCCATAGAGTAGTGCGCAGTTCTACCGCACACGGAGTGGATGTCGCATATCTGCGATCTGAAGCAGCATCACTGCATTTAGATTTTGAGTAACACTTTACTTCAAATCTGCTATAAAACATTGTTGTAACCCTGCCATGAACATGTCATGACAGACTTATCATGACAGATTAACATCATTCAACTAACAGTTTCATGTTACTGGTACTTGCCATGACTTGTATAATACTTGCTTTCGTAATGTTTGATGTCATGACATTAAAGTAGCATGTGACCCAAACTGTCATGACATCAAACACTAACTGTTGTGACTTTTACTGGTAATGGTGGCATAAAAGTATTATTAATGGATATCTGTCATGACCGCTTACGACATGTTACTGGCACGATTATGTCAATGTTTTGTAGCAAAGAACAAGTAAAGTGCTGCTGCATTTTGTTACCCTCAAAGTGTCATAAGTCACGTCTGAACCAGACTTCTTTGTGCTTTCAAAAACAAAATTGTGGCGTTTTCTAAAAACCCTTTTTGTCTTCCTATGCTTCAGTTTTAGTGATCAGTACTTCCAATTTTCTGTCCCAAAAAAAAAAAAAAACAACCGAATGGCTTATTATACTGGATTAAGTCATATCCTTCATTAGACGTGGCCTTACTGTAACAATGTGGTTAGAGTGCAGTTCACGCCTTAAGAACGTGGCCTGTGAACTATGAGCTTCTAAGCTCAGCCTTGTATTTTATTTGTTTTGATTTTTTTTTCTCAGTTAAAAAAAAACACCCTTATCTTATGTATGTTGTCAGACTGTAGATGATAGGAAAGTTTTGCTCTCAAATGGACATACCCAAAGATACTGATACATAGTTGTTTCTGTTTGTGTAAGTGTGTTGGCAGTTGCGGCCTGTTGTACACCAAAATTAGAGAGCTTTATTACATCGGTTTATTGATTTTTTTCTTTCTTGTGGCCTTGCTAACACACTAATGTATGTCAAGATTTATTAACAGCAATTAGAAGTGACTAACAAATCAGCCTGCTCTAGTAGTTTTGTAACATCTTTTGTTTTTTTTGTACAGTAATTTAACTCGTAAGGACCATCAGTATGCTTCCTGTCGTTTTTTTTCCTTCTCTTTTTTCATTGCACCTGAACCTAGCAACTAACTGTGGTATTACTTGTCAGAACAGTTCAGTGTGTGTGTGTGTGTGTGTGTGTGTGTGTGTGTGTGTGTGTGCGCGTGTGGTGTCCGAATTCGTCACTTCCTTATATTGTCCTAGTAGTAACGGGCAAGGGACTAGAAACATGTCCAATAGAACTTAATGGCCTTTAGATATGTGTTTGTCTTTTGAAGATATATGCATACAGCAATACTGTATAGGTCACGTTCTGTGTCTTGGTCTGTGGGAATAACCACTGATTTTCACCAGCCTGATCCACTTCTTGTGGCCACAATGAACAGTACGCTCGTCTCGAGTGGCATTCACTTGCTTCATGCTCATAATTTTAAAAAGGTTTGAAAACATTTTTTAGAGCAACAATAGCAGCCACCCTGCCACAATTCGCTCTAAAGCCTGACTGTCAGTCTGGCCCTCTGGAATCCGTGGACTGGTCCTAGAGAAACCTTTCTGAAGCTCCAGCTTCTTTGTTTACATCACTGTTGGTACATCCTCTCTTGTGGCCTCCGAAAGGAATAGACCCAACATAGAAGTACTGAGGCAGCATTTACCAAGGGGCCATCGAAAGTCTGCAGATTTCTGTGGAATTGACCTCCTTCCTTTCTAGGTGGATTGGTAAATGTGATTTAACAAGACGTTTTGAAAAATTCTTTGAAGAATTAGTGCCCTATCCTGCACTTCCGGGAAAATCAGTCATTTGAATGTCAAGTTATATTATTCGTTCACCCCTAAGAGCTCTGATGAGGTGGGCTAGTTTCTGATACAGCGGCACGGCCTTTCATACGATTATGACAACAAAGCAACATTTGCAGAAAACACACAACAAAGTATGTGTTTGCCAATTTGCCATCCACCTTTTCTAGTAGATTCAGAGCTAAGACAAGATAGTCACACCATTCCCGACCAGAAAGGGGGTTTTGATGCGATTTCTCTTCTTCCCTTGTTGCATTTTGTTTTTTGTACTGATATGAAAACGAGCTTTAAAATGTAATATTGCAATATTTTAAATTATTGTAGAAATGATCTCCCCGTTTAATGTGGCGTCAATATTGATGGAAAAAAGTGCTTTAAGGCCAGGTTGCCTTTATGTGGAAAAATCCCCCCAACCCCCCCCTTTTTAACAATTAATTCAGTATCTTTATTCGAGTTAAGAGTTTTCTGAAGTCTGTCTCCTGCCTTGTCTTTATTTGATCTTGAATCACAATAGTGGCTTGAAGCTGCAGTGGCAAGTCTCATTTAGTTGCTCTCCAGACAAGCCTACGGTAAATGACAATCCTAGCTGTTTTTTTGGGGGTTTTGTTTTAACTGTTTACATGAACTTTTTCTTTTTCTCATTTTTTGTGTTTTTGGTGTGGAGCTTTAGAATGAAGGACTTGTGTAGAAAGCCTACGACTTTAAACTGATCTGGATCAACTGATCTGATTTTTACAATACTTACAGGACTGAATAACAAATGACGCATATATTTCAGTAACGTCCATATCTCAGTTCAAGTGTTTAGAGGTGTGTGTCTTTGTGATGTGAAAAGAACAGTGTCTTTGTAGCTGGAAGCACATATCGTAGCAACAGTCCAATGTTACAGACGTCTCTCCGCGTTCGTCATGAACACACAGTAGGAACCAAGCACCAGATCACTGTCGACTTTTCTATTTCTGACTATACGACAGCTTTTAACTGTGTGATGGTTTTTCACGCATCCACTGGTTTCACTCTTCACGTTTTACTTGGCTCTTCCAAAAGCAGCTGTTTTTTATGATCTCCGATCAAAGTATGTGTGTGCGTGTGTGTATGTCTTCTAATATGCCAAATGACTTTTTAAACTTAGATTTTCATGCACTGCTTAAAATAAATGGCACCAGAGGCAGCTTTGGAAAAAAGTTTCTTTAATTCTGTTAGAAAAGAGGTTGGAAAAGCAAAGGCTTCTTCTCTGTGGCACAGAGTGTAACAAACTCACCATTACAGAACTAAAAGTCCCTCTCTTTCTTTCTTTCTTTCTTTCTTTCTATCTTTTTTTTCTTCCTCTATCTGTACCTGACTTTCTTTCTCTCACTTTCTCACTGTCCTTTTTCCCTCCCTAGCTATTCCTCTCTCCTTTCTTTTTTTCTGTTTAGCTCTCTCTCATTGTCTCTGTTTCTTTCTCTAGTGGTAACGTTTCTCTCTTTCTGTTGAAATCTCTTTCTGTATTAGCTCCACTCAGTTAAAAAGGAAAAATGGACGGACTGAATAGCTTCATTTGTTTTATTACTTCATTGATAGGGGATTTCTCTCTGTGATACCTTTTGCACTTATTCATTTGTTCTTTTTGCCACATGTATTTAGAGAGAATCTTGTTTTTTGGATAAACTTACTTTGTCAATGTGTTAACCATTGCATTTCCTACATTTGCATAAAGCTCACATTGTTTCTTACATACATCTCTCTCTCTCTCTCTCTCTCTTTCTCTCTCTCTCTCTCTCTCTCTCTCTCTCTCTCTCTCTCTCTTTAACACTCTCTTTCTCTGTCCCTCTCTGTCTCTCTTTCTTTCTGTCTGTCTCTGTCTCTGTCCCTCTCTGTCTCTCTGTCTGTCTCTGTCTCTGTCTCTGTCTCTGTCTCTCTCTCTGTCTCTCTCTCTCTCTCTCTCTCTCTCTCTCTCAGTGTGTATTGTTCTAGTGGTAACAAGCAGAGGTGTTGGTATGGTAGTGGTATCAGCCCTGACAGTAGGATCCTGTGCCGTCTGTGATATCTTAGCAATAACGTGAAATAAGGGGACAGTTTTTTTTTTTTGTTTGTTTTTTGTTTGTTTTATATATATATATAACATTAGTTTGTTTCAGTTGTCTGTTTTGTACATATTGCACCTGCTCAGTTCCATATGTCATTAAAGGAATAAAAAAAACTTGCAATATTGGCATAAAAATCCAGAAATAAAAAAATGATAAATATACAGATGTGATTTTCTTTGCTGCTCTCAATACCTTCAGCCTATGACTCCATCAATGGAGCCTCCTTTAATGGCTCGATCTTCATTAACAGTGGTAAATGTAGTGGAACGGTTTAGCACGTTGTGTTGTGCTTTTCAGGGGAGTGTAACCAGGAAGACAAATCTCTCAATATCAAGGAGAAAATCTATCAAAAATCAAGAATTGCAAGAGAAATGTTCACATTAGTTATAGGGGATCCTGACAGAATGCAGTCATTTTCCAAATGTATCAAGTTGTCTAGGGTAATATTTAGTACTCTGTTGAAACAATATACACAGTACAGTAAATGTTAACTACATAAAAATGCATTTTCAGAACGTTATGAATTTTAAACTGTTTCATGAAAACAGTTGGTAGCAGCCAAATTATATCCAGTCAAGTTAACGCTCAAATTCTGCAAAGTACTGTAAATAGTATCAAAAACTGCTGAAAGTAGGATAGTATCATATGTTTAATGCTCCTTATCTTATCCTGTTAAAACTGAAAATCGCTGTTACAGTGTGACACTCTGATGCTGACAAAATACACTGTATGGAAAAAAGTATTGGGACACATGTTTTTCAGGGTTTGGGCTAGACCCCTTACTTCCAATGAAGGACAATGTTGTGGACACAGTTTGGGGAAGAACCTTTTCTATTCCAGACTGTGTCCCAGTTCATAAAGCAAGCTCCATAAAGACATGGTTGGATGAGTTTAGTGTGGAAGAACTTGACTGGGCCGCACAGAGCCCTGACCTCACCCCCATCCAACACCTTAGGAATGAACTGGAACAGAGATTGCGAGTCAGACCTTCTCGTCCAACAATTTATGACCTCATAAATACTCTACAGAATGAATGGACGCAAAATCCCACAGAAACTCCAAAATCTTGTGGAAGACTCTTGTTCCAAGAGTGGAAGCTGTTACAGCTGTAAAGGGCTAACAACTGCATATTAAAGTCTATATATTTGAATGCAGTGTCATTAAAGCTCCTGTTGTACAGGTCAGGTGTCCCAATATATACACATCTAGTGTATCCCTGCTATAGTTCAGATGGTGTTTTTTTAATCTATATAGATAATTTTATTACTAGTCTCTTTTTCGTAAATATGACAAAAGTTTGTCTGGTTTGAAGTTTTTGGAGTTTTTTTTTTTGGGTGTGTTGGATTGGCCCTGCTTGCCACAGTGGGGAGACATGGTGGGCCTAAAGTTGACCTGTGTGTTTAGATTTTTTTGGCTTGCTAGTCACTCAAGGCTGGTGGGATAGACAGGAGAAAAGCTGTTATCCCCCACCGGAGCAGTGATTCGTGGGTAATGTCACTGGTGCCTTGTCAGGACCGCTGCCGTTCTAAATCCTTTTACTCTGTGCATCCTCTCCACTGAGGCTGTTAAAAGCCTTATTCCACTGCCTTTGATTACTGTAGTGCGAGGGAAAGTATTACACAGGAGCATGTTAAGCGCTCCGCACGCGCTCCCACCCAGAGACGGTTCCATTTAACTGCCCAAACATTTTATTGGGTTGCTGTTTGTATATACGAGAGCATCCAGTTCAGGCGCTTAAAAGCTTTATTTAATCCTTTGTACTTGTGAAGGTAGCCGTTTCACTTGCCAGTGCAAGCTGTTGATAGGTATGAGAAAATATCAGCATGACAAATCACAGTGGGTTTTAGATCCTCCAGAGAATTAAATATCATTTATTTTACGCTGCCCACCATTACACATGCTAAGAAATACTTATTAAAGGGCCTGAGCCTACGTTTCTTTTCATAATCTAGTCTGTAAACACTTGTGTTTAGAATGTATGATATACATTCAAAATGTACGATTCATAGAAGCTAAACCTAAAAATCTGCCTGGTTTGGGTTTTTGTGATGTCATAAAAACCAACACATTCATTTTCAGCACACAGTTTAGCCCCATCTGTTCACACTGAAGGTGTTCTAGTCTTTTGCTTTATATATGATGCAAAATATTAAGCAGCCAGTCAGAATACAGGTCATTTACATATGTCTAGTTTAGAGAGTGGTCATGTAAAATTTGAGTTGTGACCATTTTTGGTACAAAAACTCTTTAAAAGCCCCATCTGACTTTTCTTACTGTAAATTGAAAAAAAAAAAATGCCACATTTGTGTTGTCTACAAACCTGCCTATCAGGAGTATGACTACAACATCAGCCACAACATTAAAACCAAGGACAGGTAAAGTGAATAACATTAATGATCTCATTGTGATGGAACCTGTCACTGGGTGGGATATATTAGACAGCAAGTGGACGGTCAGTTCTTGACGCTTATGTGTTGGAAGCAGGAAAAAGAGGCGAGTAGAAGAATCTGAGGTACCTTGACAAGGGCCAAATTTTGATGACTACCTGAGGGTAGCAGGAGTCAGAGCATCTCCAAAACGGTATGTCTTGTGTGGTGTTCCGGACATGCAGTGGTTAGTACCTGCCAAAAGTGGTCCACTAAAGGATAGTAGGTGAAGCACCGGCAGGGTCACAGATGCCCAGGGCTCACCGATGTGTGTGGGAAGGTCAGTCTGTTTGGTCCAATCCCACAGAAGAGCTACTGTTGTGCAAAAGTTCATGCTGGTTAAGGTAGAAGGACGTCAGAACACACAGTGTATTGTATCTTATAACATAGGGGGTGCGTAGCTGCAGACCAGTCAGAGTGTACATGTCAACCCTTGTCCAACACCAAAAGCACCTACAATGAGCACTTGACCTTTAGAACTGGACCATGGAGCACTGGAAGAAGATCATCTGGTCTGATAAATCATGTTTCCTTTTACATCATGTGGACAGCCAGGTGTTTGAAGAACATGACAAAGGGTTTAAGGTGTTGAGTCAGGTTCCAAATTCCTTTGATTTCAATCTGATCGAACAACTTCATGATGTGCTGGACAAACCTGTCTGATACATGGAGGCCCCACATCGCAACTCACAGGAGTTAAAAGATCTGCTGGTAACATCTTGGTGGTAATATCAGCACACCTTCCCAAGGTTTTGTGGAGTCCGAGGCTTGATAGGTCAGAGCTGTTCTGGCAGCACAAAGGGGACCTACTCAATACTGGTCTCATGATTTTATTGCTATGGCTGATTGGTACATTTTTTTCTTCTTATATGTGCTGTGAGTTTAAGGCTAAAATCATTGTGACTAAAAAAAGTGAAGAAAATATCTTATGTCAGTAAAGCTTTCACCAAACACAACTAGACCAAAATAACACATAAAACTTATATTATGACTGTCATGTCTGTACTACAATGTATTTTACAAAAAACGGAATAGATATCATGAAATGCCCATATTACTGCTGCCTATGAGGAAACATAAGAGATTGAAATTTTGAACACATAGAACTACTGTTGAAGGCTGCTGAAATGAAAAAAGTGCATCTACAGGAATGTATTTAAATGGTGTTCTGCAGACATAACACCAAGCAGGTGGAAGTTTAATTAAGCCTTTATTAAGTTTAACATTGTCACCAGCAATCACAAATACATAATCAATTACACTGAATACATACAGAAACTGCAGTATATGCACTATATACAGTAAATTCAGTATATTGTTGCTGTTATAATAAAACCTTGAATCTCCAACATGGTAATGAAGAAACATTCTAAACTTCTGGATTAAGTTTGAAGTGATTTTCAGTCATTTCTGTTGGTCCATTATTCATGAAATGTTCCCATAATACAAAGGGTAGCTGGTACTATCAAATGATGTAATACCAACCTAAAAAGAGAGTTTTTAATACGACAGTGGTGACAATTTGAATGATCTATACACATCAATAATGCTTGTAAGCAATGAAAAGTTGTGGTCAATGCGTTTCTGAAAAACCCTAAATAAAAAAAGCCAGTCAAGAGGTTTTCCAAGAAATGAAGTTATACAAAATGCTACATTTCCCAATGTGCCACTTGTGAGGGAAAGGGCACAGGTGTGTGTGACAGCCCTTCCGCACATGCTTTGATGTTGCTGACAGGTGTGAAAAATCTCATGTAAAGATAAGGAAAGACTGCATGTCAAATAAAGGGTACAAGCTGTGCGGTTCGAGTGTTTGGATAAAGAAGCGAGGGCACATCTTTGGGCGAGACAAACGGCCAATCCTGCATCGACATTCCCAGCAACGCACAACCACCGCAGCGTCAGGGATGACATACAGCAAAACGTGTTTACACATCTCTTCAGATTTATGTGGCAATGACAATAAATCAGGTTTGCGGAGGTGCTCTGCAGCTTTGGCAGGATCCTTCAGTATGTTTCTGTATCATTTACAGGCCGCCCAAAAAATTGTGTGTTCCTTCTGTCGTCTGAAAAATTGCCCAGTGGATAAGTAAATGATATATAGCCCACATAATGTACACAGATCTTCAAGCTGGGGTCTGCGGTGTTAGTTTGGCAGTGTTCTGAAGACCTGTGCATGGTTCCACTATGCTGGAGGTCTGTAAAGTCTCTGAAAGCGCAAGCTGTGCGTTTTCTCAAAACATCTGGACAGCCTCAGTCTCCGTCAGTCTGCGTGCACCACGAAAAGAGAAGGTGCAGCTGGTGGAGGAGAGCTTAAAGGCACAATACCTTTGACTTTTCACCCAAATTCATAGATATCAACTATTTAGACTTACTGGAAGTATATAGAAGCTTCTTGCCAAACCAAATACTTAAGTCAACATTTTGGCAACAAATAAAATGAATGCACGTTAACCCTTTCTCCGAATGCAGCTGATCGGATGTTTGGTGTCTGAGCTTTGCTTTTATAGTGCAAGGCAAGTTGTCTCAAATAGACTCAAATATGAGCTTATTTGATTCTATTTGAGATGCAAAACTAAAGAAACTTCAGACACTAAACTTCAGACACTAGATGTCTTGGCCAGTCTTGGCTAATCAACTTTTTGGAAATTAGGCTATTTTGTATTCTGTCATTATAGTCAAACGAAATATATGACATATGACAAAAATCTTCATTTTATATGAATTTGTCAACATTTTATTCATCCAGTGAGAATGAGATCATGGATCGCAGGTGGGCCATATGACTGGAAAGACGCAGACGGGGCCAAAGACAATCCATAAACTCCTGTGTCTTATGTAAGCCTCGCGTGTGAGTCAGGGCCCTAATGCAGACTGGAGACCCTCTCAAGCCGTTCACTATCATGCTCCATTTGATGCATGTGTTTATTCAGCCGTGACATGCACCCAAAGTTAAACACTGGACTCTGTCTGCCATCAGTCTTTCAATGTTCTTGCCAACCGGTGCATGTGTATTTACGCCTGTCTCGCCTGTCACAATCTGTACAGTACGGTACTTATTCAGCCGTCAGCTGGTCTCCTCCACTAAAGGGTTCAAACTTACTGAAAGTCTTTGACCACTGTAGAGCTGCCTGGATTGAATGTCATAGTCATAGTCAGACAACACTGTGAACAAGTCATTGGCAGGTCATGAAAACTGTTTATCTGGGAAGTAAATGTGTCGTAATGGCACTACAAATTCACAATAAAAGCAAAGATTCATATAGTAATATACTGACTCTGACACTGTTTTACTATTTAAAACTTTTTACATTTCAGAAAGCTACAATATGGAAATTAAGTGTGAGCTATACAAATCACTTACTGTGAGCTATAAAAATCAACAAAAGTTGACGGCTATTTTAGACAATCCAGGGTTGGTGAGGATGGACCTTAGATGATGGTCATTCTAGATCACCACCATGACCCCTAAGATGATCTGTGAAAACAGACCCTGTTGTCTAAAAAAAACTGTGTGCAGCGTTTGACTAAACGGTAAAGTTTTGTTCACTATTATTCAACCTCAATGAAACGTTTTGGACGACTATTGTTTAGTGTTTGTTATCAGCAACATTAGCCTTTCTGACTACAGTTCTAACTACAGAAACTGATAGGCCCAGTAATGGATTGAAACTGAAAATAATGGGCTGCCTCGAGGCAAGGTTTAGAACTGAACACACACATACATTAATTACTGTTTGTTTACTAATATCTACTAATGTTTATTGCATTTATACTAATATAATTACAAATATACGTGAAGGTTTTCCCAAGAAGCACCTACTGCCCAGATAAACAAATGTATTCAGGTGGCCCAAGACTTTTGCACAGTGCTGTATGCCGTAGGAAAGGTGGGTCCTCTAAGCTGACCTGTTCAGGAACAGGTCATTCTTTGACTTTTCCCTTCTACAGGACTACGCTTGTGCAGACCCACGGATGCTGGTGTATGTCAGTCTGGTCAGGGTTCCACTGGAGTGTGCATTTCCGCCCTCCTGCCCGAAGCCTCCTCCACACGCTAGAGTTCCCAGCCCTCCTCCTCCACTGAGACGGGTGCTGCCCCTGGTCTCACTGTCTGTCTCGCACGCGCAGCAGGTGAAGGTGGCCAGCATGCCCTGGCGGAAGCGTTTGTTCATGAAGCAGTAGATGATGGGGTTGACGCAGGCCGAGGTGTAGGAGAGCAGGTGGATGAATGAAATGGGGGCACCTGACAAAAGCCGGTCAGCCCTGCGCTTGTCGAAGGCCCGCCAGGCGTTGACCACAAAGACCGGCATCCAGCAGAGGAAGAAGAGAACCACGATGACCAGCAGCATGCGGATGACTCGCTTCTTGGCCATCAGGTTGGCTGTGGGGCTGTTGCTGCAGACACGGCTCAGCTTGGTCTTAGGGTTGCTGGAAGTTATTGTCAGAGCTTGGTGCTGCTCCAGGGGTTCAGAGCGCCTTTTCTTGGAGGGCTGAAGATAACAGCCATCACTGTCACTGGGCTTCAAGCTTCCAGTGCTGCTGTCTTGCTCTGGGAGAAAAGACACATAGGAGATGTCCAAAGAAAATGACCGCTACAGTGATTACTGTGTGTTTTGAATTAACTTGTGTGACGGCTCTCTTAAATGTCAAGATACTAAAACTGGTTCAAAACACCGTTGCTTCTCCAGGAAGAATTCTTTCTGTACAAGAGACGCATGAATATTTTCAAACTTTAAATAAACTTTATGTAATGCAAAGCTATAGTATACTATATTTGTTGTTTCATAGTAACTACTGAAACTATTCAACATATGGTATAACACAAAACACCATTGTTTTATACCTCGATTTGACTTCCTGTTAGCCATTTCGAACTTAATTCCTCTGTAGAGCTCAGCAGAGATGAGACCATATGCCGTCATCATCACAATCCCCGGGACCAAAAAGAGAATCAGTAACAGGAACACATACCTGGCCAAGAAAAGAGAAGTTGCATGGATAGGCAAATCAATACCTTTTGGAACTCTCTTTCTCTCTCTCTCTCTCTCTCTCTCTCTCTCTCTCTCTCTCTCTCTCTCTCTCTCTCTCTCTCTCTCTCT
>JBBPCX010000011.1:11784830-11813894 GCA_037974365.1 Hydrocynus forskahlii | reverse complement strand
TATATATATGGTGCTGGAGCCTATCACAGCTGCAACGGGCGAAGGCGCGGTACACTCTGGACAGTCGCCAACACGTCGCAGGGCCACATACAGAGACAGACAACCATTCACTCTCACAGGCAAATCTAGGGGCAATTTAGTGTGCTCAATTGACCTATCCCCAATGCATACATGTTCTGGCGGTGGGAGGAAACCGGAGCTCCCGGAGAAACCCACACAGTCACATGCAAACTCCACACAAAAAGACCCTGCGCCTAACCCGGGAGTCAAACTCAGGACCTTCTTGCTGTGAGGCAACAGCGCTAACCCCTATGTATTTATAATTCATATGTAGCAAATTTGTAACAACTATAACCTTGTAATAACACACTTGAAGCAAAGCATAGTGGCCTAGTATTTGGCAAAACAACATTCTTAGACAAACATATGTATGAGCTTAATGAATATCTACATAACAGCACATCTATATAATATTTTGTGTAATGAATAAAGAACAATGTTTTTAAAGAAAATAGAGGACGATTGAAGAGTGGACCTTTCGTTGTTACGGGTGAAAGAGCTGCACACGGAGTGTAGACTGGTTACAGTTGCTAACCTGTAGTTATACAGTATAGAATATATTTAGCACATTATCTGTTTACTATTATTATTATTATTGTTATTAGTAGTAGTAGTATGATTTTTAATATGATGATGATGATGATTATTATTAAAGCACATACAGTAAGTAGGAATCAGTATTATTATTAATATTGTTATTATTATTATTAGTAGTGGTGGTAGTAATAGTACTAGTATTAGCATTGTTGGTATTATTATTATTATCATCATTATCATTGTTATACTTATTATTATTATTATTATTATTATTATTTATTACAAAACGTACAGTAGGTAGGAACCATGTGCTCAGTGTCCTTGTTTCCTCCAGCGTGTGCCCCATAGTTGCTAAGATACGAAGCTTCATCTTCAGATGCTGAATTACCAGATGACTCTGAACCTCTCCAGGGGGCTTTTAGACCACATTCAAAACTCACAATGATGGACGACGGGACGGAGCTTTCTGTCACTATCGCCCAGATTGTCCAGAGACTGAAAGGAGCTCATTTACACTCACACCTGGAGAAACAAGCCCGAGTGAGTAGCTGCCTGGGCTAGCTGCCGTTAGCACAGTCTGCCTGTCCCTGTAGCCCACTGCACTGGAACTGTTTACTGCACTGACTGTAATCATCTTCTACAGCTCTTCTCTGTTTACTTTCTTCCTAGGAATGTTTACACAGTCCGGAGATCAGACTGGAATCCCTAAAAGAAGACGTGAGAAATTTCCTAAGGGCTTCAGGTAGGGAGGGCAGGGCTGTGTGAATTTATAATGCAGGTCTGGTGAAAATTTAATGGAAGCAGGGATGCTGTGTTTGAAAAATTTTCTTCCTGCAGTTTTTCTTCAACATCATTTTTGTAAATGTTCCCTCTTTCTGTTAGGTTGGGAGAGAAAGTTGCAGAATGCGGTTTACAGAGAGCTGCACGTGTAAGTTTCAGTACATCATTTACTGAGTTACCTATTGGATTTAAAAGTAAAATAAAGTGGCCAATTATAGTCACACATGAACATACCACACTACACCACACAGTGTGAGCAATATGAAACTCTTTCTCTGCATTTAACCCATTCACCAAGTTAAGCAGGGGGAAGCCAGGAACACTCATGGGGAGGGGTGTGTGGGGGCCCTGGCTCAAGGGTACCTCAGTGGTGCCACTAGCAGTCCTGGAATTCAAACTCACAAATTTTTGATCGCAGGGGCAACTCCCAAACCACCAGGCCACCAGCTGCCCCAGCTGGATTTGTACTTTCAGTTGATAATATCGTTTAGTTGTAAGCACATATCTAAGTAATTTTTGTTGTACTTGCTTGCATTTTAGTCATTAACTTTTCGTTAATATTCATCTTGGTGTTTTGTTATGTTCAGAATCAGGATCAGAAAACGTTACTGATCCCGGAGGAGATTGCTCACGTTGGTATTCGGTGATTTGTCACACCTCTGACATTTAAAGGTTTAAAATAAAATGTTTTAGACCAAGGATGTATAATTTAATAAAGGGGAGACTTGCACATAACATGTTTCATATCCTATGTTGATAGATGCTGGATGGACTAAGAGGTTATTCTGCATTTCTACTCATTACTCAGTATTAAAGTGATTTTTTTTGTACTTTGCACTTTTTGTAAGTTGTTATTTGAAGGTGCTTTTACCATAGTCATTATTTCACACAATTAACAATTAATGTACAAATATGTGTTTAAGCCACTGGAACCTCCTCTAACTGTATTAAACACACACACACACACACACACACACTGTAAGTACTCCCTTTCTGGAGCTAGTTTATGGCTGTTTATACTAATTTATTGGAGGGAATCTCCTGCACTGTCAGTGAGTGTTTAAGAATGAGAAGAGATGCAATGATTTCCTTCGTGGCGTACAGCCTAGTACAAACCAGACACAAACACTGGCAACGGTATGCAGGTTGTTATACAGGTCCAGTTGACCTGGAGATTGTGAAAAGAAACACTGCTGCATTTTTAAATGATTTTACTTGTCTTTTAGAGTTGTATACGTGCTGTTCAGGTGAAATATCATAAATTACAATTTCACATTAGATGCATGGTAGATACATAGAATTCACATTGAGTATGCACTGAATTTGATTCAGATGTGTACATCAAATATGTAATATTATAAGTAAAAAATGAGGCTAAGTAAACTGGAAGACAAAATGATGTTGATGTAGTGTGTTGTATTCTTGGAGAAAATAGAAATATTATGGAAAAAAACATTTGTATTACTTTTTCATTGTGGCTTTAAAACACAGTGTACCGCATTAACTATTACTGCAACAATTTGTAATTATGCATTCTTCATGTACATTTGTGTCATGTATCCCAAAGTGAGTAGCTGTTTTTACCTCCTCTGTTTAGTGGAGAGTGTGAGTTATATGTAACTCTCTGCCCTGAAAAACAAGAGTCTTTATCAAGGAGCACTTAGCAGCTTTGAGTGATGATGCTCTAGAAACAAACTCTTGTCATTGTAGAGAGCCCCCTTAATCCTTCCCTTAAGTGGGTTTTGGTTCCATTTTATAAGTCTTATGAAGCTAGTTCTGAGACAAATGACCCTAGATGTAAAAAAAAAGCCGGAGTGATACATAGCTGTTGGACATTGAGTAATCTGCATGTCTTCCTTAAGATGGCATGTTTATATAAAATAGAGAGTTTTAAGGCAGTAATGGAGCTTGAGAGAGAACTGGAAGAGAAGTGGAGCTTTTGTTTTCCGTAGCCATTGAGTTTGATAAGCGATGTAAAATGTGACATTTCCTGCAAATATAAAGTCAGATGGCTTTTTTAAAATCCATTTCAGTGCATGTGTATTGTTCAGTTTTAAAGGGGACATATTATGCAAAACTCTTGCATCCTTTTGTATTTCCATTTGGGTCTCTACTGCTACTATAAACACTCCCAAGTGCGAAAAAAACCCCATCCATCCGTTTTCTGTGAATCAATTGAGAGATTTTGGTGTCAGGAATCATATGCTTCTACGAGTTGTTTGGACGCCCCCCATTGTGACGTCATAATAGGGAAATTTGCATAGAACCACCCCTCATCTGTCGAGCCCCCACCCACTAGATTAGTTGAAGATCCGCCATTTTTGTCACATAAGACGCCGAGCGCTACGGCTACAGGCAAAGGCAAGTCACACATGAAGTGTTGTGTTTATCTCACTCTGGGTCCAACTCGGGGTCAAACATATAGGGCTGGATAGCGCCTCTGTTTCATGTGTGTTAAACGCGCAGCGTTAGCATGGGATGGGTGGGGCGTGGCCAGCAACAGCCCTTTCAGCAACATCCCTTTCAAAATGAGCCCTTAAACGTCTCATTTTGAAAGGGACTGAAACTGTCAAGAATAGAGCTGGTGAGATCTCTTTATGTGAGAGTGATTTTGTGCAAAGAACTTAATGAACATGTTTTGTATAGCCCATAGACCTATTATAACTAAAGTAAGTTTTGCATAATATGTCCCCTTTAAAGACTGAACATTCAGTAACTACCATAAAACTTCTATGCCATATATGTAGTTATTAGAGTGAGATTGCATTTTGAGCCCACATATGGTCCATTGCAGAGAAGGATTTGTTTTGGAATTTTGCAGATTGGCAGGAGACTATGTGGACAAAGGTATTGGGACGCCTGACCATTACACCAACAGACATTGCATTCAATTACATAGACTTTAATGTGGAATAGGTCCCCCCTTTACAGCTTCCACTTTTCTTGAAAGCCTTTCTACAAGATTTTGGAGTGTTTCTGTAGGGATTTATGCCCATTCATTCATCCCAAAGGTGTTGGATGGGGTTAAGGACAGGGCCAGTCAAGTTCTTCCACATCGAACTCATCCAACCACGTCTTCATGGAGCTTTTTTTGTGCACTGGGGCATAAAGAAAAGGGCCTTCTCCAAAATGTGTCCACAAAGTTGGAAGCATGGCATTGTTCAAAATTTCTTGACATGCTGAAGCATTAAGATTGTCCCTCACTGGAAATAAGGGGCCTAGACCAAACTCTGTACAGCAGGTGTGTCCCAATAGTTTTGTCTAGATAATGTAATTATTTTGTGCACTAATGATTTTCAGATCTACAGGAAGATACTTAGCGGTAGGTCTACATGTTGGGATTAAATTGCTAGATACTGCCATCAGGATATAACTTACTAGAAGATACACTACACGGCCAAAAGTATGTGTTCTAATTAGTGTAACTGGTTATTTTCTTCGGACTCTAAGCCTGCAGCCACATAAAACAAATAAACATACAGCCATGCAATCTCCACAGATGAGCACTAGCAGTAGAATGGGTTGTGCTGTAAAGCTCAGTGTCTTTCAATGTGGCACAGGGTTTGTCACAGGGTTTGTCAAATGCATGCCTTTTTAGGGCTGCCCTAAATAGTGGCATTATTCTGAAAATGTCCATGACCAACAACAAATATAGACCACACAAGCTGGCAGAATGAGACTGCTGAGTGTGTAAAGCTTACAAATAATTTGTCCTCATGTGCGCCACTCAGTACACAGTTCCAAACTGCCTCTGGGAGCTTCATGAATTGGACTCTAATGAAAGCATGTTCTCTGGAGTGATGAATCATACTTCACCATCAAGCAGTTTGGCACTTGAATCTAGCTTTGGCAGATGCATGGAGATCAAAACCTGTCTGAATGCATAGTGCCGGCTGTACGGTTTGGTAGAGAAAGAATAACGGTATGGAGCTGTGTTCCATGGTTCAGTCCTTCAGTGAAGCCAGGTTGAATGTGTGTTGTGGAGATTGGACAATGCAGCATGGAGAAGAAGCATTCTATAAGCAACCCACTCTAGCACATTTGTGCAATTAGTCCAACCCCTTCTGCCTTCTTGCCCCCCTGCCTGTTCTAGTCTCATTAGTAGACGAATACAGTCATATTTTTTGACATTTAAACTTTGCAAACATTGAATAAGAATTCCAGTATTGTGGCAGTATGTTGGCAGTCCTGTGACTGTCTCGATTCCTCACAGAAACACATCTGGGAACGTTTGTGATTTGTGTGTTTTGTTAATCTCATTTGCACGGTATAGCCCTATTCAAAAGTAGCATTGCGAGGGCCAATATATTGCTATGATCAATAATAAACAATTTATAATGCTGTGCTAGTCAGTAGATGGGTGATTATTTAAAAGTACAATACAGTTTCAGCTGTGTGTGTGTGTGTGTGTGTGCAGTTTACCTCCTTCTGGGCACCCTGCAGCTCCCCCTGAGCACACTAAAGAGCCCTTGGCATACATGCGCAAAGCCCAGGTATGACCTTCCATTCTCACGCTTCTCTTTGTATTCCCTCTCCACTTTCTCTCTAAATCCCTGGTTGCTTTCTCATACTTCACATGTGTGTGACCACTGAAAGTGTGGCTTTCTTGCAGGCAAGCTGGGAGAAGAGGATTCTGAAGAGTCTGAACAGTATGTGCACTGAGCTGGGAGTCCCACTGGCCCGGAAGGTAAAGTCCACACAAATCAGGCCTCACCCCACACTATGAAAACAAAACTGACACTTTTCATAACTTCTTTCTCATTTCAATTGGCTAAACATGAGCTTTGTCCTACAGAGACCAGTTCCTGAGCAGAAAGAACTGACGAACAAATGGAACGAGATGGGAACAGATGAACCAGGTAACAAACACTATCAATCTGTGATAGCTAGCGGGAACAGTTGACACTGATAATTAAGGTAATATTATTTCTCACTTATACTGTTCCTTTAAATCACTGATTCTGAGCTGTAAAGGAACAGTTTTAACTTTTATTTTTTACAATTTTCCCACCACAGTTGCAATCAATCAGCAAAGACATGTTTGATGTTGACATGTTGCTGTCGTAAGTGCAGCTATAAGGCTAATGTTGATAGTAAAGACTAGAATACTAGGACAAGCCACATACAGATCCTCTTTAAGGTCTCACATACTGTCCCATGTTGTTTAGGACCCAGTATGACTTACTGTGAACTATAATTAGAGGATTATGAACCACATCATCCGATCTTTATGAAGACCTGAAAGCAGTTTGAGCCTCACAGCTGCAGTTCTAAAGTAAAGAAACAACATTTTGACTCCAAACATGTCTTGGCTGATCAATCACTTCTGAGGTGGAAAACTGTGTAAATTGATTTTTCTGCCAAACTATTCCTTTAATTCAAAATCAGTGCCACATAAACAGAAGAGTAAATATTTTATTGTGACTTGTTATTGTTATCATGTGTTGTTATTGTGCATTCAGTCTTGTGGGAAGAAAAAGCACATTAACATTTTTGCCATTTTATTGCAATTTTTGTCATTGAAACAAATGGAATGTGAAGGTACACATGAGTCTTTGTATGACTGTATTATTATATGGCAGAATGTAAAGGCTGTAGAAGACAAGAATGTACATACAACAAGTAGAAGTAATGACTGCTGACTTCTGAGGGTTAAAAAAGTGCATGCCTCAGAAAGTGCAAGCCTTACACATAAGCACATCCAAGCAATTCTCAGACAGGTTTAAGGCCCTGCTCAAAACCTGGGACACACCACAGTCCTATATTGCAGTGTTTTTCAGTAATTCACCAAAGGCTTCCAGACACACAAAAGCTTGTTTGGACACAGACTCAGACTCAGCTTCCAGTCTGTTTCTATATTTGAGAGTGGAAACACAGGGTTCCAAGGTCTATAAAATCATTTATTGGTAGTAAATGAGTGTTGGTAAATCCATTCTTGAAACACAGCAGAGTTCAAATAAAGTAAAAGGCCATGTGTCAACCTATCTTTTGAAGATGTTCCCACAACCTACAGTTTTATTATATAATATATATGTTCTGTTTTACATTACATAAAATTGCATCTTCACTCTATACCTTGTATCTTGCGATTGTCCATGTAGCCGGCAATTGTCTTCCCTTGTAACTATAAACAGTAACTTCAGTGTGTTTGGAATTTGGATCTTATTTATAATGTCTAAGACAATAAGAAAAAACGTGGCAGCTGTTTAGCTTGGCTGATCGCATGTACTATTTGTATATCTCTTGGCGTTTTTGATGTGAAGTTGTTAAGAAATATTTTAAATGATTAAATTAGTAAGTTGGTTGTTTAAAGTTTGAAGTGTGAAATGTGAAATGTGCCTTGAGTATGAAAAGCCTTGAAAGTCAAAACTGGAAGAGAACATTATTAACAAACGTGACTGAATATGCCAGCATTGCAGTTGACACTTTGAAACCAGTGCAACCAGGTGTCTGGTTTGTTCAGAGGCACTTTACATATAATTTTAAATCTCCCTCAGACACACAGTCCATGTTTCAGTTGTCTCCTTAGATCCTTCTGTAACCCACTTCCATAATTTCATCTACTAACAGAGCATTAAACAGGTTAATGGAGGGAACGTGTTTGTGTGCCCACACTTTAGTTCCGCTGACATAAGAGAACTTCTTTTCCTAATATTACTAAATTATTGATTGTAGTAACTGAATAATTAGTATTTAGATTACTTACAATGATGAAAAGTAATTATGAATCAATAAATAATTATTAATCATGAATAATAAGGTGGTAAAGCAGTGATGCATTCAAGTGTTTGCCAGGTTTCACTTGGTCTGTGTTTTAAGAAAAGAAACAGGCATCTTTCTTGTTTTATACACTCGGTGTAAAGTAAAAGCAATTTCTTTCACATTTCTTTCACAACATTGTTTATTTTCTCACTGTAAACTTTAACCCTCAAGTTTACCTTACAAAAAATAAATTGAAATGATCACAATTAGTTTCAAGTTAAATCTACCAATTATAACTTAAGTAAAATTAAGTTAATTTTGAAGGTCTGAATGAAAATATAGTAGTTTTATAGTAGTTATATTACTTTTTGTTTCATAATAACAAAGCTTGTCTAAAGCTTTGTAGATGCAAAAAGCTTTATATATAAAATATGTTTAACAAAAAATAGCTTACAAATCATGACAAATCATGAGGAATTTTGAATTTTCCAACTTGGAATTTCCTACTTCCCACCTACAAGTGTTCATGCAACTGTTTGAACTAGGAAGAAATGTTTGGCCACAGTAAGCTTGAGGGTTATTTGTCTTTTGTATGCATATTAAACACTCTAAAAAAAAGCTTTTTACATTGTAATTAAAGAGTGGTTTAGTTTGAACTTTCATTTTGAGAGTTGCTACTTTGACACACTGAATCGAAACTGACTTTCGGGGTGGGAATTCTAAGTTGAAGGGACATTCAGATGGACATTTTTCATATGGTGATAATAACTCTTCCAGTTCTCGCCTGGTCATGAACACATTAGTGCCTGAATGCTATGCAGGGCGTTTTCAGCCTACAGCATGTTGCTAATGTCTTTACACAAATGTGTGCAGTATCCAGAGAGACATTCCCTGTAACAGTGCACTTCAGAAGTCTTCACACTCCTCTCATGTGTTAGCATTATTGCTACTCCTTGTGTGTATTAGTGTATCTCGCAGTGTTTATTTTTCAGCCTTTGCTTGTATACAATTCTCATGTTGATTATAACAGTTCCATAACAATGCTATCAGTTTGCAGTGTGTATGATAACATTTACAGCTGTCTGCTGGATGCTGGCATAAACAGCCTAGCCTGTGAAACCAGAGCATGTCCAGACTGCTGGAATCAGTCCCGATAACCACAACTACCCCTCTCTAAACTACTGCCGGCCTTGCTGACTGCCTCTCTCTTTATTTATTTATTTTTTTTTCGTATGTGATGTGCAGCAACCTATTTGAAGAATGTACTGGCCATCAAAAGTTTCTCATAATGTTTTTTTTTTTCATGTTGTTTTCATAACATCCTAATTAAAAGGCTGTCAAGAGCTTGGAATTTTTCTTTGAAAAAAAAATCAAAGAAACTTCTGAAAAAAGCACTACCTGATTAATTTTTTTTCTGCGTGTCGCAGTATCATCATTAAACTCCCCACCTTTAGACTAACAAAACAACTGACAATGTTGTTTGGTGTTAAGAAAACCCTTATCACACATTTGGTCTTCCGTTATTGAAAAGTGCACTGAAAATAAACATATTTTATTTGGAAGAAGGTAGAGGGTAGTGTGTTCTCAAACTTTGAATGGACTTTTTATCTGAAATATAGTTTTTATGTTAGATGTAAGGCAGTCCTCTTTTTTTCATATTTATGATGTGTAAAGGAAATTGCTCCTCTCACCTGTTCCTTTAGAATAAACCTGTGCTTGCCTGCCGAAGCACAAGATGCACCATCACTGTCTTTCTTTTACAGATCTCAGCAAGTTTAGGCCTGTCTATGCACCCAAAGATTTCCTCGAGGTGAGTTTTGATTGAAAACATCCGGTCCTAATGAAGTGAGTGCAGCACTGGGATATGAAGTAGCTGATTGGATTCCAATGGGAAATGGACCTCTGAATGATTCTGAATTGGCCTGTAAGACGTTATCAGTGACTGACAGGCCTTGCCAAAACAAATGTAGTTTCCCTGCGATCATGATTGATACATGTAATGGATCTGCATCTGCACAAATAGATCATAGGAACCACGAGGTTACTTACACTGTGCATCAAAGGTTTGGGGACTGCTTACCTTTTACAGTTTTAAGAGTAACATTACATATTTGCTTAGCTTCATTTCAGTCAGACGTGAAGAGCAGGTCAGTTAATAATTTGGCCATTTCTTTTATGACCTGTTATTAAACGCATATATTGAACATTTCAACTGCAAAGGTGCTTTCAGCTTCTAAACGGTTTGTGGGCTGATGAATGCTAATATTACAACAAGAAAATAAAATGTATGGGTCTTGAAATTATTCCCGAATAGATATTTTATATCAGTGTTTCATTTTGCAGCTTTTCTAATGTTCAATTTATAAAGGTGCAGTTAATAATGATGCATTATTACTGTTTTTTTTTTCAATATATATATCCACAGTGTTCTTACTTACATATATTTATATATTCACTCTGTACATATATACATACATATACTTATCTAAGTTTACATATACATATATATTTTTCAATACACACGTCCATATTTATATTTCTAGATTGTTCGTATAGTGTACTTTTTATTCTGTACTGTTAGTATAGTTTTTATTCTGTTGTTTTTAACTTTTGCTGCTCTTACCTTTGTACTGTCCACTTTCTGCCATGACGATGCAGATTTCCCACTTTTGGGACTAATAAAGGTTTATCTTATCTTATTTTAAACATTTTTTGCAAACTGATGAATATGGTCATTTATTAAAAAACATTTTGAAAAATTGTCCTCAGGCCTTTGATAGCCAGTGTATGTAAACTTCATATGTGTAGTGTCATATGCAATGAAGAATGTTGTGGTATGCTGTTTCTTTGGTAGGTACTGATCGGTCTGAAGAACCCCAATCATGACAGCAGAGAGGGAATCACTGCTGGGGGCCATTGGGGACTTATTCAAGTCTCCCTCAATGTCCGCGATATCCCACAGATGGTGAGGAATCTTTCTCCTCCTTTCTCTCTCTTTTTTCATTTTCAAGCTCGTGCACTAGTTCCATGTTCTATTACTTTAATTCTTTAATGCCCATGTAAACTGTGTCTCTCTTCTTGTTAATCTACTTTTCTTCTTTGACAACATGGTTTTCCAGTGTCGTCATAGTGCTGTTATATTTATTTGATATATAAAGAACATGATCTAAATTTTTATTTTGCAAAGGTATGAATACGAATATACTTCACATTTAATTTTCTTATTAGTAGTAGTATAATTAATCCATAATAAACTCTTTGCAGTCTGAATTATGTTCTGAATGTATGTGAAGTGTATGATAGAAACCATCAGAGTGCATGTAAATGCACAGTAAATGTTGCATTTGTGCTGGAGAACAAACTGAGTAGCACAAAGAAAAATTCCACATGCTGTTATGTTTTCCTGTGCCCAGTGTTGACCCATTGTGACTCCCCTGGGGGCAGATTTTAATGACTCTGGTCAAAGTGGCCAAAGACGAACTCTGTATTGCCAATGATGTGCTAAATAATATGAAGACTCAAAATAATGTACAATTAGAGCATAAAACAGAAAAAAACCCTTTATTTAATGTGGATGCATGAACCATAATCTACTCCATATATTTTCAGAGAGAAGCTTATTCTGAACTGAGTCTGACATGCTGCCAGCTCGGCATAGATGATCACACACACATCCCCCCAGGTATGCCTTAATTTAGTCCATTCAGCTGTGAAGCAATGGCATGTCAATGGCATGTGAAGTATGTTTAACCAAAAAAAGCAAAACAACATCTAGCTTTGTGTCTCAGCTCTGTACCAAATACTGTAGGTCTCTAAAACCTACCATGCTTCTTGTCTATAGAAAAGCATGTTGTGTTTATGTTTTAACAAAATATTCAAAACGTACATGGAAATTGCATGACAGACATAACAGTAGAATAACAGAAAAGAATTAGGCTTTTGACATAAGTCTGAAACAGTTCATATTTGATTTGTTGTGTTTTACTAGTATGTGATTCATCATTAAAGTCATTGCCACTTACTAACACACAACAACCAACATGGCCTTGGATTATGTATTGTATTATGTAGCCATAAATGAGACCCATATCTGGTTTCATAAAACAAAAGGAAAATGAAAAATCATTGCTATCTGAACAAGACTTTTTTTAATCTCCAAAACATATATTTAAAAAAGTAAATGAAAATGAAATACAAAGTTTTGTTTAGACAGCAAAGATATGCTGCCTGGCTAATCCAGGAGCAGGCAGGAAGTTCTAGGGAGACATAAACACTAATATGGGCCTATCCCTAAATGGTATTACTGAAGAGGTTCTTATTGAAATTACATGAAGCATTGAAAGTTTTCCATCTAACTGAATCATTTTATTGTGTTATCCAGTCTATGTGCTGTGAAGTGAGCACGCTGTCTCAGTTTTTTATTAAAATAGTAAAATGTCTCTCTTGCTTTCTCTCTCTCTCTCGCCCGAACTCACGCTCGCTCTCTCGCTCGCACTCTTGCTCTCTCTCACATTCTTTTTCATCCTCTCTCTCTGTTTGCTCTTTTTTTAACCCTTATACAGATTTGTTTGAAAGTGATCACATTCGTATCGGGAAGAAAGGTAAAAAATCAACAGCTTTATGTATTCCCTCTCTTTACTGCAGAATGATTGTTTGTTTAAGTGCTGGATCTCTCTATCGTTCTGAGAGTATTTGTTTAATCATTCCATTTCAGCTGTGCATAACATTGTTGGTTACCTGGAATTTGGGTAAAAGGGCACATAATCCTCTTTTTTCATGAACCTTTTTGGAGGACACAAGGACATATGCACACACACACACACACACACATGCACAAACACAGCTAGATCTCTCTCTCTCTCTCTCTCTCTCTGTCTCATTCCCAATATATCATTCATTAAGGTGCAAGGCAAACATACACAAACCTTCAGGCCTCTCATCAAATGCTTTGGAGAGAGGTCCAACCACACATGCACATCATATTAACAATCCAGATGGAGAGTGGGTCTTCGTGTTTATGCTTAATATGCTTTTTAACCCTCTTTTCTACACCTGGAATATGTATTCTATGAAACTGAAGTGTGTATGGATTAGCTTTATAGGTCTAGAGTACCTCTTGAGAGTGTCTACAGTGAATCTTTTTCTGTTTGTGTGTGTGTGTGTGGGTGTGTGTGTGTGTGTGTGTGTGTGTGTGTGTGTGTGTGTGTGTGTGTGTGTGTATTAGTGGTGAGTGAGCAGGACAGTGCAGCTGCTCAGCAGTACAGCAGGCAGGGTTGTCCCACCGGCCTCAGAGCTCAGCTATGGGCTCTGATCCTCAATGCTACTAATGAACCCGAGGTAATCCACATGTGAATCTACAAGTTTTCTTATGGACTTATAAGGCTTAGCAAACCTTACAGTGAATGATGTTGCCAGAAAGGGGATGGACATACAGCAGCAGTCAAAGGTCTGGGCACAACAACTCATGAAGGGTTTTCTGTCTTTTCACAAGACATCAAAAAGAATGAAATGGTGCACGGAATTATATAAAGTGACCAAAAAGTGTAAAAAAAAAATGGCTTGGAAATTCATACATGGATGTCAAGCTTTCTTGCAAACATATTTCAAGCATTTAAGCATTTAACTTTGAAATTTTAAATAATCTAGGACCAAATGTGTGAGTGCAGTATTGCTCAAAATATACCTTGACATTATCGTGTTCTCAGTGGTCCTGAAATTGTTGTTCAGTTTACTAAAGCTACAGTTAACCATGCTAACTGCATACAGGACCACCTACTAACTGCATGAATGTGCAAGGGAAGTAGTGGAGCTGTCAACAAGCTTGGGAAGTTCAGAGAAGTTTGGAGATAGTGACTTTAATAAATGTTTTTTTTATGATATTACTCATTATTGAAATTAAGAAAACAAAATATTAAGCATTTAATTCCAAAAAGCTATATACAGTATATCCATTTGTAACACTGATCATTAAAAGGTAAAATTCCACACAGTCCTGGGCACCACTGTTTGCCCAAACGAGAGGAATGTGTAACCAACCACACTTCCAAAATCTCCAAAATCGTCCAAAACATTTTGTGCAACCCTCACTTTGCCCGGCCCTTCCTCAAGTGTTTACAGGGGGACCTCGAATTATGACACAGACCTGTTCCCATGAAAGTGATGTAACCCGAATTTTCATGTGTGTCGAAACACACCCTAGCCTAAATCACTTACCTATCCTAACATAAAAACACAAGTGAACCACAGAAAAGGAAGAGGACATAAATATACTGAACTTTTAACAGTCTCTCTCATACACCGAGTTACTGCGTATTCTGTGTATTCTATGTATTCTTCCACCTCACCCAACCAAACTAGTTCGCCCACGTAGTCTGTAAGTACGACACTAATGGCGTACACCCAAACACTCACGTCATAAGTTTTTATGGGCGTGAGCATGGTAAACTCTAAACGTCGTATGTCGAGGCTGTTGTAACCCCAGGACCCACTGTATGTGTATGTGTGTGTGGGAGCAAAAAGCAGGGTCCGTAAACTGCACTTTTAAGCGTGTATCTTTTTCCATACATGTTTTAAACCAATGTGCTGATGTCAGCAGCTAGATTCAGATGCTGCCTTGACAATGGACATAACTTTCACAACTAGATGCTGTGTTTATTCTGGATTGGTAAATGTACCTTCATTACTGCAGGTGCCAACATAAATATCTCGTTAGCTACAAACTGCTTGTGTGGCAGGATGCTAACACAATCTCTTCTTTTGTTTGTGTACATCAAGTAGCCAGCAACCTGCCTCCTAAAACAATGCTCACCATTTTTAAGACTCATCTCTAGCAGTTAAAAAGGGCCTTGGGTGTATATTTCTGAGTTCCAGGGACAGAAGGGTAAACACATGCTAAAAGGCATTGTGTTCTCATTGGGTTGGCTAATCCTTCTCTCTTTTGTCACTGCCTCATGTTTGCAGATCAGTAGCAGATGGCATGGCAAAAAAAGGATGAGAGAAATCTGTGGTATTGTTAATGTTTTAGATGGAACAATTATGTAACTGGAGATAAAACTGCTGTCTTGAAGACAGTGACCAGGCCAGCTGAAAAAAAGAAGTGACAATGACTCCTGCAGTGTCAGGAAGTCAGAAGAGTATGGTACATCTCTGCAGAACTTCAGCAAGTGGCCACCAGTGGATTGGAATTAAATATTATGAGGACTAATGCCTTGTGAAAATGATGTTCAATCTATCTTAACCTTTCCTCAGTAGTACAAGCAGTAATTTTAGTGCCCAGAGGATTTGAGCTATCAAGGCAAACTGCGTAAGCTTGAGCGTACATTAGGTGGGATTCACAGCAGAAAGAATTGTAATAGCTTTGGCTCTTGGGTTGTAGTGTTTAAAGTCAGGGATATCCATTCTGATATTCAAGTGTGCAGTGATCTGACACATTTCCTGTTATTTATGGTGACTGTTACCCTTGTCTGACCTGCTGTAGCTTTGTTTCCTGTCGGTGTGTTTCATGTCACAGGTGACAAGTCTCGTATTTGACAAACTCCTAGAACCATTTAATTCTTTCCAGCTCAGTGATTTCTTTTAAGACCATTGAGGTGAATTGTAATCTTTCTCTTCTGGCATAAGCCAGGTACTTTATCATTTTCTAAAAGATGTCTACGCTAAAGGTCTGGATATTGATGATTTCTCCTGACAGTTTTCCATGTTTTTCTTTCATTTTTTCACATTCATCCTTCATTTCTTGCCAAAGCAGGGCAGGAAAGGTTCACTTGACTTCCTCCTCTCTGCTTGTCTTTATTTTTATGCTTTTCTCGGGATAATATATTACCTGTAATATTTTTTATAGCCCAGAGGATTTTTACAATACAAACATTTTGGCATGTTTCTTATACATGCATGTGTAAATTACCTTTTATATTTTGACTTTTTAAGACAAAATAAGTACACATCCTGTACAGATAATGCTTTTTTTTCACAAATCTTATTTCATGTTTTCTATTCATTTAATAACTGACTGGGGAAAAAATAACATGTAAAATGAGGTATAATGTTTACATAGGACACATGTCTTTTTTGCCCATGTCTTATTTTTATGTTAAATTCAGCAAATCGCAACTGGACAATGGAATGCAGAAGCGTGTTTATATTTATATTTATTTGTACTTAAACATGTAATCTAAATGGGCTCTCAGTTTTTTTGCATAACGTTGGATATTGAGTTTAGCTGATAGCGACACTTATTGCTGGTCATCACATACATTTACGTGACATATAGATGAATTAGATGAATGTCAAAGTTTGCAAATAATTGCACAGGTGTTTCAGTCTGGCTGGTAATTCCATTTGTGTTGCTTTGTACTTGGGCTGGGCAGTACGGTATCAGTTTTATCATTTGTTGTTGATTTCACCATGTCTCAATATGCTTAAAACCCAACTGAATCATTTTACCTACAGAGCACAATAGGTTAATTTGATTTGAGCACAGCATTGGTGAAATGTGAAATTATTGTATTCATAGTTTTAATAGTACTGGCATTTTTTTTTCATCTGTTTCATTATCAAATGTCAGAAAAATATTGTGAAATGATATTTTGCCATACATCCCACCTCTAATTGTAATGAATTTGCCCAGAATGAAAGAGACTCTGAAGTTGATTGTTTTGTTCAGTGGTTCACGGGGTATGCTTTTAATTAATTTCATTTAAACCCCTGCTGTTTAATTGCAGTGCTGGTATTAGTATATAGTATTACATCATTCAGATTAGATTCACTTACCCGATTTTTCCCTCTTGGCAGGACATCATGCATTATGAGCAACTGAAGGCTGCAGTCATACACCATGACCTGCTGGTGGACAATCTAATATATAAGGTAAAGGCACACGCACACCCACACCCACACACACACACACACACACACACACACACACACACACACACACACACACACACACACATTTGAGACAAAAACATTGTTTAAGAAGTGTAGTATATTTAATAAAAATAGATTTTGTGGCTATTTGATTGATTCCTTGAGGTTTCCTTAACTAGATTTGATGTTCCAACCAAAGCTCGAAGTCGTCTTGTTCTAAGGTCATGTTTTTCTTAAAGCATATGAACACAGATTAGATCTGGGCATGAACAAAATATAATAAAAACTATTAGTAAAACCAGCACAGCTGAATGAAATCCGCCATAAAATTTCCACTTATCTATACAGCATGTGTGTTATCTGTGGTGTGCCTTGAATGCCGGCATGCTTGTTTGTGGGTAGCACATGTGCCTTAGTTAGATTAGACTCAGACTAGATTTGGCAGTCATTTTGAATGATTGATTGTCATAGTTTCTGCAGAAGGCATTTATGCTTCATTTTCATTTGCCTTAGGATGTGAAGCTGACTGCAAGTAATGACGATTATTACTTTGTGTTTGAAGACTTCTTGTATCAGGTCAGTGTTGGTCGGATATATGTTTTTCAGTCCTTTTCTTTGTCAAGGTTTGTTAACACCCTACTGGTCCTACGTGTACCTTTTCAGTCATACGTACATGCTTTGTATTCCCTTTTATTTACTTTCTTTACTTCAGTAACACTTGCAGTGTCTTGGAGAGATACTATTGTCAGAAAAGAGCTCTCTGTGATTGTAAACCAGGCCTCTAAGAGGACAACATCTATTCAAACCCATACTTTTTACTTCTGTATCTGATTAGGCTGTCCTGGATAATCCTAAATATAGGGGGATCCTAGCCACATTATTATTTTACGGTTTTAAATTATGATAGTTTAAACATTACTGTTTTCATGAATTTTATATTTACAGTTAGATGCCTGCAGTTTTATGGGTAAGCACATCTGACCCAAATTCGGCTTCATATAAATAATTTAGTTGTACTGTCCCACCAGGAAAAGCATAGACAGCAACTTTGGTTAACATAATCATTGGATTTTTTGTTACATGGCTGAACTCTGGTGGTTTAAATGTAATTACACAACTAAACTATTTTTTTTACATAGCTGCATGAAGAACTACAGTAGGGGAAATAATTATTTGATCCCCTGCTGAATTTGTAAGTTTGCTGACTTGGACAGTCTCTAATTTATAGTAGTAGTTTCAATTTTTATAGAGAGAGACAGAATATCAACCAAAAATCAAGAAAAAACATGTTACATAAAAGATATAAATTGATTTGCATTTCACTGAGTGAAACACGTATTTGAAACACAAGCAAAACACGACTTAGTACTGGGTGGAGAAATCCTTGTTGGCAAGCACAGCAGTGACGTTTCTTGAAGTCGGTCACCAGGTTTGCACACATCTCAGGAGGGATTCTGGCCCACTCCTCCTTACAGAAACTCTCTAAATCCTTTAGGGTTCTCGGCTGCTGCTTGGCAACTCGAAGCTTCAGCTCTTCCACAGATTTTCTATAGGATTGAGGTCTGGAGACTGGCTAGGCCACTCCAGGACCATAATGTGCTTCTTCTTGATCCTCTCCTTTGCTATCTTGGCAGTATGTTTTGGGTCACTGTCATGCTGGAAGACTCACAACCCATCTTCAGTGTTCTGGCTGAAGGAAGGAGGTTCTTGTCCAAGATTTTACGGTACATGGCCCCATCAATTGGCCCCTCAATGCGGTGAAGTCATCTGTACCCTTAGAAGAAAAACATCCCAAGCATAATGTTTCCACCTCCATGCTTGACTGTTGGATGGTGTTCTTCAGGTCGTGCTCAGCATTTCTCTTCCTCCTAACACGGCGGATCGAGTTGATGCCAAAGAGTTCGATTTTGGTTTCGTCTGACCACAGCACTTCCTCCCAAGCCTTCTCTGAATCATTTAGATGTTCACTGGCAAACTTAAGATTGGTTGTACTTGTGCCTTCTTGAGCAGGTGGGTGTGCCTTGCAGGCACTGCAAGATTTCAGTCTATGATGATGTAATGTGTGACCAATGGTGTTCTTAGTGACTGTGGTCCCAACAGCTTTCAGATCATTAACGAGCTCCTCCTGTGTAGTTCTGGGCTGATCCCTCACCATTCTCATGATTGTCCTCACCCCATGAGGTAAGATACTGCATGGAGCTCCAGACTGAGGGCAATTGATGGTCATTTTATATTTCTTCCATTTCCAAATAATCGCACCAACTGTTGTCACCTGCTCATCAAACTTCTTGATGGTTTTGTAACCCATTCCAACCTCGTGCAGGTCTACAGTCTTTTCTCTGACATCCTTTGACAGCTGTCTGGTCTTGCCCATGGTGGTGGAGCGGTTGGAATGAAAGAATGTGATTCTGTGGACAGGAGTGCTTTATACACATAACGAGTTAAGATCAGGAGTGTCTGTAATTGATAGATTGATTGTAAGCTGTGTGCAACATGGACACACAGCCAGTCTGTGGGAGTCAGAAGGGGCTGGGTTGTAGGGGATCAAATACTTTCACTCAATGTCACTTTATAACTTTTATGTTACATGCTTTTTCTTGTGTATGTTTAGATTCCTCAAAATAAGCCTCTATGTACAGTGGTAACTTTTCATTCAGTTCAAATCATAAAAAATTCGTCCTCTTTAACTTACAAACACACACGTGAGATTGAATGTTTAAAATGTGAGCCTCTGGCAAATGCCCTTACTTTGAAAAAATAACTCATATTATTTTACACCAGACTTTTGTTAGTATCACCCATTGCTGCACCTTCTAATGGTTAAGAACTGAACAGAAAGTGGAGTTCATGGGAGCAAATTATGTCATCTCTATGGAGACTTACCACAGGCCACAGGTGTGAAATGATTAGAAGGCTGAACATAAATATTGGTTTTGTACAAAGTCTCTGAGCAGATAAAGAATTTGTCTGTTGATGTGTTGTGCAACAGAAGTACTGTTTAGAATCATGGTTTCAGGCAGTATTTTTAAAAACCTAAGACTATCAGAAATAAGAGAAGTTTATATATACAAGTTTATTTACGTTGTCTGTAGCAAATTTTGTATCTTGGCAGTAATTAAAAAATACTAGGGCCAGTAATGTGAAAAATAGAGATTTAAAACATTTCCTTTGAAACTATTATTTTAATGTCTGCTATGTGGCTTTGTGGGCTGAGCATGTGCTGTTAAGGGCTGCACTCTTCAAAGGTAATGTTGTACAGCAATTTGTAACTGATGTTATGAAATAAAAAAATATATATATGAAAACATCTGTAGTCAGGAAGGACTTTGTGATTGTGTGTGTGTGTGTGTGTGTGTGCGTGCATGTATGATTTTGTATAACAGGTATTGCTGTGCTTCTCTCGAGACACTGCAGTTTTGGAGCATTTCAGCTACAATAGCGCCACCCCTCCTAAATCCTACATCCAGGGTAACCTGCTCAAGTGCATGTGTGTGTGTGTGTGTGTGTGTGTGTGTGCTTCATAAATTAGTGTATGATTTATTTATCTAATAAGCAAAATATTCTCTTTACCTTAGGCAAGACTGGTGCAGAGGAGTTTGCTTTGGTGTACCCTCCCAATGGTACAGTTTATCAATCAGTTACTTCATGCAGCCATCCAGTCACTTACGTGGACCATTCTGTGTTATTTAAACCTTGGAAGTCACGTTATTGTCAGAAATATCTGTTTTTTTTCCTTATAAAATATGAAAAATATCTTTCAAAATAATGAAATATCTTGCAAAGGAAGATATTTCGCCATTTTCATCAGCTTAAAGTCAGTTTTGTTTCAGGTATATAAAAGGTTTTTAAAGGTTTTTAAAGGTTTCTACAGTTTAGGAGGTCTTAAATGTGTTCTGAATGGTGGACGTGGATGATTATATAATGACTGAGAAAGCTGAATAACTTTGAGAACAAAGTTGCTCTTAAAGTAACATCCAGAAATCGAGATCAAATTTTTAGATAATTCTGGTTTATTATTGATCATTTAAAACTTCTTGATGTGCCCAAAAACCTGAAATAGTAAACAGAACAAATATTTTCTAGCTTTTAGAAAATTACTATTATTATTGAATTAAATAGCAATTTCTCATATGACAAGTAACTTGGACGATAGTGCACATGCTTGCCTTGCAGAAAGAAAGAATTTACATTTTTGTTGCCTTTCTGACATAATTTATTTAAACCTGCTGGTATAGCATGTGAATCAAATGTATTATTTAACAATGTATGTTATTATATCATTTTTTGTGCAATTAATTAATAGAGCAAATCAACAGTAATAACTCTTGAGTTGATGAAACAGCACCACTGTTCCACCATGTTAATAAAACATCAACTTACTTACAATACATGCCTCTTTTTTTGTTATTTAGGTGTTATCCCTTTCCATGGCTTCTCAATGTACGGTGAGTCTTCTGAATACATCAGTGAAAGGTTATTGGGGACATATGCTGAAGTTTAGTTTATATTTAAACTGTTCTTATGTGTATGTGTGTATTCATGCAGTGGCTCCTCTTTGTTTCTTGTACAATGAGCCATCCAAGTTGTACAGTGTATTTAGGGAGATGTATGTGCGCTACTTCTTCAGACTGCACGCCATATCCTCCTCCCCCTCAGTAAGTACATATTACAGAATGTGTACATACTGGTGGCAAATGTGTGCTTTAAGATTCATCTGTGTTCACACATGTGTAAGTTTGTGTGTGTCTTTTGCAGGGCATAGTTTCCCTTTGTTTGCAGTTTGAGAGGCTTCTTCAAACTCATCTTCCCCAGCTGTTTTATCATCTACAAGAGATAGGGGCTCAACCGTAAGTCTGAATCATGTGCTACTGATATATGTCAGCAATCTACCTAGCATATTACACACCTGTTTATGTACATATTTACATATGTTTAAGACAAATATAGAATTGGATGTGTGCCTCTGTGTTCTACTTGAGATTTAGATGCATAATAGTGTAATGGTGCTTTTAGAACTAGACCATATGTGCATGTCATAGTGGTTTCTTTATTTAAACCTGCAATCAGAAGGTTCTGGGTTTGAATCCCAGTACTGCTAGTTATCACTGATGTACCCTTGAGCAAGATACCGTCCCCACACGCTGCTCCCTGGGCACCCCTTTTTAGTGGCAGCCCTCTGCTTCACTTGGTGACTGGGTTAAATGCAGAGAAAGAATTTCACATTGTTCACACCGTGTGCTGTGCTGTGGTGTGTTCACCTGTGACTATAAGGGGCCACTTTATATTGTTTATAAAGATCCTTAAACAGCAATCTTACTCTGAGTAATCAAATACAATCTAGGCCCAGAGGAAAGATATCTCGTATGCAGTGTTCAGATGGCTCCACCTAGAGTTCATGCCATGCAATTACAAGTCTTCCATCTAAAACCTTTTTAAGGACATAGCTTTTAAAGTAAGAAACAACTTTTGGAGTGAGTAATGTTTTGATAAGATCTTACAGTTAACTGCCTGTATGTGTGTGTGTGTGTGTGTGTGTGTGTCTGCTTGCTTCAGATTGCGTATTGCCTTCAAATGGATGGTTCGGGCTTTCTCAGGATATCTTTCCACTGACCAGCTGTTGTTGCTATGGGACCGTATCCTCGGCTATGATTCCTTAGAGATAGTTGCGGGTGGGTCACTCCTCCTACACAAACAGCCTTTATCACATTAGAGTCAATATCGTCGGTGTTGCTTTTTAACAGAATTTTTAGGATAAATATTTTCACATTTTCTGTTAGTTGATAAGTTAGTTAGAAGTACATAATTCATTTATCCACACTCTGCCTAAAAATGTGTATATTGTCATTGTTCTGTAGAACTCGCAACAGTTGCTGTGATTGTGATAAAGAAGATTTGTGGGTGGAGAACAAATGGGAGCTTTGTAATGTAAATTAGCAAATATGAATCTGTTTCACATCCAATACACCACTGGTCACCAACTCTGGTCCTGGAGATCTACCTTTCTACTTATTCCAAATTTTCCACCCCTGCTTTAGCTAATGAACTTCATCAGAAGCCCCTGATTGGCTGGATCAGATTGGCTGGATTGGGTTTCTGAAGGGAACCTTCCAGTAAATTATGTTAAATGTGTGACACACTGAAATAAGTCATCATTCGACCCTAAAATTTGATATGCTGTTTGTCCGTTCCTGTTCCCCGCAGTCCTGGCGGCTGCCGTCTTCGCCTTCCGATCTGAAAATCTGATGGAGGTGACATCACTTGCCTCAGCTGAGGTGAGTGTGCGTGTGTGTTGCATACGAACGTGCATGTGTGCTTATGAGAGAGTGCGAAAGGTGACCGAAATAGCGCCTTGACTCACAGCCAGCGCCAGTAACCTAGTCTCACCAAGACATGTCTCAGAATCGCTGGCCTGGCCACTTTTAAAAGTGGACCACACTCCTCCTTGGCCCCTACACATCCAAAACCAAAAGTGATCAAAACCTTTTGCCTTCATTTTTTGTTTTGTTTTTTTATTTCATTTTCATGATGAATAAGCTGATAGAAAAGGCCCAGAAAATTACATCATAAACTAAGAACATTTTTCCTTCCCCTGGAAAAAGGTTTGATATTTTATTTGAATGTCAATGATAATGAGAACATGCTTCACAGTGTGCACACATATATGTTACAGCTGTTTATATAAAATGTAATTGTGTCCATTTATGTTCTTTTTGAAAACTAAATGAAAAATATGAGACGTAAACTTTGTTTTGAATTTGTAACATTTGTGTCTATCATAAAATTATTTAATAGCATTTTTAAGGACAGCATAATTGGTTATGGTCTCAGGCAATGGTTTGATTGACAGCTGTAGTAAAAGTTCATCTGAGCTACTGGCAGTGGCCCCTGGCCATAATACTCAGTGACGCACAGGCCTGGGCCCTTGGGCAAAGGGAAGATGCTGCTAGACAGTATCTGCTTGCTCATATAGCACCAAGCCCTACTGGAGAACATATCATAACATGCTGTATTTTTAGCACTTAGGGCCTGGGCCTGAAACTTTAGAGGCTTGCAAACATGATAGGAGCCCCTAAATTTACTTGCCTCTGATCCCAAAAGGCCACAGCTTGAGAACGCTTGATTCCACACCTCCCCCTCGTCTTTGCCTTCAGGTTCCACCACTGAACCTGCGGGGTAACTAGCTCCACTCGCCGCAGCAAACTCGGCCTCTCACTGAGGATGAGATGCTTTGTCTGAGTGGATATCAGATGCCATTTTGTGAAAAATGCATTTGGAACAGAGGGAAAAGATTTTTCACAGAGTAGACCAAAAGACTTTTTGCTTAAGCTTTTCTATTAATTCCAACATTTTTTTACGACCCTGGCCTATAAGTGGACAGTATAATCGGATGTCATCTTTATTGTGATACATTACAAGATGTTTTTCTGAGTAAATAATGGGTCCTGAGTTTGCCAATGGCCAGTTGTTGTTTGCAAATGTTGTAAAAAATGTAAATATGGCTGATTCGCTGCTGACTTTGTTCATTCCAACTTGTCAAGTAAACTAAATATTGTGATTACAATTGACAATGACCCATTAGTATAGTGGACACTCACACTGTGTGATTCTTGATTTTTACCTCTTAACCTTGAGTGATAAGGGCGCTGGGCTGGAGCCTAAACGGTCGAACACTAAGAAAGGTTGACTGGTGGCCTGGTGGTTAGGGAGTTGCCCCTGCAATCATAAGGTCATAGGTTAAAATCCCAGGACTGCCAGTGGCACCACTGGGGTATCCTTGAGCAAGATACCGTCCCCACACACTGCCCCCTGGATGTTGTATCACTGGCTGTACACTTTCACTTTGTGAATGGGTTAAATACCAAAAAAGAATTTCACACTGTTCACAATGTGGTGTGTTCACGCATGACTATAAGGGTCACTTTACTTTAGATGCTAATCATATGTGCTTCAATAAAAAAAAAAAAGAATTCTATATCTGCTCTTGAAAAGAAAAAAGGGGTATTGTGCCACATCCCTCACTGGAATACATATTTTACGTTGTGAAAATGCCCTTAAATAACCAAACTTCAAATTATATCAATTTTATCTGCAAATGTTTTTCTTCTGAAATTTTAATTCACGTTTATTGTTGTCATCCTTTTTTGACACAGGCTGTCCTTGCTGACCTCTCAACCCTAAAGGTCATGCCTCTTCTGCAGATCTTCCTCTTTGCATAAGTCACGTGCGTGTGCTGCCTTCGAGTGGCGTGCCATTCTGTTCACCCGTGCCAACTAAGTCATTTGCAATGACTAATAACCTTTTAAATGTAACAAGATAATGAAAACATAAGCAGAGCAGAAATACCATTCAGAAACTTGACTTTGTGTTTTAATCAAGCTTCAAGTCATTCATTCAAGCAAATCCCACATTAAGATCTTTCAGTAGATTTTTAAGATACGGCCATTGCAGGACTGGCCTAACAGCATTTTCCTCGAACACTTGTTGTCATAACCAACCTTAAAACAATAATACTTAAAGCATTTTTTGGTTCTTAAAGCATTTTTCGTTCTTAAAGCATTTTTTATTTCACTTTGCATGTGAGTGGAGAGTAATCTTAAGGATCCACTCGAATTACTTTACTGCATTCTTAGCTATATTTTTAAAAAATGTTTAGCTAAAATGTTATGATTTCAAACATGCTATAAAACTGTTTATATATGAAAAGCAAAGCACTAATATTCTCACCTGAAGCAGCTACGTGACAGAGATCATCTGTGTTATGTCAATTTAGTCAATTCAGTACACAGCAGTGTTGGCTTGCATGTAGCAATGTTTATATCCGCCTGCATTCGAAGCAAAACATTTTTGAAAATGCCATTTATTTTTCCCTCAGAAAAAGCCAGCTTTCCTTTTACTAAATATGAGCATGCCTACGGAATGGCAACCCAGCTTGAGAGGTCTATGATAAACCGAATACTAATGTAATATGTGAATCCTTGAGTATTCAAATGAATTAGGCCGGCCCTATGGACTGTGTCAAATTACACTCATAGGTATTAGTAATAAGTATAGAAATATACAGCTTGAACTCAGACACTTATGTAGTGCTGCTTTTGCCAACTTATTAATTATTTCTGACATGCTTACGTGTAACAACTGTCCACCAATGTTATGCCTTATCTGACAGTGTATTATTCACACTCAAAGCTAAATGGAAAATGAATGCTATAGTATTTAGTGTGATATTTAAATATTCGAGTCTAAAGCACGTATACTTTAACATCCACACAGTAAAAACTTACCTGTGTCACTTTGACACTGTTACCGGACTGTTTTATGGCTTGTACTGATGACGTGCCTCAGAGCCAACAACCTTCCACTCTCGTTTAATATCCTTAATTGTAGTTATACGTGCTGTACTGAAGTTTTGTTTTTAACTGATTTGAGGATTTGTAATGCAGATTATGGAAAATGGTCATGTTAATATGCTTTTATGTAAATTACTTCAAACTGGATTATTATATTATGTAAGATAAGTGTAACCTTTAAGTGTATGACACAGGTGGGGAGTCACTTATTAATTATTTTATGTTTTCATGCTGTATGAATATGTTCATTGACATGCCATTGATATGATGTTTCTTTGTATGTATAAGCTGTTAAATATTTTGAAACAGATCCTCAAAGTTTATTCATTAAAATTATTTAAAGCACACACCTTGTTTCTTTGTTGCTGCCTGGTACAGCTTCTAGGGCCTGACTGACAAATCGGTTGGCCAGTAATATGAGCTGATATAATCAGCCCACTGAATTCACTGGAACCAGTAAAGATCAAGCACCCGTAATTAGTGGTTTGTTTTAGATTTGTACAAACACACACTACAGCAGCCCAACTAACACAACTGGATGACAACTGGCATATCAGTCAGTCAGCAAAATCATATCCATCAGTAACAAACTAATTACGTCTATTAGTGTCTATTAAATTTTGAAACTGTTTCCGCAGCCAAAATCAGTAAATGCAATTTTTAGCTCCTTGAGATTGTTATCGTCATGAAATTTTCATGTTGCCTGGGCCCGCTATTCCAGGTTGGATTTTGTTACAGCCCTAATCTTCTGGAGCTTATGGGATGGTTATCTAATCGTTTTTTTAGGGTCTGTGTAAGCGAGGGGTGCTGTACTGTGTAACTGCCAACGGGAACACTGAGCTCTTTTGGTATCACCATCATTAACTCACAGGTAGCTCATAGCAAAACTCCTTTGACATATGCTAAGTCTGTCTGTCCCCCTGCAGCTCGGCTGGCCGCCTGCCTCACGCTCTTGCTCGCTCATATCAAATTATGCCACTCGTCAGTTTTCCGCCCTGCTTCTCGCTCCCTGAGCCTCGGTCTCGCTCCATCTGCCACCTGTTTACCCAGCTTCCCACGGCCTGTTCTGCTTATCGCCAGGGAGATGATGGTCACCAGCCCCCGTCCTTTTTAACCCAGCATGGCTCTGGGACCCTCACTGAAGTGACATGCCCCTGCTGGCCAAAAAGAGGCACTTCGGGAACTCTGTGCCACCACTCATCACTCCTGTACTGTTCCTCGATGAAAGATTTCATGTAGATAGCACTATCATGTTTCCGACATATCACTTTTGTGTATTTATGTAACATTTGCGGTGCGTTCTAGCTCATCCAGCTGCGTATGACGATGAGACTCATTGTCATCAGGTCATTAAAGAGGCCCTTTACAGGTTTTCCAGTGGCTGCCATGATTGACTATAGATGCCAGTAATAACCAGTAGAATAGACAGTTAAATACGGCTCCAGATGGTTGTAAAGATGATGATTTTCTTATTACTATAATTAAAATATTGATTGATAGCCAAGTAATTTCTGAAGTGTCTCTACTCGTGTTTCAAGAATGTTAAAACTGAATCTCAAGTGGCTTACCACTAGTTATATCGTGGACTACATAAGTGATATATCGTTCACTATAAAGCAAGCAGTCTAGTTTGTTAGTAGCAAGCCGCTTGAGATTTAGTCTTAACTGTGCAATGCAGGGCGCCCCAGGAATCCACTCGGCCGGCTGCTGAATCCTAAATTTGTCTCTTGGACTATTTACATGTATAAGCCATTACTGTGTGACACATGTAGTGCACTACAGCAGGAAACCATTTAAGATTCAGATGGATAGCTAGCCTCCTACAGTGTATTGCTGGTACGTGTATATGCCATTTTTCTGTGACTTACTTAGTGCACAAGATAAGGAGTAGGAAGCTATTTAAGATCCAGTCTTAAGGTCAGAGCATTCTGACTAAACACCAACAAAAACAAACTGAAATGTCTGGTTGCAGTTTTACTGCTAGGAGAATTAGAATATTATCCCTCATTCACTCAGGTCACATTAGTCCTTATTTCAGACACTCTTAGGCCAGCTGCAAACGAAACAGTCTTGTACTAAGGCCTTTAAAGTAGATGGCTACATGGGTTTCTGGACTATGTGTCACAAAGTGCAGTATTTAAATGTCAAAGCCCAAGTGGTGCCGAAGGCTCCAGTTTTTTTAACCCAAGAATGGCTTCAGAACATAGTCCCCCCAAACTATGCAAACCTCCCATGCTAGTTCGTATGGGTTAAAGTGCAAGAGCAACAGTGTTTACTTGAATGTACAGTGTTCACATTTAAACTCCTTAGCATCCTTGTAACTCAGAGGACCCAATGATGCGTAGTGCAGTGTGTGTATAGAATCAGACAGTGGTGTGTAGTGCAGTGTGTGTATAGAATCAGACAGTGGTGTGTAGTACAGTATGTGTAGAATCAGACAGTGGTGTGTAGTGCAGTGTGTGTAGAATCAGACTGTGGTGTGTAGTACAGTGTGTATAGAATCAGACAGCGGTGTGTAGTACAGTGTGTGTATAGAATCAGTCAGTGGTGTGTAGTGCAGTGTGTGTGTAGAATCAGACAGTGGTGTGTAGTGCAGTGTGTGTATAGAATCAGACGGTGTGTAGTGTAGTGTGTGCATAGAATCAGACAGTGGTGTGTAGTGCAGTGTGTGTATAGAATCAGACAGTGTGTAGTGCAGTGTGGGTATAGAATCAGACAGTGGTGTGTAGTACAGTGTGTGTAGAATCAGACAGTGGTGTGTAGTGCAGTGTGT
>JBBPCX010000011.1:11769627-11782802 GCA_037974365.1 Hydrocynus forskahlii | reverse complement strand
GTGTATAGAATCAGACAGTGGTGTGTAGTGCAGTGTGTGTATAGAATCAGACAGTGGTGTGTAGGGCAGTGTGTGTAGAATCAGTCAGTGCTGTGTAGTGCAGCGTGTGTATAGAATCACGGTGTGTAGTGCAGTGTGTGTATAGAATCAGACAGTGGTGTGTAGTGCAGTGTGTGTATAGAATCAGACAGTGGTGTGTAGGGCAGTGTGTGTATAGAATCAGACAGTGGTGTGTAGGGCGGTGTGTGTGTGCAGGGAGCAGACAGCGGTGTGTTTTGCAGTGTGTGTGTAGGGAGCAGACAGTGGTGTGTAGTACAGTGTGTGTAGGGAGCAGACAAGTGGTGTGTGGTGCAGTGTGTTTGCGTGGTGCAGTGTGTTTGCGTGGTGCACTTTAAATCAATTACACAATCATTTATAATGAATAGATTGCAACATTTATTTTACCCCTTATATGGATTAGACACCCATTTGAGATTGAACCTTTATCCTCACTCTCGCTCATTTTCCCGCGCTCTGTGAATCAAACGCTCACGCAGGGACTACCTCGACAGCCAATCAGATCCTGCCATGTTGGGACAGTCTGGCCAATCCGCGCGCCCCTAGAGGAGGCAAACTCGCGAGCGGCATTGTGTCTGCGCGGTGGGCACGGTGGAAGTTTTGGCCCCTATTATCTCCCCGTGTCCATCTGCAGCCGTGCCGTGTCATTCATTCAGGCTTCGGCTCAGGTGGTCCACGTGCACGTGCAGGTTATAGGGGGAACCGTGACAGAGGAATGCGAAGAGGGGGGACAGAAGGAGGAAGTGTGGGACAATAGAGCTCCGTGTTTTTGTGCGTCACCGTGCCGGGAGGATTCCTGCTCACCCCCCTTCCACACACACACACACACTCATACACACACACAAAACTTGTGGCGTGTCTACCACATACCGATAGTGTTATGGTTCTGCATTTTTACCACAGTTGATTCTGATTCTCGTGAGAGGACTGGACTGGACAGGACATACAGAACAACAGCACGAGCTGGGGTCTGATAACGTGAAGGACAGACACCCCGTGCTTACCAGTAGGACCTTCATTCCAGCTGTGAGCAGGATGACTGAAGCGTGTTTGTGTGCAGTCCTCCTGCTGGATGATTTGCATACGGACTTCCGTGCCCCCCCTCGCTCGGTTTCACTTCTGCGTCTCTGAGAGAGAGGCCAGAGAAGAGGAGCAGCCCGGGGGGCGAGCTGCACACCAGGAGCTGACCGTGGGACGTGACTGAGAAGCCCCCCGTCTCGTCTGGATTTAAATGGAAGGACGGGCTCCCAGAGTGTCCCTCCTGGAGGAGGATCTTCATCTTCTCCGAATGTGAGGCTCGGTCGTCCTGCGTGGAAGAGGTCCAGACCCTGCTCTGCGTCCCAGACGGATCGGACTAGTGCACTTTAAAAGCAAACAAACAATCAAGGAAAAAAACAAAACTGTGGATACGGAGCCTGCGTTCGTTTTTTTAATCTGGAAAAGGAATTGTGTATTTATCCCTCGTCTTTGTGGAGGTGATTATGGGGATTCCTCCTCATCGATCGGCACTTTCTGTGGCTCTGGAAGTGAACTTAGCGCGCGTCTCTCAGGGCCGGGTCGGTGCAGTAAGCCCCAGGTCTCGCTGGGATGGAGTTGGGCTGTGATGAGGGTCTGTTGATGTCCTGGCCCCTGCTGGAGATAGATGTGAGATAGAGCCCATTTAGAGTCTATTTGTTTTTTTGGAGTCAGAACTAATTACTGCGGGCTCCCTGGTTTCCACGCGCGTTTTTCTTTGTGTGATGCTGTTACACACGGAGGTCGTGAGGACTGGATCTCGGCTCTCTTTTTAATAGTGGTTGTGTCTGTGTATGTGTGTGTAAGTGTCTGTGTGTGTGTGGCGCTTCTGGTGACTCGACACAGTCACCCCGGCATTTCTGGACGGCCACGTTAGCACCAGTCAATTCATAGCTACCTGTATTTGTGTGTGTGTGTGTGTCTGTGTCTCATTTTCCTTCCTTGCCGTGGGAAGGACTGAACGGTTTGGCCAACAATGAGATACCCCAGGCTGGCTGTGCTGCTGCCCGGCCTCCTCCTGTGTGTCCTGCTGGGACTCGAGCTGACCACTGGGAATCTGGCCTCCCATGCTGCCTCACCGGCTACAGGTAAGGTTTCTTAAAAACAAAGCTTAGAGTTGCGCCACTGTAAGGTGCGAACATTACTGACAAGGGGGTTAGATTGTGCACATACACACGTTCACTGGTGGCCTGGTGGTTAGGGAGTTTCCCCTGCGATCAGATGGTTGTGCGTTTGAATCCTAAGACTGCACTCCTGACACCTCTGAGATGCCCTTGAGTAAGGTAATATCCCCACACACTGCTTCTAGGGCACTGTGTTCCTGGCTGCCCGCTGCTTCACTTGGTGAATGGGTTAAATACAGAGAAAGAACTTCACATTGTTCATGTATGACAGATGGACACTTATACACTGTCTCCATAGATAAGCATGTCTAGAGTCATGAGTCTAAAGTCTCCATGCCCAATTTCAAGAGGCTACAGAGGTATAACCCGCCATCATTGCTCTGTGAAATGCATTCCTTGGAATGATGGACCAACACCCTTTACCTTGGAGTGGCATTAATGATCGAGAACTTAATCAACATCAGGACCTGACCTCACTAACTCCTCAAAGCAATGTTCCAAATGCCCTGCCTGAAACACCACCACTACAAAGTAGGAGGGTGTCGACTGAATCATCACTGCAGAGAACATCCTCTCTTTAGGGGGCACCTGCTGCCACATTCCTTAGCCGGACCACAGCCAGTGCGGCACACACCATGTTTGCCTGCCACAGTAGTGAGTGTGTTTCAGTATCAGCTTCAGTGAGTTCTCTGCTGACAACTACATCGAGTACAGTTTTGCGCCACTGGCGCCGAGTGGAGCAAAAGTGGCAAGTAATGCACCATGGGTGGCAAAGGAAAGCTAGCTGCCTACGCACGTCTCGCTAGTTGTTTTATTTTGCCAGAAACCTGCTGATGTGTATCTGAAACCTGCTTGGGCTGATTCCGTCGTGGAACATGTCCAGGTGGCAAGAGAGGATTCCTGGTTCAAAAGTCACCAATGAGTCTTTTTGCCGAAGGCCTGCAGCTTTTGTCTGCTCTGACCACAGCATTTGTGCTTGTGCAAAGCACTTAACCCCAAATTTCTTTAGAGGCGCTGCAACATGACTCCCCTGTCACCAAGAAGGGGGAAAATGTTCTCAGTGCGCATTCCAATCTATAAAACGTAAAAAAAATTAAGCCTAATCCTTTCTGCATTACTAAAGATAATCAAGCCTCTTGCTGCAATAAAAAAGATGAACATGTGAATGAATTTGTTGACTTAATTGAGTGAATCTGACAGTTTGCACGATTCATTTAAACATGTTCTTTAAGGTTTTATTTAGTGGGTGAGTCGTCAAAATAACTGATATATTCCACAATTACTAATGTACTCTGTAATGACAGCCCTGAGCCCTGAGTATTTGTAGAAGCACAGAAAGAGCCCACAGAATAATAGGCTCACTGTATTACGAGACTGTTACTTGTGAAGGTGCAAATGAGCTTCATAGGTATCAAGAGGTTCAACTCAAACATGGCCGACTGATGTGGCCGAAATTCTGCTGGTCCGCTTTGGACTGGTCAGGCCCCTAGCAGCTGTTTTTTCAATCGCCGGCCAGGTTTTAATGACGGTGTATCATTTCTGAGGAGCAGGCGTTTGGCCTGGATCAGGCTGACATGACAGATTGGTGTCTCTCCAGCTGTAAACCCTTCTAGCCAGCCAAGTGCACGGTCCCCATCAGTGGTCAAATGTGAATCCAGATTATCCAAATTGTTAGACACGAGCACACATGTGCCTGTTAATGGACTCCGAGCGTAGGGTAATTCATCACTGTCCTTAAGACTAGAAGAGAGTGCTCTAGACTTACCTACTGCCAAAACTGCATTAGAAAAAAAAAAAAAGCAGAACTGTGATGATGAATGTTCATTGGTGGCTTATATAATGATTTGTGCTGACTTTATTTATGACCCCTTAATGCCTCTTTGGATATTCAAATCTTGCTTGTACACTGTTGTGTTTTGTATGATTTATGTACTATGATTGCCTGGGAGTTAGAGAGCAGTCTGGGGTGAAATGGTCTATTAATATAAGTCAGAAAAGTGCACCTGGATCGTGAGTTACCTAGCCTTGCATAGCTGCAGTTCCAGAGAATTTCTGGTGTAAATGCTGTCTTGGAAAAGCCCGGCACAGCCATTTGATTGTCTGTTGATCTGAAGATAAACATAAATCAGAAGAAACATCTGCATGGCTAGCTCACTGTTGTCACAGTTTTCACTAAAATTTGAGTTTTTACTTCCCAATGCCTGTATGTGGGCTCCTCACTCTCATAACATTTACACCTACATATTAGATTCTTAGTAGGTACTGCATAATACACAGTAGTTACTGTATAATAAGTCACAGCATTAAGACTTGAGTAATAAACCTAGTAGAGCAGTGTTTTCTTATCCTGCTCCCGGGTACCTACAACACTGCATAGTTTCAACCCTTCCCTGCCCTGTTCCACCTGATGCACCTCATTAAGGGCTCGGGAGTTAGTTGATGAACTGGATCAGGTGTGTCAAGTAATACTTGGAACCATGCCAGGAGCAAGATTAAGAGGCACAAATGTATAGACACGTCTTTCAGCAGTTTCTTGATGAGAATATTTAATGGGTTATTCATGTGAGTACTCTAACCAATAATTAATCAGTAATTAATTAAATCAGTTAGTTGGGCTTCATTTGAATAGGCTCTTAGGGTGATGTGATGCAATTTTTTTCTGTCATTTAAACCTTTCCTTGTTAGCTTAGATATTTAATACTGTGACAGGGCGGGCTATGGAATATTCAGTTGTTTTGTGTAGTATATCCTAAATGCTTCTATTGAATGGGAACGATATTCCAATGACCAGCACTAGTGATGTACCATGGTGAGCTTTAGAGATGTTTTTTGATGGAGCTTTTCTGAAGCAAAGCTGAAAGTCTTGGTTTGTCAGGCTACAGTGTGACTAACACTGCATGCCATGTGAACTGCGTTTGATGAGTGTGTCCACTGAGAGATTATTTAGACAAAATAGGTATATAACTGTGTTGGCCTCGGATTGTAGATTCTGGTTCGAGATATCACTGGAAAATGTCAAAGGCTAATTCAGACTTGCAGATATTGTATGTGACTACGTGATTTCTTTACCTTCCCAAACTTTACTGAGCCATAACTGCTGTTTTTTTTTGTTTGCTACGTGCTCATACTGGTGCCACCCTATAGTTGAATTGCTGGCATCTTCAGTTGCCATTGTAATGTTATCATAATTATCATAATTGTGTCAGCCTTTCAACCTTTTCTTATATTGACATTTCATATCAGACCATATATATTTTTATTTATTTGTTTGCTATACACACACACACATACATACATGCGTACATATATATACACACACACACATTTAGGTCTGTAAGTGTTTAGACATTGATGGACCTTTTGTAATTTTCTCTCTGTATGGATTTAAAGTGAAGCAGTCAATATGTTACTGGAATACAGGCTTTCATCTTTAATTTAAAGCTTTTTTTCACCAAGTCCCTCCCTTTTCATTGGCTCAAAAATAATTGGACATGTGACTGTTTCGTGGCCAGGTGTGGCCCGTTCTCTTGTTATCCAATGACATATTAACTACATAAAAGGTCAGGGGATGATTCAGTAAGCCTTTCAGTGAGATAGCTGAAACTTTAGGAGTGCCCAGATCACAATGCTCTGGTGAGCTCAGCAACACCAAAGAACCTGGGAGACAATGGAAGACAACTAAAGTGGATGATTACAAAATTTCTTCCATGGTGAACTGAAAAACCCTTCGCAGCATCTAGCCAGGTCAAGAGCACTCACTGTCAAAGTCTACAATCAAGACACAACTCTAGATGCAAAACACTGGTTATACTGAAGAACAGATTAGACTTTGCCAGAAAACACATTGAACAGACTGCCCAGTTCTAGAGCAAGGCACTTTGGACAGATGAAACTAAGATCAACTTGTACCGGAATTATGGGGAGATAAAAGTATGGAGAAAAGACATTGGTGTGTGTGGCTGCCAGTGGATTTGGGTCAATGATGTTTATTGATGATGTGACTGTTGGCAGAAGTGGCAGGATGAATGCTGTCGTGTATAGGTTAGACTCTCTGCCCAGATTCAGTTAAATGCAGCAAAATTGGTTGAAAGGTGCTTTACAGTGCAAATGGGTAATGACCCCACGGTTCTCTAGGTAAAGAAATGGGATCTTCTTTAGTGGTCAAGTTAATCACCTGATCTCAAACCAATAGAGCAGCTTTTCAGTTACTGAATACAAAACTGAAAACAGAAAGAAGAACAAACAAGCAGCAACTGAGGGCGGGAGCGTCTTAAGGGAGGAAACCCAGCAGTTGATGTCGTCTGTGGGTTTCAGACCTCAGGCCGTCGGTGAGTGCGAAAGGATTTCAACAAAGAATTAAAACAAAACTATATTACTTTTTCCATTTACTTTTGAGTCTTTGAAAATGGAGGGACTTGGTGAAAAAAAGGCTGCAGTTTCCGAAAGCCTTATGCAATAACTTTGTTAACCCTCTTACATTGAAGCTAGATTGCTTCATTTCAAGTCTGTTGTGATGGTATACAGAGCGAAAATTATAGATACTACAGAGTGCAAGCTGCTTACTTGTGGACTTGCATGTCACAATTACTCACACCCCAAAAAAAAATCTTCTGAGCAAAATGTTAATGCCATATGTTCCTGTTCATAATTACACCTGAGCTCATAAGTGGTGGTGATGTCTTATTTCATTTGGAATATGAATATGAGGTGTCAGCCAGGCCAGCCACGCATAGTCATCCATCAGCACATCAGCTGAAATGATATGGCATGAAAAATTGCTGAGCTTCATGAATCAGGTGACAGAGCAAAGTACTTAAAGTACTAAGTAAAGGCTTCGTTTGGCTCATGCTTACACTTATTTTCAGTATAGCATCAAGCAGAAAATAAGACAGTGTTTATTTGGTCTGTCATGAAAGGGACTCCATATGGCTGTATGAAGTTGAAAAACAAGTCCTTGTTGTTTGTGATCTGTTCAGTTTTAGAGAAATGAAGAATCCATGTATAGAATGGCAGTCAGGTTGAAAGAAAGAAAGGGCCTTGCTGGAGCTTGTTGCCATACTGTCTTGAAAATCAGAGTAAATATTTGCTGGGCTAAGATTGATCTCACTTTCTCCACATCAGAGGCCCAGATGAGGCCATATTGTGGTGTGACTGCTGAGTTGGCACTCACTCTGGCCTTGTTGTCACGAACATGTAGAGTCAAGCCTTTATTGCCAGAAGAAAGCAGAGTGTGTCCTATTAAAGTCCCAGGGTGATTCCTTTAACGGGAGGTGCCCCCAACAGTAACAATGCTGATGTCTCAGAATTATAGCTGACTGTAAATCTGGCAGTAATGTTTAGGTCAGGCAGTGAATGGCTTTAAATGGCAAGGGTGTTACATAATCCCGTGCTTTGCTGCACTGGGCTGCTCTACACCATTAACCATGTATTTACTCAGTCATTTACACTCTCCGTGTACTTAAGGCTCCAGACTGAGCTCAGTGCGTCAGAAAGAGACAATGAGCTGATATGAATCCTGAAGATGGAGAGTCCGACCAGTTTAATGGCTCCGAGAGAAAGATAAGGAACCATTAATGATCTGATTATGTTCTTTAGAAAATTATACAGTGCATTGCAGGTGTCGCTGCAGTCCAGTTTGATTGTTTTACCAAAACTGGATGATAATTCCTCCAAACGTGAAATCGGCAATCGGGCAATTTATTTAATTTATTTTTTATCCAATCTGTTTCTCAATTTTATGACATTAATAAAGTAATCCAGGTGCACTTCCGCTGTATTTGAATGCTGTTGCTACACCTGTCCTGTAGCATCATTATGCATGACTCTAAATAGCATGTTGCCTCCGAATTTTGATGTATTACCTTATTCAGTTCATAAATATGCAACTGAAGTATCAGTTTGGGTCATTTTATAGAGTAATGTGCTTCATGTCATGACTTTGGCTAATAGAAAGTGCTTGAAATGTGCCAGTGTGTTTCATGTGTTCATTTAGCTCACACGGTATAAACTAAAGAAATCAGAATTGGCCATAAACGCCCTGTGCATCAGTGCATCTTTAATAAAAATGATACACCAACTCTTTTTGCTTAGGTTTTATAGCTGAAAATAGCCTGGGAATTCTGATCGGGCCAAAAAAACCTGAGAGCACGCTTCACTGAGTAATCCATCCATCCATTATCTGAGCCACTTATCCTTAACCGGGGTCGTGGGGGGGTAGGGGTATGCTGTCATAAGGCAAAAGGTGGAGAAACACCCTGGATAGATTGACAGTCTATTGCATTGCGGACACAGACAAACATGTTCATGTACACACACTCACATCTAGGGGCAATTTAGCAATTCACCTGTTAAGCATGTCTTCGAACCGTGGGAGGAAACCAGGACACCCCGCGGAAACCCATGCTGAACCTTCTTGCTGCAAGGCAACAGTGCTACCCACAGCACCACTGTGCCTCTACAGAATAATTATAGAATCATTATTAATTCCCATTCTAATATCCATTCTAACACTGCAAATCCAGTTCACTTTAATCAGCACATCATGATGCACTGATGCATGTTTAAACTCCTGCTAAGAGAGATGGCCTTTTATGTGTTTAAGGGGAGAGCACTTGTTCGTGTGTTTTCAGTAGGCCTGTGTTTCTAGGAGGAAGAAAGAGAGAGAGAGAGAGAGGTGCTTGTGGTGTACCACGTTCTCTTTAGTTTGTGTGTGTGTGTGTATGAGAGAAAAAGAGTGAATGTTGGAGCTGACCAAATGACCCATTTCCCATCCAGCAAAGGTCATTTGTTACCTATTGGAGTGCCACTGTCTGTGTTCATGCCAAAGCACAGGATCTTGCTTACTGAATGTAAACAGCTGAGAGTGTTTGTTTGTGCTAATGAGAGAGCATACTTATGAGAGTACTGTGCCATAGGAGAGAGAGAGAGAGAGAGTGTGTGTGTGTGTGTGTGTGTACGTGCACGAGGGACCATGGTCAGTAAAGGGCTCCCTATTGCAAACTCAATAATGGTGGAATTTCCTGTGCTGATGGCTATCGCAGTGACCGTTTTGAGTGAGAGGTGGATTGTGTGTGGCCTTCACACTGGGATAAGGGCCAGAGTATATCTAGCATGTCTGTCAGTCAGAAGTAAAGATATCAGCCCAGTCTACTGTTCTTAATAATCATATTTGTCCTCTGTAGTTAAACTGTACGAAGTTTAGCTTTGGATTGTGCCTCACAAGTATTCCTTCCGGACCTCCTCCTTACCAGTGTTGGCCCACCTCATATACCGCATTAACAACGTTTCTTGTATCATCAGTTTCGTTCTGCAACAGCCTTCTTTAACACATCAGCCAATAAGGCACATCCACAGTTGCGTGTATCAGTCATGTAGTGTGCTGTTACTGGGGACCATCGCTTTTAGTTTTACCTTTTCCTTATTCGTCTTTTACACTGGCCCTGAGGTGGGCTGGCGCCCTGTCCAGGGCGAGTCTCTGCCTCGTGCCCATTGACCCTGGGATAGGCTTCGGGTACCTGCGACCCTAGTAAGGATTAAGCGGTTTCAGAAAGTGAGTGAGTGAGTCTTTTACACCATTTGTTTACTGAAATGCAGGCTGCCTGGCATTTAAAATCATGACTCGAGCACATTTAACCATGATCAGAATCCTGTGATTCAATCCCAGTCAATCTCAATGAGCCGTCCAACGAACACTTTCGACACTGATTGGAATCACGTTCCTCCAGAACGTTTAACACCAATTGGAATCCGGTAACTCGAGCACATTCAACCTCAGTCAGAATCTCGTAGCTGGAGCACATTTAACCATGATTATAATCTTGTGGCTTAAGCACATTTAACACTGATTGGGATCTTGTGGCTCGAGCACATTTAATTTTTCCTTCACTACATGAATGTCATTGGCTGAGAGGCATGTAAGGTATTATTTTGCACATGATCAACTGATATTTATACATTCCTGTATCTTTATTGCAATGACCACACTCCTCTGATATGAGGAGAAGGAGTCATTTGTAAAGTTGGTTTCTTGCTCTAATGCCAGTCTCTGCACAGACTGCTAAGATGCTTGTGTTTTATAGCAAAACATGCCAAACATCAGGAATACCAATGAGTGAATCACCTTTGATTTTATTTATTTATATTTTTGTTTTAAAAATAACCTGAGAATTTGAGTGTTACTTGAATGTTATTACAACTGATTATAGCCCATTCTTGCGTCCCAAAGCTGAAACATCTTTACACGCACAGTATCAATGACAAAATGTTCGTGTTAGTCAGGCTCTGGTTGTTATTCCAAGAGTGGCCCCAGTATTTCCCAGTGACCCTGTGAACGTGATCATACTCAGATTTTAATTACTTTGTATATTTAGCCTGCTGGGCATTTCAACTATGTTCTTTTAGCGGAGCTCTGCATTTTTAGGAGCAACAGCATGACACTCTTAAGAAGTTAAAGTGCAAGTGCAACAGAGGTCAGGTTTTGTCCATTTCATAAATCAGTTTCACCACATAATGTAGCTCCTTAACCCGGTTATGCCATTTGCTGAGCTAATTTCAGTGTCTGATTGACCTGCACTATGAAACTCCTTTACTGATTGGTAGGGATACACAATCATTTATTCATATCTGTATTGGAAGGTAAAGGTTTTAACATTTTTTTTTTTAATGTGACCAATATATCTACTGATATTTGTTTATTTTCCTCTGAAGTAGCGAAATATTGGGCAATACTGGGCTGCTGCGCCAAAATATTTGACTTAAATCATTTTATTAGATTTGTAACACCCTATAAATATATAAGTGTCACAATACTTCATAATACTAATTCAGGTAAACGCGATCCCAGTTTCTAAATTTCATAAATGTTTTTGTTTGCGTATCGGGAGATATGTACATATATTTGACTTTGGCATCAGCTCATGTTTCTTGTATCAGTGCATCTTTGTTGATTGGAGTAGTTGGATGATGTGACTCTGCAGTTAATGCATGATGAGCCTAACTAGCTAATGATGTCTTCTAATTTTACATGGATATTATAGCAGATAAACCAATTATTAATGAAGCCATTTTAAAGTCTAGCTGTGAGAGTAGCACCGAAAACCTTTCTAAGTAGTCGAAGTTCAAAGTGCATGACAATACAAGACAAAATTGAAATGTCATGCATTCTATATTAAATATACAAATGCACATGTGCCTGAGGCTGCAAATTTCATGTTAATGAAGTGAAAACTAAAAGCTGTTAGAAATTGTGCATATGATTACTCAATTAATTGTTAAAACAATCATTAGACCACTCGATGACTGAAAGTAGTGATGGCTGCGGTGAGTTAGTCTGACAGGGCAGAGAGGAAGGTCTGAGTGTAAAAAGAGAGCTACAGTAAGGCATGGTCTACAGGACTGTTGAAGTGGTTCTTCATTCGCAGCACTTTATATTCCATGTGATTCTAATATTTCTCACACCACCGATGATGGATGGAAGCAATACTGATAGAGGTCATAAATGTTCTGTTTTATGAAGAGACATGCAGACAGGAGATATGGGTTTCCTGGTCAAAGGAGACTTTGCAGTAACAAGAGAGGCTATTTGAACAGGAAAGTAAACATTTGGTCTGTCTGCGGTGTTTGTTGACTCTTCTCTAAAGTGAGAGGAGAAGACTGGAGCGCCCATTTGCATGCTGGCCGTTTCATCGCTTTGGCCAAGAGACAGTATCATATGCCTGACACTAGTGTAGTGTTTGGCAAACATGATGACTCAGAATGGTTTCATAAAGTAGACAGAAGTTATGTGAAGGTACACTCTTGCCATTTTAAGGACAGTTTGTTTAGCATCATTTTAATTAGCATATCACATCCTTAGTAGAGTTTGAGCCTGCAGTTAATGACACTTGTATCCTGAGACTTTGATTAAAACATGCCTAAAGAACATTGCGAAGAACACACTGAGGGTGAATGCATGGTGTTCCCATACAGTACACAGATGTGTTATTAATTCTCTCCTCACCTGTAGTCATTCTGTCAAAGCAATATGCAGTCGAGGTTGGTTTTAGTTTGCAAGAGCTGAATTCTGAAAGTCTGAAACTGAAGTGAACAAAGTCCCAGGGTAAAATGTAGGGAGACTAGAGGGAACACAAATTTAAAGCAAAACTGAATTTCATTTAACAAGCCCATTCTCCTTTTTAGTCGCTGTATTCAGGCCCATCTCCAAAACACATAACTCAGTAATTAAAATTACAAACATTGGATCCTGTTGTACATTTATCTCCTTTATTTACTGTTTTATTTTTGTTATTGTTATTGTTTGATCTGTAGTTATTTGCTGCAGTTATTAAAACAGTACAGTAAACCTGTGGTGTTGTTGAAGTCGTACTGAATCCATTCTCTGTTACATCATGGCTGCCAAACTAGACTTTTCCATGCGTTGGAAAATCAGTGGCGTTATTTAACCCACTTTTATCCATTTAGTTATTTTACTTTGTCGTTTATCCCTTTCAGCTTGTTCCCTGTGTTATGTGTCAGGTGCAGACTCCATAATGTAATTAGATCTCATTGTTACATAACTGCTGAGTGAGCTGGAGGCCCGTATCGGTCCCTGTATGATGTCGGCTTGTCCATTGTGTCCAGGGATGACTGTTGTGTCCCTGTTAGGAGGATCTGTGACAACATAAAACCCTGTAGGGTCTTCAGCGCCTGGGCAGAGCGGGGGTATTTTTTACAGACGGCAGTAATGTTTTCCAGTAAAATGTGACCCGGCAGAGTGGCGTGTGTTTGTCTATCCATGTTGGGATCACTGTGGAATCATGTATGGCGACGATTCTGTGGGTGACGTGGTCACTGGCTCCAGAATGTTCCTCATAGCTAAGCAGTTCCATCACAGCAGGACTGCAACTTGGCCTTCAGATGATATTTTGCCTTGGGGTAATTACTTTTGCCCCTGAGCTCCAGAATGCTCCCCTCCCACAACCCAACCCCCACCCCCCCACCCCC
>JBBPCX010000011.1:11750487-11768748 GCA_037974365.1 Hydrocynus forskahlii | reverse complement strand
CCCACCCCCGCCAAAAAAAAAAAAAAAAAAAACCCTCCAACACACACGTCTTCCGGACTTTGCTGTGGTGGGCCAGACTGACTGTTATGGCTGGAATCTTCAGAGGCACTCTGGAGGGCTGGGATTAGGCACTTTGACAGGAGGCAATGATACCTTTCTAACCTGATAATTACCTCCATTTAGATAAAATCCTCCCTCATAAGAGAGCGTCTCACTCTGACTTCGGAAATGTTGTAGAATCGAGCTCATTTAACTTTATGCCCAATTTTTCCAGCTCTTTACCATATTACCTTTCTACAAAATATGCAAAATAAAACTCAACCGATACCAGCATCCCTTGGATTATGTGGTATCCGTAGAGAATCCTGTCAGTAAGGCTCATTTAATTAACAGCTTTTTGTGTCCTAACAGACACCTCTGATGTGGTCTTACTTTTGGGAATTTAGTTGCACGTGTGCCAGTCTTTATAGAGACATTTGGTTACCAGCCGCTCTATCTATTACATGGACTTTCAAATTTGAACATTAAAGGACATCATGGTTAAAATAACAAAAATGTAGATGTGACTAATTAACAGAAATCAACAAAACTGAGATCTGGAAAGCTCTACTTCAGCCTACAGAATTTATATATATATTTTAAACATTGGTCCACTTTGTATGAAGTGTCTTTAATAACGCATTAACTGTGCATGCAACAATAGCATAACTACTAGTGATGTGTTCACTGTTTCAACTGGATTACAGTGGTGCAGCTTATATAATTGCACATGTTTATCAATTTCGTGTTTTGATCAGATAATCACTTTAACCATGATACGCTTATGCAGTTACATTAGCTGCATTATTATGGTCCATCTGTACAGTGAATTTTAAGGGACAGTTAAGAATTCATGATCGTGTTTAACAGTGAACATATGACAATGCTTATATCTCTGCGCTGTTAAACTGGTGAAGTATATTGTTTTATTTGTTTGTTTGTTGATTTATTTAACAAACCATTTGTAGCTCCTTAACATCAGCGGTCACAAAATGTTCACACTGGTTACCCTGTGTCGGACTGAGAGGCAGTAGAGGACGTGTATAAGTTTGACTTAGGGCCTTTGTAAAAAAAAAATAGGAATGCAGGCTTCCCAAGAGGCCAAACCTGTTTCCAACTGTTGTAAATTGTCTGATAGCTAAATAAAACTACAAGTCTCTCTCATTAAGCCAAACTGTCTGGGTTCACATAAACCCTGCAGTGACATGAGTCCCAAATATTGATTCTCTGTTGCATGTCTCTCTAATCCACATTCTTTTCCTCTGTGAGAACATCTCTCGAAGATAGAGGGTAATCCCTCTGCTCCGGATTCCCCTTGCACTAAACCATTCGCTGAAAGACTGTTTGCTCCGGTCATGCAGAAAATTGCTCCCCATGGAAATTTAGGTCACTGCCCTCAGCTGTACTGTACTTTCTGTTGTGGAATTTGGCTTATTGGTGGAACTGAAGGACTCCTTTGTGGTCTCATGCATGTGACCTTTCTGTAAGGTGTTGATCCAGTCAAAGAATTACTCACTGCTTTAGCTCTACAACTACTTGCAGAGCTCATCCTGCCAAGAAACAGAATTTTACCATTGGTATGAATGCACTAAAGACTCAGGAATATAAAAAATTGAAGCATGAATGAGTGAAACGAGCATATTGGACAGAAGCTTAACACATGAATACAGTAGAGAATACAGTGTACGATCATTTCCCCCTGGCCTTGTTTTGAACTGACACAGCTTTCATTTCCGGCATAGGGAAAGGAAGGTGACGAAGCTAAAAGAGGGAGAGGATTCAGGGTGCTAAGACCCTCTACAGAGGAAATCGCACCCCGCATTTATCCAGCTGTGGGTCAGGACTTACATGCCCTTCGATGGAACACACATACCCACACACCTATTTTGTTGTGGGGTGTCTCGTTTAACTGATGTTGAGGTCGGTTTCTGAATTGTGTGCAGTGACTGTGTGTGGTATTCTTAGGAACGCTATGATTTCTGAGTCTTTATAAACACAGGAAGTGAAAGGGATGATCTTCATGTTTTGGCCAAAAGTTTCCTCTACTGATGCTTACAAAGTTGAGCAGTGTTTTCCTGAAAGTTTAAAGGACATCTTTGTTTCTCTGTGCTCCTCGTTTCCTCATCACTTTTTTAAGTCTAGTAGTAGACCGTTCAAAGTCAGCCGTGCTCCCAAACTGCAGTATTATTTGTAACTTTTTGAGTAGTTCAGTAGTGGTCTGCCTTTCATTGGTCGGGTTTGAAGAAGGTTGTAGGGAGCTGATTGTTCATATCTTCAGACATTTAGGAAGTTTTACTTGTAATAGAATGGCAAACCAGAAATGCCACTGGAGTTTCACATCTTGTTCAAGGGCGCAACATCATTTTATTAAAACCACGTATAAAACATTTCAGTTTGTAGAGGAGCATGAACATCTGGCAAAACTGAGCCACATGGTTATAATCAGTGATCCATACTGAATTCAGTGGTTCTTTACATTGGAAAATTTATTGAGACTTTGATTTTGTCCAAAAATGAATGGTGTGGAGCAAACATTAGCCTCCCTATTACATTCTAATGTCTGTATTTCATCCAAACAGGGTTAACATCCAAACAGGTTGACTGGATGAGCTGTCCGGCCTGTTCAGCTGTAAAGGAACATTGTAATCTGATTATGGAAAATCAAGTATTTATAATATAAGTAGCGTACCTTTTGAAAATGGAGATGATCAAAATACGGTTTACTTTTATTACTGTTTTTAAGGACTATTAGGCAAATAAATGAACCAGATTACATGAGTATCTTATTAATCTTCTTAATACTGAATCATGATAATGTCCTTCCAGTTGAATCCTGTTTCATAGTTGCATGTAATGAAGTTCATGCATTGACACAGTATAACCTATAGCTATATTTTCTGTGTTGTCTTGGTTTTTAGGGATTTGTTGAAGTGGATTAAGAATATTCTTGGGCGTTTTGGACAGTTTAATCCATGCCACAGCCTTAATCTGTTCATCTGGCACTGTTTATCTGAGATGAGTGATCTTACATTGCTCTGCTTTAGCACTCTGCTGGCATGGACCACCATTCCTATTTCTAATCTTTACCCCACAGGCTTTGAAAAAAGAAAAACTCAGGGGTACTTGGATACCATTCAGGGGAGAGAGATGGAGGGAGTACTTTGGATGTGAGAAATAGCTGTAACCGTCTTGTTTCAGGGACTTTTCCCCAGAGAGAAAGATGTGGGATACAGACGTATACAGACATAGCGTGAGCAAGTGCTAAAGCTCAGGAGGGCTGACGGGAGTGGATTTCTCTTTCTTGCTCTGGTTGTCTCACATAGCAAGGCTATACTGTCTGCTCTAAAAGGCCTCGCATAACTAAAGGGAAAGAGAGAGAAATAGAGTAATCGCTTCTGTCACTGTAAAACCCATTGAAGCTGTCAGTTTGGAAAAGAAATGTAATCCTGAAGTGAGGATAGGCTTGGTCTCTAAAGAATGAGGCTGTGTGGCGGAGGAACAAAAAGGTTTTCCCATTCTGCATCAGTGGTCTTTTTTTTTTATTTTACATTTCTTTACTGCCTTTTTCAGTGGAAGAAAATGATGCAGACCGAAAAACCTCAACATTAAATGCAAAGTGTCAGTGCTTGTTTCTCAGTGAGCGGCTACACTAGTCTTGTGGAGCCACGTCCTCATTTGGACGTTGTAACATTGGAAAGCTTGAGGAAAAAACCTGCCCCATATGAACACGGACTGCGGTTTTCCAGGATTTGTACTTTACCGACACAGCCATGGATGAAGCCACAAATACTTTGCTCAGAAGTTTTGGGGAGTAACCATAGATAATGGAATGTCTCCGCTAAAACACTTAAACCTACCTCAGTGCTGATCTGGTTGCTCAGATTCTTGAAAGTTCCTTTTGGCCAGTGGTATTTTATAGCTTGTGTGGCATTGTCCTGTATGATATTTTTTGAACAATCGCCTGTTAGTATTTGAACACACGTGTGGGAAGCTCACTGATTATCTACAGTTTATTGATTGGCACAATTTGGTAATCACAAACAAAGGCTGTGATCTATGGCCTAACGTGTGGATTTGTTCATAAAATATACTGATGTTAAAGTTATGTATATTTTTTTGTATCTGTGAATATCACGCCAATAGAACTCTGATCACATACGTACACCTCCATCCATCCATCCATCCATTTTCTTCCCCTTTTTCGGGAGGAGGGGGGGTGGGGGCTGGGGGGGCTGCTGGAGCCTATCCCAGCTGCAATGGGTGAAGGCACACCTCCACATATTGAAAGTTATTGATCATTTATTCACTTATGTGTCAGATACAAATTACACAAAAGAACCTTTATATAGAAAGAAATAAAAATATGGAAAGGACTAATAAACCATCAATTTCACTAAGAAAGCTGTGAAATAAACACTTTTTATATAGTTTCTACACTTTTGGGCTTAAATGATCCTGAATTACTCTTGAGTTCAAAGATCTTGTGTTTTTTTTTCTGCTTGTTTCGAAGACCTACGATAAATGAAATGTGGGCATTTTTGTTCTTTTTGGGCATTTGTGTGGACGGTTTACCATTTGTTGCACTTCCAGCATGGATGTGTGCCACTCGTGTTCTTAGATTCTAAAAGGGTTTTAGATTCTAAACCAGAACTGAAACGTTCTCTGATAAAGTATAACTGTATAGGTGTAAGCAGGCATACATGTTTCAGTAATGGACTAGCGTGCCTTGATAAACTAAACTGGGAACACATCTGTCAATCTCGTCAAGGCCAAAGCTAGTGCTGAACATATCGTTTATAACAGATAGTCCATGGATGAAACCACATCATAGTAATAAATGATTTAAAAACATTCGTGCCTCAGTTCTTCAGTCATTTCTCCTCTGATAAAGTTAATGTTGATATATTTTCCCCCATGATGATTTTCATTGAAATTTCAAATAAATGCCCACAAAATTGTCATACTGAAATGTTAATTACGTTATCTGTGATTGGACGACTGAGAAATACCAGTCTGTAAAGGGTTTATTAACCATATTAAAGTATATCTACTGATATTATGAACTGATATTGTATCAGTATCATGAATTGTAAATGTTTGTCCGGCTGTAGTATGATCTTAACTATGAATATGAAGCACAATGAGGTCATTTTCGCTGAAGTGTGTGTCTTTACTGTACAGCCTGACTCATGGCTAATCCTCTGGAATGCTGCTAACATCTCTGTATGTCCGGAGAGACAGGTGTGCTCTCAGTGGACTTACTTCTATCTCCTGTCCGAGTTCCACTCTTCCCTGAACCTTTTAAAAGATGACCTCTGTGTGCTCCCTCCTGTCTGGCTCTGTTAAGCTAATTACTGTTTAGTGAATCGCTTATTTTAAACAGTCCATTGTCAGTGAACATACAGTCAAAGGACAAGGACAATGCCGCTTGCCTGCACATGCATGCATTTGTCATTAATCAGTGAGTGGATGTGGACAGTGACCCTCAGAGACCATAAAATTCTAACCTCAGCTAATCTAAGCTGCACGACCCTCTCTGGTCTCTGTGTGAAAAAGAGGGTGCTATAATGCGCTGCATGACAAGCTGACCGATGACATGATGACCGATGTAGATAATGTAACTACCTAGACCTAGTCAACATTGGTCCATTCTGTGTAGGTACATCCATTTTAAGAGGCATATATCCTACATTGCTTCTACATTTTATATGCCTGAGGTTCATTTATGACATTTGTGTCGTTTTGTGTACCAGGAATAGTTTTTTCCGTGACCACTTTTTCAAACTCTGTTTATTCTTAAACAGCCTGTGTTTGTTACTTTATCTTTTAAGACATACACTATATGGACAAAAGTTTTGCCCATTACATCAACAAGGACTTGCATTCAAATACATAGACGTTAAGTCGGTCCCCCCTTTGCAGCAATAACAGCTTCCACTCTTCTTGGAGGGCTTTCCACAAGATTTTGGAGTTTCTGTGGGAATTTCTGGCCATTCATTCTATGAAGCATTTACAAGGTCAAGCACTGATGTTGGTGAAGAAGGCCTGGCTCACAATATTCATTCATTCGATGTGAAAGGATGGAGCTACAACCACTGGCAAAAATTATGGAATCACTACACTTAGAGGACCTTTTTTGCTTTATTGCAATTAAACAAATCACAGATATGACACAGAACAATTTCTCTTTAATATCTGTCCATTCAGGCTACATAAAACCATTTAACAAACAAATGAATTTTTAATAATTTAATGAATTGCATGCTTTTTCTAGAGGAAAAAATTGAAGGACTCACTGTGGAGGAATAAAAATGGGAATCTACACCAATTAAAGATTTTTTTTCCTAGGGCCACACATCCAAGCTGGGAGTATATTCTGTAGTCCATACAGTTCAAATAGCACATTGGCCCAGGTAAATAAATGATGCACCCTCAGGCAGCCCTGCTGCAGTGGCAGACCACACAGGAAGTTTTTCTTGAGTGCCAGGAAGCCAGATCTCTTGCATAGGAAGATCAGCCTAGTCAAGAGAAGAGACACACGTCATGGAGACAGATCATCGGTTTTGAGGCTAGTTTATCCGATTTCCTTTGCCTACCTGTGGTAAACCAGTCAAGAGACAAAAAAGAAAATTGTTCATATTTGATTTTCAACTTACCCAGATGTGGTCAATTAGCCAAGACATGTTTAGAGTCCAAATATGTCTTAGAACTCCAGCTACTAGACTAACAAACACAAACTCAATATGCATCCAGCAATCCTGAAACATTTCCAAAAAATACATCACCAAAACTTCTCAAATGCACTGAGCTCTTCATTAAGGTAGTGTTCAGACAACACTAAGGTTGATATTCACAAATTAGTCGTAGTCCTAAACCTTAATGACGGTCTTAGTGCAGATTGTAAGAAGTTTTCACTGTTTGTATTTTTCCAGAAATTACTATTATCTTGGGTGATGTGATTTATAGAGTTTGTAGCCAAATTAGTCTCACAGCTGCAGTTTTAAACTAAAGAAGAACATTTGGATCTCAAACCTGTCTTGGCTGATTCACTACACTTGGGGTTAGAGTGGGACTGTTTGAATTTTTTTTTTTTTGCTGAAAAACGTCCATTCAAGTATCACTCAAAAGGTACAGAAAGGCCATATATGGAAACCTAAATGCAAACATCCAGCTGGTTCATCACAGTTGTGACATCACAACAGCAAACTATGACCAACTATTCAGCCTATAGTAGTTTAGTGCCTCTAATTCACTTTAAAGTTGTTACTAGAACGACTGCAGTAGAGTTGTTGCAATGTAAGATGAAATACAGGCTGTGCTGTTTTAAATGCAGTAGTATATCCAGACATCTGAAAGGAATGACTAAAGTTCATTTTAGTCCAAAGACTTTAGTCCAAAGATTTCAGCCCAGACTGTGTTTTAAATGTGTTCATTTTTCCACTTGTGAAAGGACCAGCCAGTCAGAACAGTGGTAAATTCTAAGGCCTAAAGAGAGTTTGGAAAATGCAGATTCAAAAATGAAGACTTTTTTTCTGCATAGGTCAGGACTTCAGAGACTTCAGGGAAAGAAATAGAATTCAAATGTAAACTAACAAGGAAAATGAAGAACATGGGCTCTTTACATTTGGCTGCTATGCATACAAACACAGCACTGTACAAACGTGACTGTGGTTCGGTACTGGCGTCCCTTTAAAATAAGCGTTTCAGTATTTAGACTACTGTTCACACTTACTTTGTGTGGTTTGGCATGGAGATGGTGTTAATGGCAGCTGTTTCAAGCCACAGTGGAGCACGACTGCATTGCTTTAGCAGTCTCTAGTGCTCTTATTGTGTTCTGCTGGCCTAGCCTGTTTTACTTCTCACGCAAAAAAACACATTCTCACCATCCTGTTAATCAAGCTGGTTGCAAGGACTTTGTGCTGATGTTTGCACTGCACTGTCCTAAAAGGTGTAAAATAATGCATTGTTGAGCCTTGCCCTCCTATGACCAGCCCTCCCTTTGTGGTATCTTGGTCCATGTTATGAAATTTGCAAACTATATTAATATTCTAGATGCAAATAAGTTCTCAACCACAGTATATATTTTACTGTGTGCTGAAAGCGTGTTGGTTCCAGGTCACAGTTCCACATGAATGTTTGTTAAATTGTGCTATCCCTGCAATCCTAAGAAGTAAATTATTTTGGTCAAACTTATGCTGGTTAATTATTAGCATTATTCATTGACCTGATATATAATAACAATGCTTGTATTTTGGACAGTAACATGGAGGCCTAGGCCAAGACAATTTTATAATTTTTTTATAATTGCATTGAATGTCTTTGGAGTTGCGTGTATGTAGTGGATTCAGATATCAGTCATTAAGATCCCTCCAGCTGTAGTGCATGAACCTGAAAACTGATGCTTATCAGCTGTCAATACATAGCCAAACACCATAAGAGAAAGGAAGAGGGGTAACATCAGAAGTAGCTCCATATTCGTCCTCTGGCCCCTAAAGCTGTGCTTACTAACTGAATTTTAGAAAAAATTGGAAAAATGCATTATTCTGTTGGCAGACGGCAGAGAAAGGAGGGCTAGTAGGGCTAGTTCGGGTCAGTTGGTAAAATAAAAAGGGTTACTGGAAATCCAGTAACCTTGAGTTTCATTTTTTGTTTTAAAGACGACTAGTCCTATACAGGAATTTTGCAAGCTCATGAGAGTCTGCGAGCCTGTAATTAAGAGAACCAATGACGATGATGATTTTTATTATTATTATTATTATTATTATTATTGTTATTATTATTATTATTATTATGTAGAAGAAGAAGATGAAGAAGAAGATGAAGAAGAGCGGCCTGATGTAGGTGTGGGATGGTTTGTCTCTCGTGAGCAGTGCTCTGAGAGAAATGTCTTTGTTTACTTAGACCATGTTGAGAACATCCTCTTTCCTCTCAAGCTCCACCCACTTGAGGAAACAATGTCATCCTCCAGTTTTGGTGGGGCCGGCTGTTTTATCCTGACCTGATAGCAGTTTATCTGTCAGTAGTTAAAAGTAAGGTTTGACTAGATGTGTGCAAATACTGTTTCTGTGAAGAAAAATGAGGATGGAGGAGCACACATGAGGCAGCCTTGCAAAGAAAAATTTAATTACTGTAGAGAAGACAAACAAAAAAGTCTGCTTGGGACAATTCTTGATGATATCTGCATCTGTTTGGACATGGTGTGTGTGTGTGTGTGTGTGTGTGTGTGTGTGTGTGTGTGTGTGTGTGTGTGTTGGTATCACCTTATTCCCTGCTTGCGTTTCAGTCCTGTTTTTAACATGCCCTCATTGACCTCAACTCCGTATCACCTACCTTCCACAAACTTTCATTTACAGGACTAGAGGAGGAGGGCATGGCAAGGAGCACATTTTTCAATAGGAACATATTTGCCATCCCATTTAAGATGACCTCAGTATGCCAATAAGCTAGCCAGCTAACCATGTAAAGCTTTTGCTGATGGTAGCTGATGGATTATCACTGTTATAAGACATTAAATATATGAACGGAATTAAAGGAATTCATGCCAGATCACAATGAGCAAGTTCTGTTACTGAACTGTAGACTTATTCTGACTCGACCCCTGACCCCTCCAAGAGTTCATCTTCAAAACATCACTTGCAGTTATGAAATGGGCCTTAACATGCCATCAGGGATTCCCCCAAGGGGAAACAGTGTTGATGTTGATGAGAGCATTTTAAAAACAGGATTCCTGTGTAAAAGAGGAAGTTTGGTGTTCTGCGTGCTTCACCCTCATGTTTCTGTCCTGCACAAGGAAGTTGTAAACAGGAAACGTATGAAGTGCAGGGGGAAGGCAATGCAATTATTTAACGATGGACACTTTTCATGCCTCATTAAACATGTTTAATTATGTGTTTTGTCTCTCTCTCTCTCTCTCTCTCTCTTTTTCTCTCCCACTCTCTCGCCCAGCCATTTAGCTGTGTTCTGGTACACTAATTAACACATGGTTTTTCTTTTGCTTTGTATATTTTCCTCTTTCTCTCTCTCTTTCTATCATTCTCTCTCTCTCTCTCCCTCTCTCCCTCTCTCCCTCCCTCCCTCCCTCCCTCCCTCTGTTCCTTGGCAGTCAGTGTTAGGCAGCTCGTGTTCATCTGTGATCCCCACATTCCTGCTGTCCTCTGTAGACTAGCCGTTTCTCCTTTTCTGGAAGTTTGGGCTTCTGGCTCGTGGTCTTTGTCAGGTTTTTAAATCGGTTTTGGTCCGTTTTTTTTTTTTTTTTCTTCACTCAGTTATGCTGTATCATAAGCAGTGGATTAGAGGTTCAACAGGGGCTGAGTCCAATACTGTGCCTTTTTTGGAGGCAGAGAGAAAAAGAGGTGAAGAAGGTTTAATTGCTATTATGCAAGTGGTAGAAATTCCACACATACACATGCACGTTTTTTTCGTTTTTTCCTCTTAACCTTGTGTTAGAATAAAAGGCTAGGACTCGGTGTTGGCTGGTTAACCCTTCTAAACACTAAGAATGTCCTGATCAGATCTAGCAATAATTTAATGGATTTGGTATTTGCCATATAATTCCCAATTGCGTTATAATTATTTGTTGTGTTAACCATACGTTACAAGACTTGATCCACAGCCTTGCCAAGCCAAGCCAAAGATGCAGACCACTTAGAGCACATTCAAGCATGACTGCAAAAATAAAATAATAGTAACAAAAGTAAAAAAGTAAAAAGTACGTGTTTTTTACCAACCACTGGCCAAATATTCCAAATCAGTCAAATCAGATAAAACCAATAAATATAAGGCAAAAAACACTATGTCACACTATGCAAGTCATTTTAGTGTAGCATTAATTTCATATTTTAACCTAAACTGAATGGGTTTCATTTGTTTTAATGTACTTGATCTTTCAGAGGGTCCATACTTCTGTACCTCCCTCTCTTAACTAGTAACCTTCTTACTAGTTTTTTCATATTAATTTCACACAATATACTACTAAGGCACCTTCAGACTGATAACTGAATAATAAGGCCACAGGTCAAGGGGTTGAACATAATTCTGCTGATCACTGACAGTAAATCTGAGGTCTGAATTTGGCAGCTAATGGGACAGGCCACTCTTTCTTTACATTGAGCTTAATTTAGCTGAAATGGTTTGGTGTAGCAACTCTGGAGCCCCATGGCTGAACTTGAGGAGGGAGGAAAGAGGTTGAAATCTGAGCTGCTAGGACTGTATGACTGGCATCCTACAAATGTACTGTGCCTCTTTGAGGTGTTGCTATGTATGTTTCTCTCTGAGTGAGTGAGTGGGTGTTTGTGTCTTTTGTACTAATCATTGCTGACTGACGATGCTGTTGTACCTCATTTACTAACCTTCAGACATGTTAGACAATGACGCTCAATTGTTTTTTCTGATCTGGACCTTCTAAGCCCACATAGTAATAACTACATAATCTACATATGATCTCCACATCAGTTAATAAATAGAAAGCCTAATATTTAATAACTGTGTTTTAAATCTGCATCTTGAGTTTTAGCCCGATTCAGACTGATAGACATGTAGTTAAATCATCTGGATCTAAATGGTGAGCACCTCTGCCATGAAGTTAATTGAATTCGTACTTGAATCACCTAAACTGTTTAGTATTCAGTTATTAATCATAATGGGCCACCTTCTGTAAAACTAGTATCTACAATATGTGTTTACTGGTATTATAGTGTTTGTCCATTAAGTCAAGGAGAAACATCTAAAATAACCGCAAGCAACCCTGTCTTCTTACCTATGCTAAGTAGATGTCACCACAAACACTTTCTGTATTACAAATATTACAATATACAATGTTCTTCTGACCTTATAATGTGGCCAAGTACTTGAGTCCACAGACCCATTTTAAGCACGTTATCCCTAACCCAACTGCGGGTGCTCCATCGACTGATGGAGTTGGCTTCACCCGGCTTCAGCAGTACTATGTTAGTACTGTTCAGAGTGGCTAAGAAGGTGGATGTCGAGTGAAGCACCTCTTCATTTTAAAGAGACCACATAAATGACACTTGTGCCTGAATTTACGGTGATGATCTCTTAGTGCTGACCCTTAGCTCATTCGGCCATGAGTCCACTTCCTAGCTTAGAAGTATTTATGTCTTAAGTGCTGTTGATAAACAGAATTTTTAGAACTTAATTTGCCTTGGATGAGTCACTCTCTTGCAGCTTTTTTTTTTTTTGGGAAGACATCTCTCTGTTTATGTTTAGTTTGTCTGTCTGTCTGTCTGTCTGTCTCTCTCTCTCTCTCTCTCTCCCCCTCTCCAAGGCTAAGATCAGATCTTCCCTAAGATTTTCATGTTCTTCCTTTGCAAGTAGCAAACACATCGCGTCCAATAAATACCAACAGATCCATTTTAGGAGAAATAGATGGATAGATGGTTAGAAAACCGATGGATATATAAATACGTAGACGGGTGGATGAATAGATAGATATATGGACAGTTAGATGTGCTGATTGACGGATGCGTAAATGTATGGTTAGGTAGATTGATGGATAAATAGATGTGCAGAGAGTTGGAGAGATGGAAGAGTAGACGGATGAATAGATAATTGGATTGTTGATATGAATTCCAGATGGATGGGCGGATAAGTACATGGATGGATGGATTGACCAGTAAAAAGGACTACAAATCATGCACACATTCTAGATAAAGATTTCAAAATGGACAGAATTTGCAAGAAATGTTAACAACAAACTATGGGTTTATGAAAGTGTGTTTGAAAGCAGGTGATATTCATATGAAATGCGTGAGTGATGTAACTTAAGGTGGACTTGCAATTTGAAAAACAGCAAGAGAATATTATACATGTTGCCTTTAGACTGAATGGTTTGTTTGAGGCTGAGAAGATTAATTTATGTTGTAGTTCTTCTGTTTTTACAGGTACAAATAAATCCTTTTTTGCCTGGGCTTGATGGCCAGAGCTGTGTGTTTTGACAAAGAAACATTCATACCATTGTTCAGCGTAGGCTCACCACATCCTGACAGCCCGAAATGTTTCTATTTATAGTAGTCCCTGGTCTAATTTTAGTTCGCTCAATTTTCCCCTCTCTGTTTTTGGTACTTGGTTTTGTTTGACGTCTCTTCCCATGCGTACTGCTTCCTGTTTCGTGGCTCTCTCTGCTGCTGACTCGCTCAGATATCACACACTGGACAAAACAGCAGCTTCATCCATTCTGCCTGACTGAATATACATCCACCAGCAAGGTCCTGCTCTTAGGATACATTCTCAGCATTCTGTCACTTAAAGAGTGCAGAGTTTAAAACTTTAAACTGAAACACTTTATAGCTTTAGGTGGTGGGACTTTTGGGGCGGGGCTTGGGGGCAGGCACCATTGAGGCAGCTTCTAGGTCTCAGGACCGCGGAACAATAACACAAGAGGTGCTTCTAGGAATTGTTCAGGTTTTCGAGTTAAGATTTGCAAAATACAACGTTTTAGACCCTAAAACAGGCATATGAGTTATACGTCACTACATCATCTGTGCTTCAGGGGGACACGGTTTGAGGTCAGAGGGGGGACGGATCGAGGTCTGAAGGGGACACATCCCCCCGTCCCCGTCCCCATCTGCGCCCATGGACTGCACAAGATGGGCTTTATGAACATGTCACGTTGTGTTGTATGTTTTCAGCCCATTTGATTGTTATGCAAATGATTTCCCATGGAAATGAGTCTGGAGAAAGGACTTCTACTATGCAAATATTATTATGCAAGAGGGAAACACATGCATGGCACTGTGCAAAATGAAAAAGTCATTTATGGACACAGCATTCACCTGCTCTTTTCACAAGTGTTTCACAGTTGGAAATGACCCTCAAATCTCAGCTTTTCATGAGTCCTAATGTCTAATCGGCTCTCTAAATCCATAAGCTTGTAGTGTGATTGCCCTTTTGGAGAGCTTTCTTTTCATTTGCAACAATTTGCCTGGTCATTTGTGTACCAGGAGGGCACACAAGCGTTACTGTAGGTTTCTGTGCTGATTTATATGCTGATTTAACTAGTTTCAAAAATGTATATGTTATTTGTTTGTATGTTATTTGTATGTTGGAGTGTGCTTTGGGTCTTCACCGTCTGACGTGTGATTCCACTCAGTCAGGTATCTTTACCAGTAATATCATGTTAAATCTGATTAGGTTCCTCCCTGGGGTCCTCCTTCACATCCTCTTTTCTTAAATAAGACCAGGCTGTTGTCCAATCAAATTCCAGCACCATTTGCCATATCAACATTCTGCAACTCAATAAGCATGTCAAGACCTGTCAAAGCTCATGGCTGTAAAAGGATCCTACATCAAACACTCACGCGCGCACACACACACACACACACACACACACACACACACGCACACACACTTTCAGTGTTCATTTAATGTAGACAGAACCCAGTAACTAATACATTACTTTGAAACTAACACCAGTATATCTACAGCTTTCTATAATTGTGCCCCATCCTCTGTATCTCTCTGTGTTTCAGATCCATGTCTGATAGTGATTCCCCCCTGTATGAACGAAGCGGATCGCTTCAGCCTTGATGCGCTGCGGCATATTCACAAGCAGCTGGATGATGACAACGATGGTGGCATCGAAGTGAACGAGAGCGTGGAGGTCAGACAGCTGGTTTGAGTTTGTCCAGCTAACACTTACAAGATCATTTTTGTATCACTAGCCCTTCATCACCACCTGTCTACCAAAGACGGAGTATGTTCTTTCTTCTCCCCCTGAAGGCACTAGTTAGAGCTAGTAGGTGGGGAGGTGAGTTGTGTAGACCAGTGGCTCCCAACCCTGGTGTTTCAAGATGGTGGTTCTGAGCACTGCAAAATAAATGCCAAGTACTAAAACTCAGCTAAACATTGAAGTATTAGTAAACAGCTAACAAAACCTTTGCAGGGATCTTAAATGAACAGCAACAGGTCAGGATGTCTCCAAACTCTTTTTGTGAAGAGTATGCCCAGTTGACGGGATACAATGTACAGAATGGAACCGTCACACTAAGGATTGGAGAACATTTAATTTGGCTGGTCCGTTGATGTCTTCGAGATTATGAAAATGTACTTCCAAATAAATTTAGATTCAGCCAGTACTTAAAGGATCCTTGGAAGTCACAACTGTGTGTGTGTGTGTTCCTCATTGGATGTGTGTATTTGATGACAAGGATAATTCTTGTCACCTTGCTTAGTCATACACACACTCACTGAGGGGACGGTCCCATTCTTTCTGGAAAGTGACACAGTCTACTCCTGCTGTGTGAGCCCTAACTCTTCTTGGCCCATCACTCCAGATTACTTACACCTGTGACTTAGCTTTAATCTCAGAGCACTCCGCATTTGTAGCATTTTTCTACCAGGGAAAGAGTGTTTTCTGCTCTGTCTACAGTTTAATTATGCATGCAATGCAATGTGCTTGTTTGTGCATGTTTGAGGTTAGTTTTTTTTTTCTTTCTGAGGAGTGTTGCTATGGTTGCTGGGCATGGCAGGTGCAGCTTTTGGCTGCTGCAGTGTCTTTGCCAACAAGTCACTTTACAAGACCTTCCACCCCACATGCGTTTTGTGTGTGTGTGTGTGTGTGTGTGTTCCTCATTGGAATTGACTCTTAAGAAGTGGCCTCTTAGGAGATTGAAGCATTTTGCTTGGCCAGTGACACTTGGTGTCATCTTTCATACAACAGCAAATTCCTCAGTGTGCATATGTGAGCATGTGTGTGTGAGAATGTGTATATGTGAGTGCTGGTTGTTGGAGTGTCTTTGCCAACAAGTCACTTTATAAGATCTTACACCATTACCCCACATACAAGAGTGTGTGTGTGTGTGTGTGTGTATGTGTGTGTGCGTGCGTGAGTGCATACGTGAATGTGTGTGTGAATGTGCGTGTGAATATATGTGCGAATGAGTTTGTGCATGCGCGACCATGTGTTTAAAATCAGCATTTAATCTCTGAACCTCCAGTCCATTTTCCCTCACTCATGACTTATATATTAGCTCGTTATAGTTACAAAATCATTAATAGCTATTCTGATCAAAGTAAATGTCAGAGATTATCACCATATAAAAATACCTGGTAATAAAGGAAAAAACAGCCTTTATTTATTTCCACTAAATGTATTTTGATCTACTCTTTGCCATTGATATTGTTACTCCATGGTTCATATTAATTTTGATAAGTACATAAAAACATGATTCCTAGCGTCGGTAATTTTTTGTTTTTGTTTGCCACAAACTGCCCTTATGAACAAACATATGAAAAATATTTCACACTAGAGTCTTCTGAATAGTCAAAACCCTAATAAGCCCATAATAATATCTGAAGAACTGTATTCATCATTATTATTGCTAAATTCGGAAACAATATGAGGCCAACACACTGGAAGAGAGATAAGTTAATGAACATATGAGTAGATACAGAGGAGTAAATATGAAGATCTAATTTAATGTTTACTAATAGGATGTCTAATATTGTTTGCAGACAGACTGGCAGGTCAGTGAGTAGATGGACAGACACACATACAGACAGGGCTACAAGTTGAGAGAGCCAGAGAGGAGTAGCTAATGTTAAAATCCCATTATTCTGCCAGAAATTGAGACCAGCCAGAGAATTTCCTAAACATCTGCAGTCCACATAGAACAAAAACCTCTTTGTGTGTGTGTGTGTGTGTGTGTGTGTGTGTGTGTGTGTGTGTACGCTTGTTATTGATGTTCATGTGAAGCTAGAGCTTTCATTCGTGCCTCTGTGCGCTGAATTTGTAGGTTAATGTACATGTATTGAGCAGAAGGGACTAAACCCAACACAGGAGCCATTTCCAACAGTTTATTACAGCAATTTACATCCTTCCTCAGTAGACCAACACTATCAAGCTTATTTGACAGCTGCCCTCTGACTTATCAGTTAAACAAGTTTATGGTTTTATATTGCCCTTGGCCTGCAATGCAAAGTGTTGGGCGTGCTAATGTAGATTTGGGTTTTGGATCTGATGCTGGGATGAAGGGCTAACTGGATGTATTTTTCTATTCAAATATGATAATACATCATAGACACTGTTTTCTTTCATAGAATCATCATACAGTCATGGACCTACTCGTGTCATTGCAGGCAATCTGACCGTGGCGTGCTTATCATCACTGTCAGTATTAGAAGCTGATTGTATTAGAAGCTGCTCTAATTAGAAGCTGTTTTTGTGCTTTTTCAGTTCATCATAGAGGACATGAAGCAGCAGCAGACGAACAAACACAGCAACCTGCACCGAGAGGACCAGCACATTACAGTGGAGGAGCTGTGGAAAGGCTGGAAAACGTCTGAAGGTGAGAGAGATATGTGCAGGTGCTTATATTTAGAACAAACACATTTAATTCAAAAGAAAGACGCACAAAACGACGAGCCATAAAAGACTCTGAACATTGTAAAGCTGATTTACACTTCTGTGAAGATGCACTTAAGTGTGTGTGTCATGATTCAGAGAGGCTACAGTGTGAGCACTTTCAAAATCTGTGCCTCATGTAAATCTGTGGACCTGGATGTCAAACAAGCACTGACTGGCTGACCAGTACCATTCTGAGCACGATGAAGTATTCAGCCCAAACCAGAACCAAGCCTCGAAATGGAGCAGATTAAAGGGGATATATTATGCAAAACTCACTTTTTGCATCCTTTTGTATTTCCATTTGGGTCTCTACTGCACCTATAAACTTGGAAAAAAACATCCATCCGTTTTTTGTGAATCAAATGAAAGATTTTGGGGTCATGTTTCATTATCAGCATGCACAATGACTATCCCACATTTAGTGAACCAACAAAGGCACCATCCCTGCCTTATTAGTGGCTATAGTGATGTTGTTTGAGGCTTGTAACCAGAGTAAGCTTCAGTCTAGTGTTTATAGTTTGAAACAAAGAGTGTGCGCAGCCTCTGGAGTTGCTAATCAGGGATGACAGCATTTTCCTGTACTGTGACCTGCATTGTATGATACACCCTAACAAGACACTGGGTCATCCCATTATGCCTGAGCTAGCCCAAAACAATCAAGTGTGTGTGTGTGTGATGTAGTCACCCAAACAAATCATGTGTGCGCCACTATCAACAACATATCCATAATAGCATCAGTATTGTTCAGCATTTAGGTGGTATTATCTTGTTTTTCTCTCGTATGACATTCATGATACAATAATGTTTCATACAACATATGATCATGTTTGATATAACAGTTGACATTTCCACACCCCCCC
>JBBPCX010000011.1:11710206-11728357 GCA_037974365.1 Hydrocynus forskahlii | reverse complement strand
CTTTTGCAGATGCATGGATGGGTGGATAGACAGACAGATAGAAAGATAGATAGATAGATAGATAGATAGATAGATAGGATGGAAAAGGGCTGGAGGAAAGGCAAGGAAGGAGAGGAAAAAAAAAAGAAAGTGAGTCAGAAAAAGAACATTGATGCAGGCAGTCTTTTCTGTTTTGTTCATTCTTGCACGATTCCCCCTCCACCCTGTGTGTCACAGCCTCTCCCTCTCTTTCCGTAACGCTCTCTCTCTCTTTCTGACTCTCTCTCGCTCTCCATCTTTCATACATTCTCTCTGCTTTTCCACACACTCTACCTCTTCCCTTTCTTCCTTCTCCCTACTCTATAAGAGGAATTCAATCATTTCCATATGTGTCAAAGAGCTAGGCTTGATCTGTCAAACAACGGGAGTTTCTATTGGATTTGTGCGAACTCAGCGGATGTGAGCATGTATGAATAAAACATGTGGCTCTCCTTCAACCTTCCCCTCCTTATTAAAACCCTCAGTTCCATCCCTCCGTTCTCCATTCCTTTACTGCCCACCCTCCGTAACGAACAGGGAACAGGGAGCCCTTTCCATGGAAAGAAAGAGAGAGAGAGAGAGAGAGAGAGAGAGAGAGAGACAGAGAGACAGAGAGACAGAAAAAGGACTATATATCACATTAATTTGTTAAAGTGAATCTTAATGTGGCTAGGAGGGAAGTCCTTATTTTTGACGGAACAGATGACTCTTACGTGTGTGTTTGTGTGTGTGTGTGAGTGTATGCTCCCACTCAGCTCAGGGCTCCATTAGGTGACCTATGCCGAGGTCTGTCAGTCAGTCAGACCACCAAGGACACTCAATGCCACAGAGTGAAAGTGTGTGTCTGTGTGTGTGTGTGCACTGAGTGCTTTGTCTCTACTTTGAAGATGCTGTAGCTGATATGCCTTCCAACATCAGAGGATTCTCATCCTTCACTCACGCTGCTGTGCAGGCACCTCCCTATCCATACATGCCAGTGTGTGTGTTTGTGTGCTGCTTTGTAACATCCTTTATTTCAATAGATGGCACACTTGTTCCACTAAGAGCAAGGGCAAGTTTCTCTATTTCCTATTTCTACCTTGAGAAGCAGGGTAGAATAGAAGAGAAGATACTGGGACTGAATATCTGAATAATCCATAAATCCTAAACAGTTCCAGTTAACCCAACACTGAGGCCCAGTATTGCTCCAATAATCCTGATGTTCGTTATTCCTAAATATCTATGCATTATATTGTAAAAATATGACACACAACATGAATATCAGGTTAAATATCATATCACTCATGTAAATATCAAATATTAAGATTCAAACTGTACTCATCACTCTCCAGTCTGTATGGTTCACATATGGAAAATAAGATGCATTTTGAGGTGTTTTGTGAGGTCACAAAACCCAATATATTTACATACATTAACTATTTAGTCTACAGGATCTTAACTACATTATAAGGCACAGTATATTTCAGTGTGGACTCCTTTTTTAATTGACTTTTTCATGATTCTTCAATAATATAGGGCCAATCAGAACAAAAAAGATTTACATATCAATATAAAATAAAAGAACATTAGCCCCTTATAGTCACATGTGAACACACCACACAGTGTGAGCAATGTGAAATTCTTTATCTGCATTTAACCCATTCACCAAGTGAAGCAGTGTGCCGCCACCAACGAAGGGGGCCCCGGGGAGCAGTGTGTGGGGACAGTACCTTGTTCAAGGGGACCTCAGTGATGAAACTAGCACTGTATCAAACCCACAACCTTCTGATTGCAGGGGCAGCATCCTAACCAGAGGCATGAAAGGCATAGTAACATTAACAGCCTGTTTAAAGAGAGATGGGGAAAAAGTGAAAATGAATGATTTCTGTTTCTGTACATAAAATAACAAAGTGATCAATATGGACCCTTTAAGTGAAATTTTAGTTTTTGAGGAAGTGAACAGGGGGATGAAAAATAAAAAAGAATGAATTAAACATGAATGATAATACACAATCATTATGGCAGCAGGTTAAACTTCACGGCTTTGGCAAAACAAGAAAATTAATTCACCAGAATAATTCCGCTCTAATTAGTGTAACCAGTTAGAGCTTCATCAACATTTCTATGCCCTGGTCTTGACTAGGCCCACTCACACTCTTAGTCTCTCCTTCTCCACATCCCCTTTTTGCCCATCCCCTTATTGTGGGTATGTGTGAGCTGATCTGAACGTGTCACCGAGCCCATTCGCACAACAGTAACGGAACACGAAGCCTGCTCATGAGCTCGCTATAAGAAGTCACGAGGCTGGGCTTCAAACGCTGTGTGGACTAAACTTTGAGCTGTTGACGAGGTGGCTGTCACAAAATGGTTCTCCTGTCTGAAAATTAAGTGTGAGCTCAAGTGTACAGTAGGATGTGACAAATTGTGTTGTGGTTATTTATGGGGTGTCAAAGTTTAACGGAGAGCAAGCGCTTGATCAGATGTGATCAAGAGAGTTGATGTACGCACACAGATAAATCAGACAGCGTGGCTGATTATATCGCACATGCTTGTTTTTGGAGTGAAACAAGGAATATGTCATCTAGAGGTGGGAGTTGGTAAGATTTTATTGTCACCAATGCCATTATTGATTCTGTTTATCAGTCCACTTCTCTTATTATTCCTATAATAACATTTGAATGTGCGAAAAAAAATCACAATGCTCCTATTCCTAAGTACTTTAAAGGACATACTTAACTTCATAGCTTGGGAAACACATAAAAACTGCTAAAATAAACAGTTACCCCTCAGAAGATTCGGCATGTAAATCTAGTAACATTTATATACATTACAACACTCCTTTTCAACACCAAATTTAAAACTGGTACATAAAAATAAATTTATACGGCATTTGTATATTCATCAAAGTGGAGTTGGTCTCTCCTTTGCTTCAGTAACAGCCTACATTCTTCTTCTTCTTCTTCACTTTGCTTTTGGTCTCTGTTAGTGTTAATAAACCGACAAGCTTATCAGCCCTAACATTAAAACCACTGACAACTGAAGTGAACAACATTGATTATCTCATACAATGGCACCTATCAAAGGGAGGTCCAAAAAAAGAGCCTTGTATCGCATGGCCAAGACGCCAAGTGGACAAACTTTCCCACAAGGACCTTGAATAGAGGTGTTTCATTTAAATGTTGTTGGGGGAAAACTTTTGGTGACTTTGGGTTTAAACCTGTTGGACAAGGCTTAAATAATACAGGTTGCTCCGGAGCTAATGAGCTTCTGCTCACACTAGAGTTAGAGAAAGATGATGATGACTAGTGGGCTTCTTTCTGCCTGGTGGATGATATGCCAACATGTTATTTTGCAGTGCTGAGCAACCTTGGGTGTTACAGCCAAGGGCAGATGATTTTTACATGCTCTTCACTTCTGTACTCTGGTTTCCTTCTGTGCTTGAAAGACTGTTGTTGCTTTTAGACGTTTCCATTTCACAATAACCTCACTGTTAATGATCGCGGCAGCTCCAGGAAGAGAGAAAGTTGTGGAAAAGTACCACCTTATGACAGAACCATGCTGAAATTCACCAAGCTCTACAGTACTACTGTTGGTTATGCTGAATCCCATCAAGAAATTAATTATTTCTCAAATTGTATTATTTCAGAGTTTCATAGAGATGCATCTCCTTTTCCGAAGGGAAGAATTCATGGTGCTACATGACAATGTGGTGGTGTGGGTGGAGTTTTCACAGGGTTCTGCCTGATCACAACAGAATCCAGAAATCCTTAGAGAAAGCAAGAGTATCTGAAATTGCATTTGAACTGATTTTCTTCATGTTGGAAAGTTGGATAACATTTCATAAGAACAGCTTAGGTAAGACATTTTCTAATATTTGTCTTATCTTTGTACCTGCACTGACAAGAGTGTAACGGTTGTAATCTCACATTTGTGTTATATAGGTCTAGTAACCTACTGCTCACTGCTTCTTTTAAAAAAAGAGAAATGTGTCAAAATTATTGTCCATGGTAATGAACTGCAGGATACAGATACAGATTAAGTAAAAAAATACTGGAATATTCCTTCAAAGCAGTCTGTACCTAAATGTTTGTGTGTGTGTGTGTGTGTGTGTGTGTTTTGATGAGGTTTGACTTTCTCTTCAGTGTGATCATAAAGCCCTGACATTACATACAGCTTCACCAGCTGACAGTAATTTTCAGATTTAAAACTGACATACTGACCTCAGGAGACTCATTGGGACCCCAATGTACTATGTTTATGGTGTGTGACACAGTGGTGATGGATAAATATGTCATACTGGCATGAGTTTGTAAATGTGGCAGTAAGTAAGCCGAGAGTCACGACCTCTGACCTGTGTTACACACCAGAGAGAGAGAGAGGGAGAGAGAGAGAGAGAGAGAGAAAGAGAGAGAGAGAGAGAGAGATAAACACTTGACCTGTCTATTTCACTGTTTTGCAGAGCATACTTTGATAAAACACCACAATGGGATTCTTTTGCTTTAATCTCGCCTCCCTTCTAGACTTGTATGGGAGTCACGCAGTGCTATTTGATGGCAGCCATTTGGAGTAGCTCTAAAGCTGCTTTAATTAATTCTATGGTAATCCTAAATTATCCCTGTTTTCAGGAGAAGGGATGGCTTTCTGCCAATAGACTGTAAAACATTCCACTCATGGCACAAAAAACAAACAAACAATATATACTGTAAAAGACCCAGAAACGGTGTGTACCTGTTAGCTGAATGAGAGACAGAGAAAAGGAGAAAAAAGGTGTGGTAAGAAAGTGAAAGTGACCATTCTGTACCTTCTGTCAGCTAATCATTTTCATTTGCCCTCTCAATGTAAAAAGATAAAAAGAAAATAATTAAGCATGCCACTGCAAAGCTATACAACAAAACCACGGCTCACATGGATGGTTCAGGAGAGGTTGATGGAAACCAAGTTATGGTTCTTGTACAGACATGGACTTTGTTGACCTTATGTTGGAAGTAAACATACAGACATTCTTCCAACCGCAGTTAAACAGTACAATAATCCTGCAAATACGGGAAATGTTCAAAGCTGTTTGGCCGTCCAAGTCTTTAAAATCTCTGGCATATATCTTTGACGTTATAGAGTTGAATTCAGAATCAAAAATCATGTTGAATCTGAAAACATGTAGTAGGGTATTCCCTTTTAAATTAGCTGCAGTATAATCAAAACACACAATGCCCTATATACAGAAAAGGTTTGGGTGCCCCTATATTTTAAGCAAAAGTAAGGACATATCCTCTGCAGATAACAGAAATTTGCATAAAATTGCATATTTAAGTTAGATGATGTGTATTTATTTTTACATGGAAAATCAGCGTAATGTGCAACATGACCAGGACTGTGTCACATTGGTAGTGGGGGCATGGAGAATGGGACGAAATGCAGGAGCTGTGAAAGTTTATTGCAGAAAACAGGTGAAACAGGGAACAAAGAGGATATGGAGCACTGGGAAAACAGGACAGAAAACAACTGGACAAGAGTATTCAGAGACACAGACAAGGTTCAAATGTATGTCAGGAATCAAACACATAGACTACTTTTTCAAAAAACACAGACAGGAAATATAGGTTTTACCAAGATACATACACAGTCCACACTGGCGCGCGGCTGTCCCAAGACCAGGGGCCAGCCAAACACCTCACCAACATATTGGCCTACACAAACCAGCCACCCAGGGGACCATGTGCTCACTGGTGGGCAGGGCTATCATGTGGCTTCTAGCAAGGCCCCATCACAGAACTCATCTTGGGGGTGGCTACACCTACTTGATGGGGCCCATAGTCAACTCATCCATCTAGGGTGCCTGTAACCCACCAAGCGAGGAGGCCCCAGAGCCACATGCAGCGCCCACAGAGACCCTTTACCAGGACTCACCATAAGGACAGGGCTTATGCTCCTAGCGACAGAGGTCCAAACACTGCATACATTCACGGCCCATGGCAGCTGATAAGGAGGCAGCCATAAGCAACGAGTGCAGGCTGACTTGGTTTTGAGCAGCAAGGCGGACGTGAACCAGAACACTGGGACCAGAGAGGAACAGACATTAACAGCAGCAGGACCAAAGAAACACAGGGGAGCACAAGCCAGGCAATAACTGAAAACCATATCCTCATAAACATATAAACCCAGCAACAACACCAGGGAAGGACTGGAGGGGCAGGAGAAAGGGTAGCATTAGGGTGGACAGAGATCTGCCTCACTGTCGATGCAGCTTAAGTAAAGGGGGACTAACAAGGGCCAGGTGAAACTAATGGGAGTCATGGGACAAACTGGGGATCTCAGTAGTGTCAAAATAAAAATATCATGAAAAAGGGGCCAAACTGGGCAGGATGTTCAATCTTGTACTTATAAAGTACTACAGTCAATTGTTGTCCATACTAATGTGAAATATTTGTCTGTACAAAGAAACAGTTCTGAGGTTTAATCTAATTAAATCCACATATACACACAGACAATAACTTCCTGTCCATTCTTATTCTTGGACACCAGATCATATCATGGCAAGGTTCTCAGACTCAGATTCTGGGAAGTCACAGCATTGCATTTAGTGTGTTCTCTGCTCCAGCAAACCTGCTTCAGCTCATAATTATAAAGTAGGTTCGGGGCACGTCAGAGCGAGGATGGCAGAGTAGCGTGCAGTGCTGTGGGCACCTAGGAGCAGAGTTTGAGAAGTCTAGCAGGTGTCTGCCATGAGCCATGGCTAAGCAGTGATGAGAGGAGCGAGGCATATGGAGACGTGAAGGTTTTCACAAAGTCACTGAAATAGGCCATTCACGTGTGGGTACACCTGATCCACAGATTCTGCCGGAGCTCAGCACGAAGACCACTGACTTACCTGTTCTTGCTGAAGAAGAAAAACATGTCGTCTCTCAAAGCTGATGGATATCTTGCATCTGAAGTTTGTATTTTTAGTTTTGCACGAGCGCTACAAGGCTTGATAAGCTTTTTATGACGTACTGTTTTCTACAAAAACAGACAAAAGTCTATTGCATGGCTAAAAGTATGCAATGAAGCCTAAATTGGGTTGGTAATTTCGTATGTTTTTAGAGGTAACATGATGTTATACAGTCTTAGAAACCACATAGGCAAGTCTATCAGGTCAATCACACAAAGATACGATAGCTAAGTTTTTTTTGTAAATTGTGAGTTATACACTTTTTTTCTTTTTTGCTGCCCAGCAGATTGTTCCCACTGTTAGTAATAAAAGTATTACATAGTTATGTGATTTCATAAAAAAAAAGATCCATAAGTTTTAATTATGTACTTAAGGTTTATTGTCCACTAAGGGCTCACTGATAAAAAAAAAACTTGTGATTGACATGTTTCCATCTCTGACGCCACTTTGGCATCCCTAACGTTCCCCCAGCCGAATGATATGGAAACTTTTTCCATTTTCCCTCAAAACTATTGCCTTAACTCTGCAAAACACAGCTGTTGGAATGCTTTCATTTTAGCTTTTTCTGGACATCTCTCTGTAAGTATTGCACCACTGAGCATTCCTTTTAAAAATACTCTTGTCTCCTCTTCAGTCCAGCTGTATCTCCCTGCTGTGCTCCCGCGCATCCATACAGGCGAACTAGGTAATCGCCTACAACAGCACATGGAGAAATGTGACAAAATATGCCGAAGTATTCACAGCCAATGAGAAACTGCAGATTGAAACGTTTAATCAAGCTCTCAATACATGATTTTTTCATACCAAAAATAGTCCCATTGTTTTTTCATCTTTGTATTGACAAATACAAAAGATACAAATATAAGTTTGTAAAATATTACCAATTATTTCCATAGCCCACACTGACAAACTCTATGAAGCATAAAACTAGCTATTGATATTTTAGTGCTTGTACATCCAGGGGCAGGGTTGGGGGCATTCATGAACTGAGTTGAAAATGTATGGTGTATAGAATTGGACACAGCTTAAAGGAAATGGAACTGGAATTTAGAAGTCAAATACACATGCACATCACTGAACATTACTGTCCATAACAACATTCTCCTACATTAGATTGAAACAGCAGAAACCCATGCTAGGTGAAAGTTCACAACCTAAGAGTATAATTGAAGGTCAGTTTGTTAGATTGAAGAGATTTTGACTGGCCTTAACTTGCTTTCTGTGTTTAATCTTGAAATGTTTTGAGAATCTGATTTGTGTTTGAACTCAATCCAACAGAGCAACTTTAAACAGTGGAGTCCTTCTGGTGAGTACTTAGTCTGGCCACTCCTGCTCCAGTGGGCCTGAAAGATGCAGTCTTAGTGATGCCAAATTTCAGGATTTAATGATAATGTAGAACTTCCTTAACCTCCAGATCGATTTCAGTTCAGTTTCTTGTAGTGACTGTTCAATTCCAATAGCATTTCCATGTTTGAATTAAACTCCGTGAGTTCATTCTTGAATTGACTCCAACCCTGTCTAGGGGTATGGAATAATGCACACCAGATGAAAAAAGTGGCTAAATCTCAGTTAAAAAGCAATACCTATACACACTCCTTTTCTGTTAAGGGAGACCATATGTTGTTTGTAATGGGGCTAATTGTGTTGAATTTCCAAACCAGTGTGAAATATTTAACAAACTGTGAAAAAGGAGAAAGTAGAGTGGCAAATGGTGAGTCAGTCAAAAAAAAATACAGTGAAAAATGTTAATGTGTTGAGTGCGACAGTGTCCAAAATTATGACAACACATTTCAAACACAAAAAGCTACCCTGGGAAAGAAGATGGGCTGAGAGCTGAATCCGCTTGACAGGCCTCTGGGTTGATGCTGAAGCAACTGCCTGAAAAACGTCCACTACACTGAACTGAAAGCATCCTCTGCTCAGTCTCCGCCAAACTGCACACCATTAGTTTCGCTACAGTGATATTTATGATAGCCCTGCCATTTGGGATCCATTGTAGCCAGTGCCATGCAGAACCTGCCGTAATCAGCGCAGAACTTAGACCTTAGAGCAGCCGATGGAGGAATGATTTTGTGATTTGTCGCCTTTTATTCTTATCTTTTCCACATGCAGAAAGGATTTTTTCAGTAAAAGACTTTGACTCACATCTGCTCCCAATTGTTAAACATGATAGAGGGTCTGTTACTCTTGAATAAAGCCCCACTAATAATTTCCCACTAGAAATGGTTCAAAATATCAACATAAGAGAAACTGAAGCTGCTGTGAAGAGAAAAAAGGCACACCAAGTCTTTATTAGATATCCACATATTGTTTGGTGTTTCTGTTATTTTGCCTGCCCCCGTAGATCTTTTTTTATTCCACTTCTTTTGGCAGAGTTCAGCACAAAAGTAACAATCATACTGTGGGAGTTCACGTACAAATAATACTCCGCGCTTGAATGTAATTCATTTCTGGATACCCTAGTTTGGCTCTTAGTGAGGGTGTAAAAGTATCTGAATTTTTTGTAGCATTACTCCTCCAACTAGCTGCCTGAGGTGGGATAATGAGTATTATTTCCAGTGCTGCATCCTGTCACTGTGGTTTTATTCTACCCTGTAAATAAAAAGGCAACCAGCTACACAAGTTATTAGAGTCAACTTAAAGTCACCAGAGTTCCTAACACACATTTTCACACTCTGTCTCAGTTAGGTACTATTGGTTTTCTTTACTTTTTTGGGTATTTTGCTCAGTTTCCCCTTCAACTCAATTTGACCATTCCCACCCCAGGCTAGGAGACTCCCCAGTTGTATCATGCCCCCAGGCTGGGTGAGTGAGAGCTGAATGCTCCTCTCAAACTGGCAGGCCATGGAGGACTGTGGCAAATCCATCATCTTCTGAAGATCCAAATCCATCATCGTCTGAAGATTGAAATCCATCATCTTCTGAAGATCCAGTCATACCAAATATCCCAAACAATAATTATTACTGTTTCCAAGAACGATTGAAAAGGTGAATTTACTCAATAGTTTCTCGTGCTCAGACATTACCTGTGCTTAAAAATATTACTCAGAAGGTTTATTTAATTATGTTAACATTTTGTTATGTAGTCTTTCTTTTTCTTGTCATTTCACAGCAAGCAAGCAAACAGGAATATTGCAAGTTGGCCACTTTCAGGGCCCCTTTATTTCAAAAAAGGTTATTTGACTTGTAACAGTAATGGAATCCTCTTCGATGCCACATAGAAGAATTTTTAAATATCCAAATACAGCACTAGACAGAAGAACAGTTTAAATGGTTCTATGGGTTTTCGTGGTTCTTTATATAATATTTGCCTTTTTTAAGATCCTACAGAGAACTTCTTTTTTTAACAGTGTAATTACTTATTTTCTTTAATACTAACTTACTTTTTGTAAGTATATATGTAAACTTTGGTGTATTGATGACCAGACGTGCTGCTGCATTCTGGATTATCTGTAGAGGTGAGTATGGATGAGTATCTGAGTAGCATCAGTGGTGAGGACTGCATGAATTCTTCTGATGCTAGAAAGAAGGTACCTGCATGTTTGGTAGGGACTGTTAATGTGAGATAAAAATGATGCAAGCAAACGTCTAATTTGGGACGTTTGCTTGCATCAGTAATTTGCTTGGGTGGAACAGCTCCAGCTTTATCTGCTGAATTTCCATTCACAGCCATTCTTTACCTTTTGTGTCATGACACATTTTATGACACAGTCCTGCCTCACACATTTTACTTATGTTTCTCCATAGACAAATATTGGCGGTACAATGGGTCATTTTTGAAGAGCTCAGTGACTCTAAATGATGCTACCTTTACCACAAGTCAGTTTGTGAGAATTCTGCCCTGCTAAATTAACTAAACACAGTTATTGTAAAATGGACCATCTAGGAGCAACAAAAGTTCAGCCATGAAGCAGTAAACCAATTAAGCCCATTGAGCAACGCCACAGAACGTATAGTGCATAAAAACCTGTCCTATGTTTCAGACTGAACTGCCAAAAATGCTAGAATTATTTATCAGGGGATGCATGAAAAAGGGTTTCCAAGTCTAAGATCACTATGTGCTATATCAAGCATCAGCTGGAGTAGTATAAAGCATGAAGCCACTGGACTCTGGGGGCAGTGGAAAAAATGTTTTCTGGAAGTGTGAATCTTGCTTTACTATCTTGCAGTGTAATGGATGAATCGGAGTTTGGCAGATGGCAGGAGAACAATACCAGCCAGAATGCATGGTGCCGACAGTAATGTTTGGAGGAGGGAGCAGAAAACATGAGTTAGGGTTGGGGTCAAGCTCTGTAGGAAGTTAGATTTGAAGGAGGGTTGGTGACTACTGTTCTACAGCTGTCACATCCGTGCCGCGTCTGCCACACCCCCAGCGATCGCAGTCACCGAACTATTGAGCTAGGGTTTCCCTGCTGCTGTCCACGTGTAGGTGTCTGGTTTGGTACGTTGCTTCAGGTTCAGCCCTCATATTCTCCCAGTGATTATCTGCGTAGGTTTTCCTTTGTCTTCAGGTGTCTCCCTTTGTGTTAACTCAGTGATTATTGCTTGGTGTCTGTGATTGGTCTCTATGTTCCCTCTGCTTTGTGTGTTCAGTTTTAAAACCCCAGCTGATTCAGCAGCCCAGTGTGCGGTCACCCAACTTGGTTTCTTCTTGGAAATGTCATGCTTCTTCATATTGCTCTCTTGTGTTTGTCCTTGCACTGGCTCTGTGGACTGAGGAAGAACCCTGGCCTACTTGGTTGTAAGAGTTTGATTTAGTTATCTTTGTTTCGTCTCGTGTTTCCCTAGCATTGACCAGCGAGGCTGAAGCCCCCTCAGGCTGGAACTACTCCTTGTGGCTTCTTCACGTTGCAGAGCTCCAGCAACTTGTATTTCTTGTGGCTCCTGGATAGGAGCGTAAACTGCATCAGGACCATCTCAGCTGGGAGAAGGATCCTACCCTTAACTGAGTGTGTCCCTTCTGTGTGAACAAAAGCGAGAGACTGTATTTCAGTTTAAACAAGCTCTATTTCAAGTGACTGTTTATGTGCTTTTTGAGATTAAAGCTCTTTATGTTTTTGGTAACTCCCACATCTGTGTCCTGCTTTCCTGTGAGACAACAGCAAACATAGTTAGGCCTAATATTATAAGTGGGCCTTTAAACTATTTATGCTTTGTTAATATTGGAGTTTGGTAAAAAAAAAAAAAAAAGTTTTAAGATATTGGTAATCAGCCTTTATCTGATTATTTGACAAAAATATTTATGTATGGTAATAACTCACAAATAGAAACATGAAAGATGTAAAATGTGCTTAATTTCCTAAATTACACTATGGGACCCCTGGGCTTTTGTAATAAAATTAGTTCATTGGACACAGCAGGTATGCTGTTGAGCTGTGACTGCTTTGGAAACAAAGGCTTATTGTATGTGAATCTAATAATCTGTTGGAAAGCAAATTTAATTTGGACCCTTTGTTTTATTTGTTTTACAGCCAATCAGTAAAAGCAGACCAGATGAATCCAGGTCAAACAATTAATTGAAATGAATTACACTTCTTGAAACTCCAATCCAGTTCTAACTCAAATGAGGAAATGGAACTGGAATGGCAACCGAACAAGAACTACAGCAAACTGAGTTGAAGTGAGCCCACCCCTGTAATGTCTACACAGTAATTGTTGACTACTGACAACAACCTGGATGTTACCATGCATGCTTGAAGATTGTCATCAAATATTTCTGGCATATCCCTGTAGTTGATAGTATAATACCCGTGTATTCAATATTCATCTTCACACACTAGAGGACTAAATTCATCCCAAAGATCAAAAGACATTAGAGGGACTATGATAGTTAATTTAAGATCTGCTTTGACCTAATAAGGTAATAGTGGGTAGTAGATCATAATTACTTATATACCACTACTGATGTCTCAAAAGGAGGCACCAAAACTTGAAAGCTGAACATTTTGACATTTTAACCCTAACCCCCTATAATAAGGTGTCAAAATCACAAATAATTTTAAGTGCAATGAGAATGAAAAATAATGATTGAAATTGCTTGTCTGTATGATTAGGAACATTTGTTCTCCTTCTCCTAAGCTGGTCAGTGCAGAGCCATTCAAGCAATTACCGCTCCAGCGTCAGAGAAAATGGGGGTGTCAGACAAGCGGCCTGTAATCACTCATCATTCCTATTTAGAGGGAGTACAACACCTAAGAACTTCTCCATATTCCAGATGGCAGCACAATGTCAGGCTCAGAATGCAGCAAAGCAAGCTTGAAGAAGCTTAAAGTCCCTGCTAGCACACCATGCAGTCCATTCCAAAATGATGAAAATATTTGCAAACTACAGATTATAACCTAAAATCGAATGAAATCCATTGTCTTGGATGACTAATTGTTTTAGTAAGTTTTGTGCCATGGTTACTTATTTAATTTCAGCTGTTTTTGTTGTTTTTCTGGTCCAGTGTGGTCGTAATTTTAGTTTTGGCTGATTCCCATAGTCCTGGAGACCCCGTGCCAGAGGCCAGAGCATCAGTACTCATGAAGCAGGTTCGTTAACTTTAGTCACGCTAACTTAACAATCATGAGACACTGAAGATACATTTGAATAATGTTATAATATTGAGCTCCATCACTATCGCCCAGCACTGATGTGATTCTTTGGGCAAAATAGCAGTGAGGGCATGCATTTGTGTGCAAAATCTTACCTGTAAAACACATTTTTGGGTGTAACCTTTCTGACCGTAATTTGACCATTCACGAAAACTCTTTGCCTGCTGTGTTTGAATCCGCTGCTTTCCACCGTGTCCTTTTCACATCGCACATTTATGTTTTGCACTTCTTACAATTCATTTCACACTGCTGGGGCTGCATAATTTTCAATGCTTTTCTTACCCTTTCTCCTCACCTTATTTTAAAATGTGGAGGTCAAAATAATGGCGGCACCAAAGAGAGAGGGAACAAAAGCTGAGAGAGAGGGGAAGTATCTTTTTGCATTTTCCCATTTTACGCCAAAATTGGAATGGAGTGACCTGGCCCGACCGATAGGAGGTCTGCAGGGGGAAAAAAGCGAAAGAAAAATAAATAGATAAGTGTGTTTTTAAAATTAAAACAATCAATCAAAGAAAGGGAAAAGGACGCAGCAAGAGAGGAAGAGAAGAAAAATGAAAAACAGTACTGACAGGGTTGTTATTTCCCATAAAAATGGTAGAACACTGTGTGGGTGTGTATATATGTGTGAGTGTACTTGGAGAGAAGAATGGTTTCTGGGCTGATTATGGGTGAATTGGTACCTGCATGACAAAGAGGGCATTTAATGCACACTATAAATGTTTCCCTCACGATGCGAATCCTGAAGCATCGGCTGCACTGGACTGTGTAAACTCACTCTGTATACCTGATGCAAGTTTGACACTGCTCACTTTGCCACTGTGTGGATTTTACTGTTAGTTGGAAAAGCACACTTCCTTTCACATTGTTGTGTTGTGGACCTGTCGAACGGGAAGGTGTACTTCTTAAAGCTGAAAAATAACTTCCAGACTGTCTCTGTCTTGCCTACTTTACTCTGATGCCACTGCGGCACATTTGAGGGTTATTTGTTGGTGTGGTTATAGCCAGTTCATTCCTTCACACTAAGGGTAGCTCAGAATGCATATTTTTTTTGGGGGGGGGTCTTGTGCAGACATTTCTGTGCCTCTAGTTTTCTCTCGTGTGCCACCACACATCTCATGCACACATCACATGCTTCATTAGAGACGGCGAACAAGAGAGCCTGTGGCATTCTCCCTGCTCACCAGTCAGAGCACACCCCAGCAAATAAGCACACTCATTTAATCTCTCTCTCTCACTTGCGCCGGTTGACACGCGGCGCACAGGCAACTCCTCAAGCCATTGTTATTCTATTTAGTAATCTACAGGCCCGCGCTCTCATTGGCCACTCAGCTGTGCTTATAAATACTGCTTGACGTTTACTGAATGTCAAAGTTCACAGCGAGCCTGATTGATTGTGACCTGCTGTTTTCAGCCACATCAAAATATAATTCGCTGCCAGATAATGGGAACCGTAAAAGCCACTTTCTCACGGGCTTGGAAACAGTCACAAGGAAGAACAATGTAGTTGACTGCGATATTGAGATTAATGAGCATTTTAGCCAGTTACCCATTAGCTCAAGAAGCTGGACAGGGAGAGGGAGGGAGGGAGGGAGGGAGAGAGAGAGAGAGAGAGAGAGAGGCATTCAAATGCAGAGAGGCAATCAATGAGTGTCACAAATAACTATAACTAAGAGGACTTGGACACAGTTGAAGAGAAGAGAGATTGTGTGTATGTATGTGTGTATGTGTGTGTGTAACTGGTAATATTGCAAATGCTGCACATTGAGAATTGACCCATCAGTGCTCTGCCCTCAACTGCGATCTTTGGTAGCAACTGTTACTAGGACAGACTTTACAGAATGCTGACAGTCCCATTCAGCTCGATAAGATTGTAGCATACAGCTGTTATGGTAGATCAAGTGTAACAAGTATGTTTGAGCTAACATTTGTAACAGCTGGGTGCCGTTACTGGCTTTTACCCAGAGGGGGCGCTGGGGCGTTTTAGCCCATTTCCTGTTTCCCTCTATAAAAGAAGCAGCAGAAGCTAGGCTAAGCTACCAGCACCAGCAGAAACCCCTAACAAGCCTGCAGGTGAACCAGTGAGTTCCTCTTGCATGTAAGTAAAGCTTGTATGTTTGAATGTTTAACCGTTGTACTTCTCCAGTATATCTGTGGTTAACCTGTATTTCACCTGCTGTGTGGAGCAGGTGGGTTTTTTTTGTTTCTACTTTGTCTGTTTGTGTTCTGAGAGTATTTCCTGGTCCATGGTCAAGGAAAGCTACTCTGGAAGGACTTCACAAAGGGAATACAAGGACTGAAGGTTCCTGGACCTAGGGGACCACCAAGCTTTCCAGTGGAAAGGGCACTTGATAGACTCTGAACCCAGAAGTGTATATATGGTGGTGGGAGAAATTGTGTGTACTTTGGGTGTGTTTGTTCTAATAATATAATACATTGTATGTCTGAAATCCAGCCTTGGTGGTTTGTTCCCTACCCTCATTCTTGATAACAATCTTACCGTACTGAATAAGGTGAGGTTTGTTACATATTAACAGATGTGTTACCTGGCCTCCCTACTTTACATTAGCTACAACACAATTGTAACACACAGCTTGGCTCCACACCATTTTAAACTGGAAACTCAAAGTTCAGTAGTGAACATAACCTCTAACCAAAATGTACTAGGTTGAATGAGACTTTTGCTGAGGTTGGCGTAGCAACAGCTGGTATGAAACAATGCACTGGAGAGCAGAGCATGGATTGGTCAATTACAGACCCAGTTTGCCAATTTAATAAGACTGAGAGGAGGGAGTATATTTTCAAATAAAAAGAATGAAACACACCTGGAGGAGAAAGAAATAGAGAGAAAGTGAAAGACAAAGGCCTGCAGCTCAGGGGGGAACATGTAGACAGAGTGATGTGGGAGATGGAGAAATGAAGAAATGACAGACTAGCTTTTGTCCTGCTTTACTGGCCTGAGGCACACTGGATGCGTGTGCAGCATAAATTCTTAGTAGTTGGTTTTTTGTTTTTCTTTTTCACTTTTGATATTCTGTGACTTGAACATCTTGGAACATCTTGGACTTGTGGTTTTGTCTAGCCTCAGTGTAAAGGCTTTGGATTTAGTTTTACAAAACTTTCTTGACACATGGATGCATCATGATGGTTTGAATAACATCATGGTTCACATGGTTCATCAAGAAGCTTGAGCCAAAGCAGAAAATCAAATTTCAGTGACGAAGAGGTACTGGTGCTTATAAGTTACGTTCTCTCATGCCAAAACCGTCTCCTTGGCTGTTATTCTACTCCAGCTAAGGAAAGTTTGGGAAACAAGAACATGGCCACAACATAACATATTTTGTGCTCTGTGTCCTTACACTCATGCATCAGGCCCCAAGAGTTTAAACAGTGCTATTGTGAGGGGAAATGTTTGTGCATGAGCTTCATGTTCAGAGCTGGTGTCTTTGTCTAACTGCTGTATCTGCTTACATGTTTAAGTTGGCACATCTTTTGAGACCTAGATGCAATGCTTGTTTTTGAAAGGTGGAGAAAAAAAACGATGCAAAACCTACCAGTGACATGCTCACACTTCAATTAATTGTGCAGAAATATGTAATCAGCTGTGCTTGTGATAGCCATGATCTAACCATGTTTTACATTGCCTCCTCAAATGAATATGCATGAGAGAGAGTATGGTATGACTTATGTGCCAGTAGGACTTGGATTTGAATGTTCATACGTTGATTCGTGTGTGTGCAATGTTTGAATGTTTGTGTAATGTTTTTTAACCTGTTCTTGCATAATAGAGAAAATTGTTAACTTCTGCATATTTGAAATCTTATAACTACAGATATACACTTTGGATCATTGAAACATCATCCAATGGTTATACTCAACAGGACAACTGTACCATGAAGGGCTGATGCTTTAATCATATAAAGGTGTTTTATGGTCATAAAGTGTGCTTATTCTCGGTCCGGGGACAGTTTGAATTTTGGTTTTATAAAAGGTTTTATATGCTTAGTGGCATTTCAGAATTTATAATTTAGTAAATTTACACAGTTGTTTTATTGTAGTTTATTCGTACAAATTATTGAAAAGCCACAGCACCTACAAGCGTTTCTGTAAATGCTTAATTGTCACTAAAGTCGCGGGTACCTGGAGGTAATGGGCCAACTGGGACTCACCCTGGGTAGGGCGCCAGCCCTCTGCAGGGTGTTCAGAAGATGTATGCGTGTTTTTTTTAGAGTAGAAAGACTTGATCAAGTATTTTGCTGACTGAACTATTGGTTTGGTTTTATGATTAAATCGTTTCCTATTGTTTTCGCACACGCCAGCATGTTGGCCACGAGAGGCTTGTAGTGATTTAAATTTGAGTCAATTGAATAAAAACTGAAGCTAAATCAGAGTGTAAAATTCAATGTTTCATATAAGTGCATTTTGTGCCTTCCTTGCAGCCCCATGCATCACATGGACAATTTTTTATCTGCATTTTTTTCTCACTTCCCTTCTGTCCTTTTCTTTATTGTATATCTCTTTCCATATGCTACTCTCTCTGACTTTGTCTTTTTCTCTCTCCCTCTCTGTCTCTCTCCACTCTCTCTGTCTCTCTCTCTCTCCTTTTCCCTGTCTCTCTCTCTCTCTCTCTCTCTCTGTC
>JBBPCX010000011.1:11675369-11697482 GCA_037974365.1 Hydrocynus forskahlii | reverse complement strand
CTTTGTACTGTCCACTTTCTGCCATTACTAAGCGAATTTCCCACTTGTGGGACTAATAAAGGTTTATCTTATCTTAAAAAAATTAATACAAATTCTAGGAGCTGGGATTATGGCAGCACAGCAGGCATTGAATTGGTTCTGAGAAACTTTTATTTATCTGCACCAAATATGTGTAATACCTAGTGTAACTGAACATATTAACATGAATATGGCCTTGCAAGACATTAAAAATTGTAGACACCTCTTCAGCCTCCTCCCTCTTTCCTCCCGTTCTGTTTCTTACTCTTCCCCCTCCCTTTCTGATGGATGAGGCTGGTAATTGCAGGTCGATTTGAAGCTTGTATTGTTTCCGTTTTGGCCGATAGGAAAAGGAAATCATTTTGCTGCGAGACGGTAGCTAGGAGAAATGTTCAGGCCATGCTTGTTCCAAAGGTGGGAGTTAATGATGAGAGTCCTCTCTGATTACACTTTAATAACGAAGAAGTGTCATAATTAAATTCTCATCAATCCCAGCTCCTCATTATGCAAATTAATAAGTCATATTCACATAATACATTTTGCACTGAATCAGTGAAACCTGCATTACCAGTTCTACAGTCCTCCAGTGAACATTAGAGTGAGTGTGGTACTCTCTGTCTCATGCACTGTACATAGACCACATCCTCACCCACACCCTGTTGAAAACTGAAATTATTGTATATTATGCACTGTTTAAGTATATGCAGCTTGAGTGCATCTATAAGTATTCAGGGATGTGAGGCAGAAAACGCCTCTCAGTTGAGGTGCCTTGATTCTTCGGAAGGCTACAACTCTGAAAGTGCTTCCTGACTGCCATAGAATATTTTATAATTTTCCACACACATCTTTTTTGGGAGATGATATTGCACACTAAATATGTTTTCTTAGTACATTTTTCCATTGACAAATACCTTTTTAAATGATTTTAGATGTTTTTACATTTTTATAAGTGTGTTAAGTGCATTTCCTTAATTAAAATAACAACAGGAAAATTTTCTGACAGGACAGTTTTGAAAGCTTGCTTCTTTTTTCTCAGAAGCTTGACCTTATCTTACATAAGTCTGTCTCTGTGACATTTTTCTTTCATGAGAGTTACTGATTTCCCCACTTGGATTTTATTGATAAAACACCTTTTTATACAGCCTCTGAAAAAACGTTCATATTATTTCATCCCACCATTTACTCTTCTGTTTCTAAGTAATATCCTATTCCTGTTCTCCTCACACATTTTCTCTTTCTCCTCTTATCTCCTTTTGTTAAAGCTGAAAGAAAAAAAACGATTTGTTTAACCTGAGGTCACTGCCATTAGGGAATACTGTTATTGTAATGGGAAGACTGTTATGCTCCTGGTCAGCAACAATGTTTAGGTGGGTGATGTGTCTAAGTAACATCTACATAAATTCCAGGACCCAAGTAAAACATTGTCACTGAGCAACACACTGCCTCCACAGACTTTCCTTCTTTACATTGTGCATCCTGGTGCCACCTTTTCTCCAGGTAAGCAACCCACACACATCCAGTTGTCCACATGATCAGAACAGGCCACTTTCTTCCATTGCTTTATGATTCAGTCCTAAAGCTCGTGTGCCACTTCTAAGCACTTTGAGGAGTGGACAGGTCTCAGCATGGGCTCTCTGGCCGCTCTGTGGCTATGCAGCCCCATACGCAGCAAGCTGTGATGTGCAGAGTGTTCTGACGTAATTGTATTGTACTCTTAACAAATTGTGCTACAGTAACTCTTCTGTGGTGTTGGACTAGATGGGTTAGTCTTCACTTAGTCTTCATGTGCATCAATGAGCCTTGGCAACTCATGACCCTGTCGCTCATTCGCCAGTTGTCCTTCCTTGGACCACTTTTGGTAGGTACTAACCACTGCACCACTGCTCTAACCCAGTTGTCCAGCCATCACACTTTAGTCCTTGTCAAAGCGATTTTCCTGTTTCTAAGACATCAACTTCCAGAACTGACTCTTACCCCCAATATATTACATCCTTCTACAAGAGCCACAGCAATGAGTTCTCAGCATTCATTACTCCTTCTATCAGTGTTGTAAATGTTGCGGCTGTACAGCGTAGATACCACCTACATGAGGATCAGGACAGGTTTTTCAGAGCAGTTCAGGCAAGCGAACCAAATCTGACCCTTTAAATATTAAAAGAGAAATTTCACAAGTTACATGAAAAATCTACTAAGGGTTATTTGTACACTCACGATGGGGAATTAGATAGACTGTGTATTTTATATTAGTATTTATCTTTTTTAGTTTACTTTAAAAACATATCTTTTGTGAAATTAAAATAATAACATCCTTAGCATTTTTGCTTTTAGTACAATTTTGTGGAACTTGTTGACAATATAAATTTAACTGGACATTGTTTCATTTCTTACAACTGCTATTACCTAGCTCCCTACATAACACACAATCATCTAAACAAGCTCTTCAGCTATGTAGACTACAAGGAACCAGACACTTGAAATGCCAAATGCTTGTCAAACAACTTATGTTTAACACTAAACTGTTTTAAAACTATTTAAACACTAAACTGCCTTGTTTCTATATGATCTGCGGGGTTAAGCAGTCTGGCAAGCTATGTTTCAGTCATTACCTTCCATTCACATGGTAATGTTCTGTCTCATGGATATTTTAAAATATGGTCACTGACTAGAATTTTCAACAAGAAATGTATGAATAATGTATAACTGATACCAATTACATACAATATTCAAATAACTTCAAATGGGGGCACACTTCATTGGCTTTATGGGCTATATGCTGGACTTGGGGCTTGTTCAGCTCTAGAAGTGACACTCCATTTCATGCACATATTAGAAATGGTATAAAACAACCATAGGTGGTGTTCATTTATGCTAACAATTCCCTTGACCAGTTTTCCCTGGTCCTGGAGACCTCCTGCTCTGCCCAGCCTGCTCCAGGTAATTATCAATGCCTTACTTAAGGCCTTACTTTTATCCTCTTTTAAAAAAGGCCTAAAATACTATGCCAGGATTCTAATATATTTTAATATCTAATACAATACAATATCTTGTTCAGTTGTGGATTCAGGAGCTTTCCAAACGCAATGGCGGATAAACCACCACCAGCAGTGAAAAAACTGCCTGTCCCTCCTTTGCCACCAACAGATTACTTGAAAGAGATAAGTAAACAGAAGACCAAAGAAGAAAAGTTTCAAGGGTGGGTGGACTATAGGACCCGTAGGGGTTCCAAACCAGTGCAGTCAGATTAGAACCTGAATACGTTTCTAGATCAAGTATAACCAGGCAAAAGTACAGTGTCTCTGTAAAGTGTCTTATATTGTGTGATGGGGAAGGGAATGCTTGTTTCCTCTTTTAAAAACCTTAAAATGCTCTGTTATACCCTTTAAAAGGAGAGATGCAGCCCCACAGTACTGCACACGATAACTGAAGTATAAAAAGGCATGAAAAAGATAGCTTTTTTTAAATAATAATTTTAGTGATTGAGCTTAAAAGGTGATTCACCTTGTCTTGCAGTTTTTATTGATGAATGATGCCTTGACAGTCTTGTTACATCCCATTTTTCTCCAGCAGCTCAGCCTTGTCAATATCTGCACCTTTGATTTTTGTCTGTGATGTGATGAAATGATTTCAAGCAATAATATTTCCAGACACAAAATCATTTCTTGACCAACACTACAGCTGCGGTAGGTTACTTGTGTAAAGGCAACTTTTGTCATGACAGTAACAAAAAAAAAGGGGTTGGGGCAGTCTCCTTTGGCTCCTAGCTCTAAAACAATTTGCAAGAATCCACCACAACCAAATCCAAACAACCAATCAGAGGCAAGAGGAGTGTCTGACAGAGTGTCAGTCACTGCTGGTGCTCCCTCTCGCTCAAGCTCAATATTTTCAGTGAGCAGCTTCAACAGCTTTGTAAATGCAATGGCAGGTAAACAACCACCAGCAATGAAAAAATGCCCAGCCCTTCTTTACCAACAAAAACGTACATGACAAGATAAAAATGCAGAAGACTAAGGAGGAAAAGCAAATAAAAAAATAGACCTTACCCAAGAGATAACAGGGGTAAACACTGGAGGTACTTTTCATAGATGCATGAAGTACGGGACCTGAAAAGATTCAAAACTGATGTGACTTTGCCATATTTTTGCTTGACCAAGGTTCTTGCTAAAGTTTAGCTAGATGAAACTCACTGTAAATAATGTTATATCTATCTGGGCGGATTTTAGTTTGTTTCGTCATGGATGAATAAAAATGGCATACCAAACTCTTTATAACTGCATGCACAACATCCTTCTCTGTGGGGAGGGGTATTGAAAGCATGATTGGAGCACAGAGGAGAGGGAGGGAGCGGGACCTGGAAGTTGCAGGCTGCACTATGTGGACAAAAGTACTGACCATTACACCAACAGGGACTTACTAATGATGCTGCATTCAAATACCTAGACTTACAAAATACCCAAATACCTCGAGTTGGTCTCCCTTTACAGCTATAACAGCTTCCAATCTTCTTGGACATTTTCCACTCTTCTTGGAGCATTTATGAAGTCAGGAACAGATGCTGGACTGGAATCTGGACAATCTCCATTCCAGCTCATCCCAAAGGTGTTGGTTGGGGTTGAGGTCAGGGTTCTGTGCGGGACAGTCAAGTTCTTCCACACCAAACTCATCCAACCATGTCTTTACGGAGTTTGCTTTGTGCACTGGGGCACAGTCATGCAGGAATAGAAAAGGTTATTCCCCAAACTGTGTCCACAAAGTTGGAAGCATGGCGTTGTCCAAAATGTCTTAGTATGCTGAAGCATTCACTAGAAGAAAGGTGCCAGGCTCAAACGCTAATAAACAGGTGTGTTCCAATACTTTTGTCCAACTTCAGATTTAAGCATTTTTCAATTTTTTTTCCTTGAAGTAAATGTTTTCTTTCATACCATTATCAGTGGGGATCTTTGAGAACTGTCCATTCTTTTGCTCAGATCAATGAGGGGTTTGGGAGGTGAAACATTTATTTTACTGTTTTTCTCTGCTGCTGCATGATGACATCATCACAGCTCAGAAGTTGTTCAAGAAGCAGGCAAAAGTCATTTTTCTTTGATCAAAGAAGGCAAAACAAGACTTATCTTTTAAATGTTGTGGTATTATCAATAAGGCTTCATGTGACCAGGGACATGAATTAACAAGGTAAATTATGTCCAATTTGATTTCAGGCTGACTTTAGTATTGCCCTTCCTTAACGTCTTTTCATCACTTCGGAAAACCTCTGTATGATTTTTGCTTGGCTTAACTATAAAGGCTTGCCTTGCCCCTCCTCTAACCTCTTTTCTCCACTCTTTTAAGACCCACTAAATCTGTCTTTTTGCAGCTTAATGCTTTAGTAGCCAGGGCAGTCCTTCACTTAGCTTAACATTAACAGATAGCCCATCAGGGAGTGGGGCCTGGGCAAAAAAGCAGGCCATATGTTGTTTTTTCATCTTGAGTACTATTTTACTCCAGAGACAAGCTTTATAATGTAAACACACAGATCAATAGGGATCCTCTGAATAAGAGGAAAACAAGAATGGTCTGGGATATTTCAGTTTTAAGCATACTGTGCACGTCTTAGATAGTCATCAAAAGATAACTCATAAACAGCACAGCATCCAATATTCTTGATGAAGGATGTGGAGTTTTTACTTTGATGATTTCTGAAATCTAGACCAGTATTTTCCAATCCTGGTCCTAGAGGTCCCCTGTCCTGTGCATTTTATTGTTTTCCCTGCTTTAAAACCCCCACTTCAGCTCAGGGTGGGGCTGTTAATAAGCTGATTAGCTGGATCAGGCATGTGAAAACACTTAAATGTGCAATGGAGGGTTCCTCCAGGACCAGGGTTGAGAGTCAGGATCAGAATCGTGTTTATTGGCCAAGTATGTGAGTGAGCACATACAAGGAATTAGATTCCGGTTGATGGCATCTCTCAAGCACAACAGTATAAAACAACAACCATGTGTAGAGCCACAATGAACAATATACTGAACAATATAAGTGTATAAATAAACAATACTTTATGGTAGAAACACTAATCAAGGCAATCTTACTTTTTTATTAGATGCAAAGCATATCATGGGTCTTGACCTGAAACTGTTAGTTATTCTCCCATTCACTCAGTTTGGTTTTAGCAAGCTGAAGAATTTCCTCCACAAGTGTGTGTGTGTGTGTGTGTGTGTGTGTGTGTGTGTGTGTGTGTGTGCATGTGTGTATGTGTGTGTGTTTGTTTTGGGGGGGTCTACAAGCACCAAAGCTACGCTGGTGTGCATCATGATACAGGAAATGTTCACTCAGTTAGTGTAAACATACGTTAGTAAGGCTGTGGAGATGATGCTTCGCTCCACTTGGCACTGTGTGCCTGTTAAAAGATGCTTCTTCATACAGCTGGAACATTTGAGGCAATTTGTTGATCCTTTATAATTTCACTCATAGAGTGCTAAGCATATTCATGTTTCTACCGTATTTTCTCACTCTTTGTGTTCCTTTATTCTTATCTTCTGAAGCTTCCGCAAACTTCTCAACCTGTTGTCCTGTTGGTGGACATTGTTGCCGTCAAGTGAAAACATCCTAACTTTTTGTTAGTGTTTGAAAAAAACATTTCATGACTAATGAACCATTACAAATGCTCCAAACTGATGGAAATACAAAGATGATTTAAAAACATACATAAAAATTAAGTATGTGTCTTTCCATCTGCTGTAAAGTTACCTTTTTCAGAGATATGAGCAATGAAATGTTTCATATTAGTTTCATTCTAGTTACCGGATGCGTTTTATGATTAATAACTGAATAAAAAGCCTAGAGTTTAAGGGGTTAGTCTCTCGCTCTTGTTGAAGGGAAGGACGGATGAACTCTGTGCCTTCAAGTCCCCTGTGAACCCTAACAGAGCGTTGGAGTAAGAGAGAGGACAACGCAGGGAGAGCCCCCCAGGGCTCCGGCCCATAGAGATGCACTCCAATTTCTTTTGCTTTTGATGATCGGCAGATGTTAGTGGTGCTATCAGCCGCCGCTGGCTAAGCCGCCTCAGCTGTCTCCCAGCAGTATCGCAAACACTATAGCTGTCATATCTGTATAAGTCTGATATATGCCACTTTTACCCACAACCACTCTCCAGCCCCATCCTTCTTTTGTGGTTGTTGAAAAAGTGCCAAATTGCGACTTTCCGAATGGTTAGATAGTCACAGTGCTGCCTCCCACTCCCCCTCCTCATCATGCTCTCTCTTATGTTTCTTCCTATCTCTGTCTCCATATCGTTCTCCGTTCCCTATCATTGCTATCTTTCTGTGTTGAATTGATCAAAAAGCCTCAGCATAACTTCCAGTGTTCTCTTGATTGGATCCAAGGCAACTCTAATCTTTTTCCCCTCTCTTTCACCCCTACTTCTTCTCTACACCTGCCATAAATCGCTGCTTCCTGTTCTCTGTTATTCTCTCCCTCGTTTTTTTTTTTTTTTACAGCCACTTCACTTTCGTGTCACTTCTTTACTTCTCCTCTGCACTCTCATCTTTTCATCATTTTTATGCCAAAAAGGTACCTGAAGAGATCGGAATAGCTTGGAATAATCAATTTTGAGATGAATATTAAATAACTGGGAGAGAGAAAAAAAACCAGTGCATTAATTTTGCATGAACAAACAAAGGAGAGTTGAATAGATATCAGTTTTCTACACGACTTGAAAACTTGAATAAGCGCACTTTTAAATTGACCAGTCAATGCTCTGCTCACAGATGTGTTATTTGCAAATCTTTTCAAGCTTTATAGGAGGTTGGCAAAAATCCCATTAAACGTGATGAGAAATTGCAGAATTTTTGACAATGTATGTCAATTATTGTAAATGGTGCAATACTGAGTGGGACAGTGTTGTTGCAGCTGATATTAGCTTGACACACAAAAATGAACCCAATCTATCCAAATAGCATGATCTTTCACACAAAACTCAAATTATAAAAAAAAAACAACAAATTATTAAAAAAAACTCAATTTAGGTATTTTGCCAAAAAAACATTGCAATGAATTTCTCATTAGCTTCAAAGGATTTTTTGTAAACCATACACTAGTCTACAAACCTTGTAGTGGCACCTATTAAAGAATTTGTTGATGGACCATTAATAAATCTGAGTTACAAATTACAATTAAAAAACATGTACATTTTCCAAAAACAAAATTATAAGAGCTGGCCAAAACTTTCTTTGTTATATGAAAATTTATCTAACAAGACATTATTTTATGCCACGTCTAGGATATTTCTATTGGTCCATTCATCCTGAAATAGTACAGGGGAGCGGAATCGGGCAGTTCGACAGTAGAAAGTGCATTTCTAGACAGGAAAAATTTCTAGAGCTACCGACTTTGTCAAACTCGCAGCAGGCCACTCATCCTCATGCTCGTTAACTTTTGTGTCTCAAGACCCCACTTAGCCTTCCAAAATATCAATGGCCTACACACTCCGAGGCCAAGAAACAAAGAACAAACAAAATCAATGGTCATTCCCTTGTTTTTGACCACCTGTGGTTTACACTCAGAGCCCATGTACATGCTCTTTGACACAAACCAATGATCTCTGACTCTAACAGGCCATGCGAGGTCTGTAAACGCAGACCACCCTGTGGTGCTGGCTATGGGCTGCAGATTCCAATATGGCCAAATGGTATCCAACCACTGCAGGGTAGCATTGTTCAGCAACCCCAGGCTCTATTTCTGCTTTTTTAATGAAGTCAAAGTTAGTGAGAGGCACGGGAAACGGATGCTGAGGCAAACTTTTGTGGTTTTTATTTTGTGGCATTTTGCAAAACTCAATAAGGCAAGATAGAACATTTGATTACACCTGTTTAGTTTAGTGAGCGGGACCGGATCTCTTGGAGCGCGTGGGATCATGAAGTAAAAACAACATCAAATCAGCAGCTGATTTCAGTATAATTTCACTCCTGCCATCAGGAGGAGCGTTTGGGCGCTCGCGCAGGTATAAAAGCAATAATTTCTATAATAACGCTTTTGCAAATGCAAACAAATCCTCATTATGCAAAAGAGGGAGGCAGAACCAGTGGTTGCCATAGCAACGCCCATTTACCATACAAGCTCGTCTTTGTGCCGTACAGTAAATATGGTGCTGTAATTTCCCATGCATATGATAATGTGTGCTGCCAGCGGGAGGCTCATTTGTTTTGGGTTTCTGCTCTGTTACACACATGATCACTCACCGTGCTCTGTGTGATCTGTGTTTTTTATCAGAAATCACTGGCAATTATGAATGGAGAAAAGAGAAAGACGGGGGCAGTGGGATCAGTAACAGAGGGATGAGGAAGAGAGGATGGTGGAAGAGCGAGAGAAGTGGATGGGCATATGCCGATGATGAAGGTAGAGTGGGGGAGTGGGCTGAATCCGGATGGAGGGAGGGAGGGAGGGAGAGAGAGAGAGAGAGAGAGGGAGGGAGAGAGAGGAAGAGAGGGAGGGAGAGAGAGAGAGAAGGAGAGAGATGGAGAGAGGAAGGGGGAGAGGCAGAGCAAGAGACACATGAGAAAAGGCAAGAGAGACAGAAACAGAGGTAAGTAGGAAGAGGGGGAGAGGCGGAAAGAGTGAGGGGGAGAGTGATAGATGGAAAGAGTGTGAGAGAGAGATAGGGAGGGTAAGGAAAGAGTAAGCAAGAGACAGGGAGGTAGTAAGAAAAAGCAAGAGAGAGGTGGTGAGAAAGACAAACAGAGCTAAGGAGAGAGAGAGAGAAAGAGACTGAATGAAGGAAAGAGGAAGCTATAGGGAGAGAGGAAGGATTAAGACGGAGAGAAGATGTGATAGGCGAAATAGGGACAGAGAGAGAAAGAGTATCTGTAATCAGCTCGTGGATGAGGTTTCTCTAGGGTGAGAGAGGATTTGGGTCATTTAGAAGAATATGGCTGAATCAGCTGCACTCAAACTTGCACAGCTACCACATTGAACTTAATCTACTGGAGAGAGAGTGAGAGAGGGGGTGGTGTGGATGGATGAGGGGGAAAGAGAGGAGGGGTCAGAGGTTGATAAAGCAGTGGCAGAAAGAGAGAGAGTAGATGAAGGTAAGGAGAAAGACAGAGAAAAAGGAACATGGAAATCAATCCCACTGAGACATACACAGAGTCATAAAGAGTCATATTCTAATGTTCTGTGGATGAGGGGGAAATGTAAAGAAGCCAGAGAAGCAGGATTGTAGCCTTAGAAAACAGCAGGAGGCTCATGTATCATTTAGATATTATGTACATATTTATGAATGAATGCATTTTTTTTTTAACCAAAAAGTCTTTAATTAGGGGCAAATGGAAATTAATATCATGATGGAAGGAGCATGTGCAACGACCACATTCACGCAGGAAGAACAGGGAGTTGTGTGTGTATGTGTGTGTGTTGGTTGGGGCAGAGAAAAAGAAACAAAATGCTTTTTGAAATTCCTACATTAATCTTTAAGTAGTCAGTAAAGGTCAGCACCATACAGATCATAAAAGCACTGGGACATTTACTGCTGGATCAGTTTTTATGATGCGAGATTGCTTTTTCAGCAGTGTCTGTCATAACTCCTCCTGACCAGTAGGTGTCAGTGTAGCACTGTGATAGTGGCTCAGGCCTGGTTCAGCAAAAACTACACTATAACCAGTGGATCTTATTGAATGTTGTGAAGAAAAAGAGATCCTTAAAGCACAAAACTGTATGTGTGCACATTAATATGAGTGTGTTTATGTCCAGTTTCTGTAGTAATGAAACACATACCATGGAACTATTTGTGTGTTGTATGTACATCTGGTCTGGAAAAGGGCTGTAAGTGCATTTTGGGAAGCGACAGTAAACCTTTATTTTTAATTCCATGTGGTACCTTATACTCACTAGCACATGAGGTAACACCCTCAAAGCTACACTATATGCAAAATTACATTGGGACACACCTGTTTTTCAGGATTTGGGTTATGCTTCTTACTTCCAAGGAAGGGCAATCTTAATGTTTCAGCTTACCAAGACATTCTGGACAACACCATGCTTCCAACTTTGTGGACACAGTTTTGGGAAGACCCTTTTCTATTCCAGCATGACTGTGCCCCAGTGCACAAAGCAAGCTCCAGAAAGACATGATTGGATGAGTTCAGTGTGGAAGAACTTGACTGGCCCACACAGAGCCCTGATCTCAACCCCATACAACACCTTTGCGATGAACGGAGATCGCAAGCCAGGCCTTCTCATCCACCACAAAGAAACACTCCAAAATCTTGTGGAAAACCTTCCAAGAAGAGTTGAAGCTGTTACAGCTGCAAAGGGGGGGAGCAACTGCATATTAAAGTCTATGTGTTTGAATGCAATGTCATTAAAGTCCCTGTTGCTGTAATGGTTAGGTCCCCAATACTTTTGTCCATACAGTGTATGATCTGGTTATAGTGGACCTTATTTTTATCTCATGTGGCACCTTATACTCACTAACTCACGCGGTAACACCGTCAAAGCTACATGGGCTTTAACACATGGTCACGGATTTAAACACATGGTAGAGAAACTCTCGGCTATTTCATTCTGCCACAGCTGACCGGAAACATAGACTAGGGCTGCCTCGCCAGTGTAGCATTTCAGAGATTAGCATAATAAGCTAAAAGTCAAGGCTGTCTACTGGGAATAGATGTTACCTCTTGTTCTACTGTGCTTATCTTTCTGTCTGTGGGATTTTGTTTCATGGAATATGGTCCTGGAAGGCAATGGCAGTTTATATTAGCTTGGCACTCAATATGGACTTAAAATGCCTTTTCTTAAAATGCCTCATCCAACTCAGGAACCTAGAAAGTTTATTAAATAAGAATATATTATTCAGAGGAAACAGGACGACAGATGGGCAGATGGTGGTCTAGTAGTTAGGCCACTCACCCTATGATCAGAAAGTAATGGGTTTGAATCCCAGGACTGCTAGTAGCACCTAGCAAGGTACCGTCCCCACACACTGCTCCCTGGGCGCTGTGTTCCTGGCTGCCCGCTGCTTCATTTGGTGAATGGGTTAAATGCAGATGAAGAATTTTGCGATCTTCACACTGTGTGCTGTGGTGTCTTCACGTATGACAGAACAATCACTTCAAATAGGGGATGCACTATTTATTTTTGATCAACAAGAAATAACGTGCTTTACTTTTTTGCTTTGGCACACATTATGATATATTGTAGAAGACATCACAACATCGCTTGCAAACTAGGAAATACCTAATCGTGGTTTTATAAATCTTCAAAACGAATCCCATATTTCTATAAGTGTGTTCATCTGCATCCCGGTAGTTACTGATTTGAACAGTATTTGCTTATAACAAAGTAACAATGCTTTGGGGCTGTGTGGCATTTGGTGGCACAGGAGATGTGGGGGAGATAGAAAGAAAAAAGGATTCTAAATCATTCAAGATAATGTCCTGCAGTTGTAAAGAAACTGAGGGAAAAAAGATGCTGGTTATTACAAGACAATGATCCAAAGCACACGTCAAAATCAACGTGCACCTACTTTCAGAAAAGAAAGATTATAGTACTGAAATGGCCTTCACTGTCCTTATATTTGAATGTGACTGATGGCAATTAGGTCTTGAATATGCCATGCAATGCAAGACGACCTGAATATTTCACATGTTTTGCAATGGAAAGTGGGGAAGAAAATCTTTGTAACAAGAAATCTTTGGGGGCTGTGATTTTAGATACGTGATTTAAGGGGGTTCTTACTAATACTGATGTGTACATAATATGTACATGCTTCATTTTATTCATTTTTTTTTACTAGTGCAGTAAATTCAGCCTGCTTCAACAAAATCTACACAGTAGCTAGTGGTTGTACAAATAAAAAAGAGACCCTGAAAATCTGAAACTTTGCATGCATGTTAAATGAATGTGTCCAGTTTCTGTCAGAGCAATTTGTCGGTGTGTATGTACATGTGGTCTAAAGAGAGATGTAAGTTGGAGCAAAGCAAATCCCTGGATTTTTCACACAACACCAAATGTCTTTCTGTAAATCCATGTTGCACCATATTGTCACTAGCACATGAGATAACACCCTCAAAGCCATGCACGTGAACATATTTACGTCTGTGAATATGATTATATGCGCCTCATGAATTTAAACACCAAGCAGGCAAAATCTCAGCTATTCCATTCTGCCACAGTTGCAACATGGACTGGAGCTGCTTCTCCAGTGTACCATTTCAGAGGTTAGCATAATAAGCTAAAAGTCTACCCGGGAATAGAGGTTACCTCTTCTTCAGCTGTGCCTTACTTTTTGTCCATGAAATTTTGTTTCATGGAATATGGCCCTGAAGGGAAATGGCACTTTACAATATAGACCTTTGGTTTTGTCAATATGCAGGAAAGAATGTTCAAATTACATGCTTTTTCCTCCTTTGACAATATAGAAGACACCCCAATCTCCAGAATAATCCCACATATCTTTATGAACTGAAAAAAAATTCAGTCTGTTCATCTGTATTAGTCATGTCGTTTTCTTGGAACAATTAGAAGACAGAGAATTTCAGTTCTCATAAAGCAAAACTAATCATTTTTTATTCATTGGTAGGTTTCTGCAATTACTGGATTGAACATTACCTAAGGATAAGAGTACCCAACACATGGGAGGCTGCATCTACTGTGCTTTGGGGTTGTGTCACAGTTAGTGGCGCAGGATGCAATGGATGAGGGGATAGAGGTAGGAAAATTTAACATGTACTAGAAGCTAATGTACCACAGTCATTGAAGAAACTGAAGAAGAAAAGAAGTTTGACACTGCAAGACAATTATCCAAATCATGCATCAAAATCAGCCTGGAACTCCTTCAAGTAATGAAGGCGCAAGGTGTTAAAATGGCCTTCACCATCCTCATATCTAAATGTTACTAAAATCTGTGATTATAAATATATTGTAGATAGGAGAATAAATATGAGTATTTCTGAACTACGTGTTCTGCAAGGAAAAGTCGGAAAATACTAAACGAAGAAGAAAAAGACTTTTGGCTCCAAGAAATGTTTGGAGACTATAATTCCAGCCAAAGGAGGTTTTGACTAAGAACTGACTGAACGGATTCCCAAAGTTAAGCACATGCTACATTTTGTGCAATTGCCACTTGTTTATGCATGCCAGTTGGGTTGATCAGTATTTAACAAACTGAAATGCTAACACTAATTATCTTACCAGTGGAACACTGAATCTCTTGACAAATTTAAGAATACAGTGAAACCTTTTGGTTTTTCTGCTGGCCATTCTTACATTAAACTGTGTAGCACACTGAAGGTATTCTCTACTGGTCATGAAAATGATTACATGGTCTTGACTTTACATGAGACAGAAAAATAGCCTGGTACTAAATAAATCAATGTAATATGTATCACCTTTGTCTTGGTTGGTCAAATGAATTTACAGTGTCAAATTAAGTTCAGTCCAAATTAGGTCATTTGGAGGTCAACCACCTCTGGATCATACACATAAACACATTTTAGTCACTAAACAGATTCTGATAATGGTGTCAAACTACCAAGTCATTAATGAGCTGACTCGTGGTGTTTTAAAACAGCAAAGCTAATAAGACATATGTCTGCTTAAACTAATTTCTTCCACTTTTGCTTGGTGTCTATTTTCTACATCATCAGATCCATTCTCTAATGCACAAAAGCACAAAGGTGGCCAAAATCCTCATGGCAAATCAACTGAACTTGCAGCTTTCTCACCCTAAATGAGCATGAAAGGAACAGAATGGCTTTGGCCTTTGAATTTACAGCAAAAAATGAATGGAGAGTGGTGTGTGTGTGTGTGTGTGTGTGAGAGAGACCAGTGCCCCATACAGAGGCTACTTGTCCAAACTCCTGACACACCAAAAACCTCTCAGCACTCATTTCTGTCCTCCCTCACTCTCTCTGAAGTTTAGCACTGGTCATGCCCTCAAAATGCTGTAGGCTCTGTAGGGTTCAAGGATACTGTAGTAAAGGCAATTCAAAGCTATTCAAAGAATGCTTTAATGGTTCTTTGCACAGTTCTTTATGATAGAGAAACTGTTCTATAAAGTTCCTAAAACAGCCATTTAAATGGTTCCAAAAAGGTTCTGCTATTGTCACAAGTCAAATAACCATTTTGGTACCATTTGGGTATAGGACATTTTTTTGCTAAGAGTGTACACATTTTGCCTGCTTCAATCTTTCTTTCTCTCTTCGATCTGTCTCCAGTTCTTTCTCCATCCGTCTCTGTCTCTCTGAATGACAGGACATTTATAAACAGAAGCCCATCATGTGTTGCCATCATTTGTTTTTTATACTAATGTAATGGCACAGTAGAACCACTTTCTGGACCAGCATAGCTGGACCTGCTCACAGCTCAGTGGCCAGTCTTATCCCCTTAATTTCCCAGACTTATAGTATCATATCCTAAGGCTTTTTGCTGGTAATTGCATGGAACACACTTATATTATATATGAAATTCTAATATACATAAACCTTTCTACGCTGTATTAAGAGATGTAACATGCTTTCTATTTCGATACCTGTGTTTTAAAACTAGTATTATTTCATATATTGTGATGAGAATATGTTTTACAGTGATAAACACACAAATGGAGGCTTTAACAGTACTGTATGCAGCTAGCATAAGAGGTCATACCTGATCATTTGAATAATTTTGTGATTCATCTATGCACTTTAAGTATGTGTGATATGAGGTTCTAATACTTCATAATAAATTTTTCTGCCAAGAGGTTACTGTGTCGCTCAATGTAAGATGCAAATCTATTTCTTGTGCCCCAACATTCTCTGTATTGTCAGTCCACAACTTGACAAATGAGAAGATGATAATGATTTAAAGTAAAAGAATGCTAAGACAACCTTGGATAGTCGTATATTTGAATAACCACGCCCACCCCTAGCTTTTACCTACATACTCTCACTCATATACCTACTTTAGTGTAGGACAGTCAGATAGGATCTAAAAAAAATAGCGTTTTTTCCATTGTTGTCAATATTCAAATACCATATATTCAAATTTTAAACACACAATACATTTTGCAATGAACATAAGGAGAAACTGTGCAAGCCACTAAATCAGTGTTTTGTCCCCTAATTCCACAATGGGCCGTTCAGCCTAAATGACTTAACTCAAAATGTGATTCTGAAAATCACACTTCATTTAATAATATATACCTTTTATAATTAATCATCATGTGAAGCATATATCAATCGACAGCAACAATGTAATAATAGTTGAAGTGTAGCTGCTTGTGTGTCCTGTGATGCTATAGTAACCGTTGCCTCTTTTCTGCAGTCACATAGATGGTAAAAGTCTAAGAAGTCTTGTTTTCGTCAGAGAGTTGAATACAGGGATAAGGAGTTTCTGGAACTGCAAGCTCCTCTGAATGTTAGGAGGACCATCATGGAGGTGATGGCAGAAGCATGGGCTTCTGAGGCTCTGACCTCCCTCAGTTTCAGCACGTCCTCGGCAGAGACAGGCGGCATAACAGTACTTTGCTATTATCTTCAATGGTCACTCGACCTGCTATATAGACTATATGGACCAACAAATTGGGTCGTATGACCGTTACACCAACAGGGACTTCAATGACATTGCTTTCAAATATATAGACTTTAATATGGAGTTCGTCCCCCTTTGCAAATATAACAGCTTCCACTCTTCTTGGAAGGCTTTCCACAAGATTTTGGAGTTTCTGTAGCAATTTGCACCCATTCCTTCTGCAGAGCATTTATGAGGTCAGGCACTGATGTTGGACGAGAAGGCCTGACTCACAATCTCCATTCCTGTTCATCCTAAAGCTGTGGGATGGGGTTGAGGTCAGGGCTCTGTGTGGTCAGTCAAGTTCTTCCACACCAAACTCATCCTGCCATGTCTCAGTGGAGCTTGCTTTGTGCACTGGGACACAGTCATGCTGGAATAGAAAAGGCTCTTCCCCAAACTGTGTCCACAAAGTTGGAAGCATGGCGCTGTCCGATTGCCCTTCACTGGAAGGGGCCACCTGAATTAAATAATTAAGAGTGTGTCCCAATATTTTTGTCCTTCTAGTATGGTTCATTGCATTGTGATGTGGATGAACTGAACTACACCTAATATGTATGTTCTTACCATACAGTAAAAACTACCGTCCTTTTTGGACAGTTGTTGTTTAGGCCCCTAATTTAGTGACTTAGTAAAAAAGATGAAGCTCTTTTTTCTGTTGTTGTTTTGATCAGCAGTGTCCTGATCTCCACTCCTTGTGACTGTCACCATCAGTGGTTATGTTAAAATAATAGGTATCTTTATACACTCAAATAGATATTGTCTTCTTTGAATATGCAATTTTTCCTTAGCTTCGACAGCTATTTGAATGTTAAATATTATTCAGACCGCCCTGTATGACTGTAGGTTTTTATTAAATGTAGTCCTGTTGATGCTATGCTTAAAAGTTGCTCACTCTTCCACATCAGTGCCAGGTAAACCATACAGCTCTCCTGTACAGTCCTGGCAGGGGGCTGAGGGAGACCAGCTGAGTTAAACGGCCCCCCTCTGACCACACACTGTGTGCTTGTCTCCCCCTCCCTTACACCCAAAGCTATGCGCTGTAAAGTAGAACCTCTTCTTCTTTCTACAATACATTAAACATTGATATATCCAGCTCACAGTGACTGCAGGAGGAACTAGCTGAGGCACAGCGCATGGAAATAGGTCCTAGGCTGCCTGTGATGTGCTGCTACATTCTCAGGTAAATCCTGCTATTTGGCCCCAGTGGGATGTGTGTAGTATGTGTGTGTGTGTGTGTGTGTGTGTGTGTGTGTGTGGTGTCCATACCTCCAGAATGATATTTTAATGAAAGTCATTAAGTGATAGTCATTAAAAAACACATACATAAGCTTGCATGCTTGCATATGCTTGTAGGCACATGTGCATGTGCATACACACACTCACACACATACACTACAGAATTTTACTTAAACTTTTTGTAGCTCCTTAAGGTCCACTTGCTTGTTTTCCTTGTCTGCACCTTGCTTCACAAAAGTTGAGTCCAGGACTGGGCAGTGGGTATAGAGATTTGGGGCCTGTCTACTGGTACCGGATTCTCTGTTCAATCTCTCAAGCTCCAAGGGCACCTACAGGATGAATTCCTGGTTTCAGTGCTACATGCATGCATGTGTCCAAGGGGAATTATGCAGATTTACTGCGTAATTAAATGGTTTCAATATGAACAGCCATTCTGAGTGGCCCCATTGTAGGGAAACATAAAGAGTCAGAACTGTTCTGTGAAAAATGTAATGTCTCTAAAAGCTCCTTCATAGTAAGTTATTACACAAAATATGTCGCCTGATGCTCAAGTCAGTGTTTACAATAGTTTCGAGAAGCTTTTGATCCAAAATGTATTTTGTGAAAATACATACAGGTCGGAGAGGTACTTGCAGGATGCTCTAAAGTAAAATAGTAAAGTTTACCACTAATCCAATTTATCACTGCTTTCCCAGTATCAACGTTACATTTAAAAAACTCAGATGTTCACTGGTGGTGAAACAAACAAACCACTCTGAATTAAGTTTTTGTCACCACTTGCAAGCACCTGAGCCACGCCCCCAGCTGTCCCGGCTTCTGGAATTCTGAACCTGGGCTTCTTCCCCCCATTGTCACTCTCGGTTGGTTTCTCCATTATCAGCTTCACCTGTGTCCCATTACTACACAGCATTTAAAGACAGCGCGACCCGGAGCTCGACATCCATTCTCCGTCATTCCTACCCATCCATTCTGTCTGTGGTTGTCTCTGTTCTACAGCTCTGAGCCTGCACATAATTCTCCATTCTTCCTTGCATTACTTTTTACTGCTGAATTACCTCCAACCCCGTCTTGGACTGTCGAGCTGACTTTGTTATCCGTGACTTGTTAATATAGCTCCAAACTTTAAAATGGTAGTGCATTACCAGCCAAAAGCAGTTCAGCCCTGCCCATTCACAGTGAAGTGAGATGAGTGTTGTAGAATTATTGTAGTGTAGTAGAATTATTGTAGCAGTTCCTGTTTCCAGCTGAAGTATTATTGCAGCCTGGCAAAGGATCCAGATATAATATAAAGAGTGGAAGTTTATTTTTTCCAACATCGCTCAGGATTTCAGCCAGACCTCAACCATTTGTTCCACATTTTATTTTAAAATGAGGTGCAATACAGGGCAGCCAGTACCGAAGAAATTTACATATAACTTTATAAGTGGGACTGAGGGGAAAAATGGAAGAAAGCTGTAAAATTAAGTGCCTTAAAATGCTTTTTTTCTGTGGTTTACTTCTGACATAAATACTAAATTGATACATTAACATGCATAGTGACTCAACAGGCATTAGGATCAGTTATTGTGATCTTTCAGTAGAATAAATGTTTATTTATTTTCAAAAACATTTCGTAAAGTGCCAAATGTTTCCTTGAAACAGCCATTAGATAAAACCTACATTTTACATTTTCCACATCCAGTTTGCTTGGCAACATATTGCAGATTACTTATGTTAAAGTGAAGAACTGTGTAAATTGTGCCTGGCTAAACATATGGCTCTATTTCATCCCATGCAGCATTAGGCAACTACAATATCACCATGTTTAGAATAGCAGAACTTTGATAAACAAATATTACCATGCGTTGTGGAATAGCTAATTAGTTGTCATGATACTGCCCTGAACCACTTATTGGTTTTTAATGAGCTGCTGAGACTCTGTTGTTGCTCTTGTAATTGCTGCCTGGGTTGCTATGCAAACTTATAAAAGTGGTTGATGCAAGTTGGATCATGTTTTCTTTCATTTTTGAATGCAGATAAATTAATCATGCTCATATAGCATGTTCATTTGTCTGACAAATGCAGTTTATCGCAAAGTGTCTCTGACTTACTATAATTTGAACATTAGCTACTCTTGTCAGACTCTTGATTAAGTCAACTTTTTACTTGGAAAAAAATCACAATGTGTGTCATTTTGATCATCTCTCAAATAATGTATATTCAGATGGTTTTGCTGTTTATTAATTAGCACATAACATGAAATGGTCATGCCTGTGGTCACGTAATTAGGAGGCTGATGGGTGGCTGACGAAAGTTGGCTGGGAGTCTGGGCTGGATGGTGGATGAGACGCATCTGCATAGTGCTGCTAATGACCATTAGTGAGGAGTTCCATTTGTGTATAAAAATACTCTATTACCACCAGGACCCTCAAAATCCTGCCTCCTAGTTTCCAAAGTAAAACAAAGTGAAATGCGGCACACATTTCGACCCACGTCCTATTTCACTCCCGTCCTTGACGTTAAATGGATTCCACAAAGGGTATTTATACCCAAGTGAGACTCTGACTTTATATTGCTGAAGCACTATTGCTGTTGTATTGCAGATGAATAGACTTTGGCAAGATTAGCAGAGTCTTGCAAAACACACAGTGCCCTCTTGCCCATTTCTGTAAACTTTAAATAATGTAAGTGCCTAAAGAGGGGCTCTTTATCAGTCTAACCTTTCAATGACCTTTCAATGCAAACTCATAAACTGTTGAATAAATGCATGTCATTAAAGTATTGAAAGGAAATTACTTTTAAAATGCCATTTAAAGAAAAGAGGAAAAAAGAGAGAGGGAGCAAGAGCAAGAGAGAGAGAGAGAGAGAGAGAGAGAGAGAGAGAGAGAAATATCTTACGGAGACATCCTCCCACTTATCAGGCCCAAGTGACATGACTGGTTCCGCAAGGCTTAGATATTAATTCCAGTGGTGGTGAATACAAAATAAATCCCTCTGCTAATCGTGCCACGAGACACATGCTGGTAAAAGGTTTTGTGTAAATTACCAAAAGATTAGTTCTCTGACTGCATTTTTATCTTTGGAGGGAGAGAGAGAGAGAGAGAGAGAGAGAGACAGACAGGGAGAGCGAGAGAGCGAGAGAGAGAGAAAGACAGAGAGAGAGAGAAGTGTTACATACCATGAAATTTTGAGATGCACCATACTCACAGTTTTCTCTCTCTATCTCTCTGTGAGTAGTTGAAGATTTCCTATGTAAATCCATAGATAGTAGATGTCACTTTTTGAAGGCTGTTTGACAGAGCACAATGCTCATATCTCTTCGCCTTCTGAAGAAAAAGCAGGAAGAATTCTGACCACTGTGCGATGAGTAACGTGTTCCAAGCAAGCCGTACCTACAGTTAGTCACGGATTAGGCAGCATTAGGGGTATTAGTATCCTATCTGAGGAAAAAGGCATTATCGCACTGTAGACTGCACTTTTTTTTTTTTTTGCAAGAAGGAGGCATTAGGAAAAACAGCAAAATAAGGCAAACTTCAGGCATATTCCTGAGCTCTTTGGAAGATTTCAAAGACTTTTTTTGTTTGAACGTGAAAAAGCAACTTTAAAACAACCTCAAATGACTTCCAATACTGGTGGTGTACAAAACATATCACAAGGAAAGAACCCACAGACAGTAGGATCAGCAATATGAGGCAATTGAAGGAAAGCGATTGATTATCATAAATAATAAATTGGTACTTTGACTAAGTTTAAATGTCAGCAACTTTGTGGCTGAGATCAAAACTGCTGCTTTTTAATCACAGCAAGTTCTCTCTTTCCCACAGTGTCTCCACTTCATGCAGACTTTGTCTAAAGACTCAGTGGTGGTGCAGCCCTGCAAACTACTGATGAGTCATTCTCAATCAATTAGATACCTATTGATTTAGTGAGAGAGAGAGAGAGAGAGAGAGAGAGAGAGAGAGAGAGAACAAACTGCTCAGCATGCCTGTGGCATTAGCTTTTATTCAGATGCAGCAGGAGTTCTCATTGGGAGAACACTTCATTGTACAAGTGCAGAAACTGTTTAAATCACTGTTTTATTAATGTGTTGTATTAAGTCTTGGCTTCACACCTTGTCTCTTAGCTGGAGAGAAGTCTTGAATTTATGTCTGCTCTTAATAGCTGTTGCATGAAATCTCCCAGAGGCCTCAACCCTGCACTTTATCCTTTTGGGTATTAACAATAACATATAGGGATCATTTGTCTTGGAACCTCAGATAAATTCTGGCTGGTTTTTTGTTTTAGTTTTCTTTTTTTTTTTTAGCTTAGTAAGACCATTACGAAGCATCTTCTTTTCTCTTTAAGAGGAAAGGGTTGAGAAA
>JBBPCX010000011.1:11651291-11672499 GCA_037974365.1 Hydrocynus forskahlii | reverse complement strand
GAATATTTACTTTGATCTGTTGAGAAACTGTGGAGCAATTCAAATGAATGCGCACTGTAAGGTTTTTGCAATAGCTAAAAAACTTTGTTTTTAAAATGAAACAGTCTGATGAAGTATGTAAACACTGTTACTTTTAACCATGATAAATGCAGAAAAAATACATTTGTGAGGTCGCAAAAATATAACAGTTCATTTACATATATCTTACTAGTCAGACCACAGTAGTTTAGCCTCGTTCACAATGAAGCTGTTGTAGCCCAGACTGCTTTTAAAAAAGGAACAGTGCCGGGCAGCCAGAGAGAACAGAGGTCATTTACATATATCAGTCTAAAAAGCACAGAGACAAACAGCCTCTTTCATTTTAAAGAATGAAGAAAGCCTAGGAAATTGACACGTGAAACTGAATTCTGACTGTTTTTGATTCAGACATACCTCAGACATAAATCCACACACACATTTTAAGTGAACCTCTGGTGTAACAAGTAAAATATAACTCCATAAATAAAAATAAAATAGGAGCTTCTAAGATACTTCACTGATACTTAGTATGGGCTCAATAAATTCAAGTAAATTACAAAATTAGTTTGAGTATTACAGTTCTAATTAACTGGACCTTTTATGTAGTACTTCTACATTCGCCTTAATGCCGTCATGTTTAACTAATGTAATTTAGTTCTTTTTTTACTGTACTACCCATCTGTCTCAGCAGCAGCTCACAGGATGGTAACTCACTCTTGCAGCCAACAACAACGAGGATGGAAAATTAACCAAGTATAAAAATCAATATACACACAATGGACATTATGCTGGAGGGGATGAGAGTGAGCACAAGTAAAACAGAACGCAAATGAATGGTGCCAGGAGCCAGTGAGAAAGATGCTTTTGTACTGACCAAACCCGCACTTATAACTCACTGTATTTTACTGAAAGAACACAAATGAAGTTATATGCATTTGTTAAATAATATGAGGAGAGAAAACTGATTCAAATTAACAACTGCTTTAGTGTATGGCTCTGTAAATAGTTTTTTTTTTCTCTCTTGGAATGTGATATTTATCTTTCCATTCATTCGCAAGTGTGAGATTTTGACAAGGCCAGAAGAAGAGAATTCCTGAGTGGCCTTGGGGTAGTGGGTTTGTAAATAATAACCCTTTGCTCAAATGCAGACTTGTCAAGTTGTAGACTCAGCATCCATCTATCTTTTTTAGGCTCTATTTATTATTAGGAGTGAAACCATGAAGGGTTGATGCTGGAAAATTCCACCACCAGTGAAGAGAAGGCCTAATGGTTTCTGTAAAAAAACATGCCTGCAAATATTTCATTCATTTCTATTAAGTAAGAATAATTTAAATGTGGCACTGTTGTTCTCCTTCTGTTATTACATTTACACATATCTAAGGAAGCTCAGGCCCAAGACACTAGTTTGAAGTTCTTCATTGTCAAAATAACCAGCAACATAACTAAGCACGGCCCCACAGAGAGGGTTCAAATCCAAGTCCTGGCCTTATGTGTGCAGAGTTTGCATGTTCCCCTAGTCGTGGTGTGGAATTCTCCAGGGTCTCAATTTTGTGTGTGTAAGGTTAGTTGGGGGTTCTAAATTGTTTGTAGGTGTGAGTGAATGGCGTGTGTGCCCTGTCTTGGGCTGGTGCCCCACCCAGGGTGAGTCCCTGCCTTGCCCCGGGATGGGCTCTGGGTACCTGTGACCCTACAGAATAAGTGGTTACAGTGAATGAATAATTAAGAACTGATTAATCAACCAATCACATTTGGTTGACCATTGTATGAGGGAAAACTTAACTCTAAGCCTAGACTGAGTTTGAGGCCAATGTCTCTGAAAAAGAGCAGCCTGACCAATGAGTCTCTGTCAGACAGTAAACAGTGGCATCTCAGTGCCAGGGCTCTTTACTGAAGGACATAAAATGTAAAATATATTTTACTATGTCTCTTACAAGCTTCAGAAAAAAATGTCATTGTGCAATGGTGTTAGCTATGGAAGCGAATTGCTCCTTGTGTTGCTTATACATAATTACTGCATGTAGCTCTCAATGCTTGGTGGCTAGAAGACTAAAGGCTATTAGAAACAGGGGATTATTCAAAGCCGCTGTATCCCTGTTTATGGTCAGCACCAAAGACTGTGAACAAACAAATGAACAAACAGAGCTAGCAACAGCACTAACTCTAGTGAAGAGCAGCAATTAGGTACAGTTGGTTGTGGGGGGCTCATATGAAAATGCAAATGAATTGGCGACCACTCAGAGCTCAGGGTTGCCACAATATCAGCACTGTGTACATCTCAACAAAGTACGGTTTGAAAAACAACTTTTAGTAAGCGTCCCCAGATACACACAGCCGTTAGATTTGTGCTCCATTTGTGCCCCTAGCACTGAACACCCTCCCTTTCACTTGTTTGTTTGGCGATTGTCAAAGAAGCTATTAAAAGTCCTTCCACTCTTCCACAAGGAGAAATATCAACATCAGAACCCTGAAAAAGGGAACTACAAAAGTAAAAATGTTGTCATAGCTTTTATTTGCCTGTTTACTTTCCCAGCACAGAGGGAGCAGCCGTTTAGTTGTGCTGCATCTGCAACTGGCTGGCTTTTTGATGTGGATCAGACAGAAGCTGTTTTGCTAATTACCCGAGTGGTCAGCCCTGCTCCACTTGTGTGCCTCAACGTTTGCTCTTCCTTTTAGCATTGTGTTCCTCCCTCCCGCTCCCCAAGCCTCTTGTGAAGAGAGACATCAGAGATTTGCATCCGAATTAGTGTGCAGGATAGCCTTCTATTGATCGCATGGCCCAGACATCCCTCTCGTCTCGTATGTTTGTTGCAGGATGAAAAATGTTTGGTCTGTCCTGCACTAATGAGAATGGGGCAAATCACTGTAGCAACCAAGAATGTGCAAATAGAGGCTGTTTAGTTAACATAACTGAATGCCACTCAGGGCAACCTTAAGTTGAACTCTACTTTACCTCATTTACCATAGAATCCAGCTTAATAGAACACCCCTCAGGTGACTGAACGAAGTGCTTCTTTGATGTCTGATCATACTGAACACTGCGAGAGCAAACATCTAATCCGATTTGTAATATCAGCTTTGCATGGCTGAAAAGAGTGACGAGGGGAGGATGTTCTGGAAGAGTGTGATGAGGAAAAACATTCTAGAATATAGAAGCATCCTGGGATACTGTGAAAAGAGACAAATAATTATGTAACAAATATGACAATCACAATGATGGAGTTGTGTTAGTGTTATGTTTTTGTAAGCGGAAACAAGAGCTTTCGACAGAAATGGGATCATGCAAAAATGGGGCGAACATGCAAAAATGGGGTGAACAACGGGCTCAAATACATGGACACACCTGCACAGCTGTTGTAACAGGTGAGGCTGCCTATTTTGCTTTAAGTTCCTAGAGAGACATTTGCAAAACATTGTCGATGGGGAGAACATTGCAGATCTCTGGAAATAGGGAAAATGCATTCGAATACTGGAAATGGGAAGAACATTGCAGATTATTTGGAATACGGAGGAAGTTTTAAAACACTGGAAATGGGGAGACCACTGCAGATTATTGGGAACAGGGAGAAGGTTTTAGAACATTGGAAATGGGGACAACAGTGTAGAACTCTGGAAATCGGGAGAAAATTACAGATTACTGGGAATAGAAAGAATGATTTACAATGGGAATGGGGATATCATTCTATTTTAAATGAGAGACAGTATTCTAGAATAGTGTGCATGTAAGAGAACATTTGGGGAATTTTGCCACACAGATTATACCACATCAACTGTGTGTTTTGGTTTACTTATGTTTGCTGAGGAAGGTTGGGTTTGTTTTCACTGAGCTTTATGATAGTGCCTTGTATTTCGCAGGTCATAAATACACTGATATACTGTATCTGTCAGCACAAAGTCCCACATAACCTCGACGCCATCCAGATCATCTGTCCCTCAAATAACCCCCTGTAGCAAGCTTAACTAGTGTTAACTAGTTAGCTAAACAGTTATCTCAGTGGAATAAACAGGTCTATTTGAACACATCTCTTAATAAAAATGGTTTTAATAATTGATATTCAATTAGAGATTTAAGTCCAGCCTTTCTGCAGTAGCTCATGTTTAATTAATCACAAGGTGCTGATTCTCTTTCATTAAAGTTGTTGATTTCTAAATCAGGTTGGGGTTAATACCTGGTGAAATAGACAGGGCCTGCGGTACAGTTATAATATAACCAACGGGAAGTGTCATGGTGAGCTATGTAGCAAACACAAATGAATCCCTGTTTGAATCCGCACCTCATTTTTAAATTATACCCTTGTGGCTATGGTTTACTTAATGACCAGTGTTCCCCAAAGAAAAGGGCTCTTTCCACAGCGGTGGTGCTGTGTATCCAGGTGGTATTATAACACCTGTAAATTGAGGCTAGGTCCTGTATAAATCAGTTTAACATACACACACACACACATTCAGTTTCCAGTTTCATGATGTGGCCCAGTGGTTCTGTGGTTCTCAAGAGCCCAGTCTCACGAGTTTTCGTAAAGCCATTGCAATATACAATGTAATCAAAAGATGTGTTGTGATCATGCTTTAGGCCTTTTTTTCGTGCTAGGATGCCTCACTTTTTAATGCTAGTAACACTGCCAGTATCAGCGCTAACTGGTGACTGAGGGACAGTAGGAGAGAAATAATGAGTTGATTCCTTATCGTTTTTGTTTGCAAAGCGGTGAAACAGGTTGAAAGGCTGTAAGACGGGGAAAGTCCCTAACCCTAACCCTAACTCTAACCCTAAACCTAGCCCTAACCCTAACCCTAAACCTAACTCTAACCCTAACTCTAACCCTAACCCTAACTTTAACTCTAACCCTAACTCTAACTCTAACCTTAACTCTAACCCTAACTCTAACCCTTACCCTAACTCTAACCCTAACTCTAACCCTAACTCTAACTCTAACCCTAACCCTAACTCTAACCCTAACTCTAACCCTAACTCTAACTCTAACTCTAACCCTAACCCCAACCTTAACCCTAACCCTAACCCTAACCCTAACTCTAACTCTAACTCTAACCTTAACCCTAACCCTAACCCTAACTCTAACCCTAACCCTAACTCTAACCGCTTATCCTAACCCCTTACCTTAACCCTTTAACCTGATTTTTAACCTCAATTCATGTTCTCCCTGTGACTGTGTGGGTTTCCTCTGGGAGATCCGGTTTCCTCCCACTGCCAAAACATGTCTGCATTGGGGATCGGTCAATTGAGCACACTAAATTGCCCCTAGGTTTGACTGTGAGCGTGAATGGTTGTCTGTGTATGTGGCCCTGCGACGTGCTGGCGACTGTCCAGAGTGTACCCCACCTTCGCCCACTGCAGCTGGGATAGGCTCCAGTCCCCCCGACCCTGAGTGCGGGACAAAGGGGTAGAAAATGGATGGATGGATGATTTTTGTACTAAATTAAGTTGTTGCTTAATTTGCAATTTGTGTGCGATCCCAAAACCCAAAATATGTCTAAATACTGACAAATCTGTTTATTCAATTCTCTTACTTATTACTGGGATGTTTTGAATAGATGCAAGGATCAAACAGGTTTACTTATGTATAAAATTAGTTACCAGTTGTATCACATTGCGAATACTAAGACAATATTCCTTATAACAAAAATGCACAAAGAAAACCTCCCTTTTCCGATAATCCGTGATTTGATAAACTGATTCAATTGCTTGAATGAACCCTGAAAGGCTGTTCATTTAAAGGACATTTAGTCCTATTCTAAACGCAGGCAGACATGCACAAGGTTCGAAATGCGATTGCTTCCACTCTATAAAACTGAGATAATAAAAAGCCTCAGCCGATAGCAGGCAAGGGAAAATGTTAGTTCAAGGTTTGTGTGAGCATATGTGTGTATTATTAGGCCACGTTAAAGATATGGGGGTCACATGATTTATGATTTTCTTTGCATATGTGGTGGCAGGAAAGTGGGCAGCCCTATTATACCTTGTCTTATGTTTGATGGAGACAAATGACCTTGTCTTCTTACATATATTAAAATGAACTCTGAATAATTTCCACTCTTTGTCATGCTAGTGTCTAGCTGAGCTGATTTCATAAGCAGATGAGCACTTAGGGCTGGTGCCACCTGCTCCCCGCTCTCTGTCTCTCGCCTGCGTGCTGATTACAGTGAATTAAGTGCATCTGCATGCCACCGCCCTCCCCGCTGAGCTAAATACATGATTCCACCCAACTCACCCTGCACTTCCCCGGGCCTTGAAGAACTCCAAACACCTCCACCCCAAAAAAGGGAAAGAATTTTTTTTTTTTACTGTACTAAACTAACTGAAACGAACACCTGGAGGCTGAAACTTTGAGCCTTGCCATACTGCTATGAAAGCGTCAATGCTCATGCATGATGAGCATGTTGGAGCTGCATTTGGCAGTAGCTGTGAGGCAGCTGTTTTGATCATGTGTTGTTAGGACGTATGAGGGGGTAGTGGAGCTTTGCCTATGTAATGATAGAGTGAGCTTTCTACAGCTGCAGCTGCCTGAGCTAAATATTTATCCAACACCAGCCATGCTTTGCTGCACACGGCAAGATGGGCGCCTGTCCTGCCCCTGTTTATCTACAGAGGTCTTGAAAGAGGTGGGAACACTGCAAAGATGCAAACAACAGACAAGAGAATATGAGTCATGAAAAAAGAGCAGCGGATCTTTTGAATGTTTTCAACTGGGGATGCTCGTGAATTCATCAAGTACATCAAGAAATGGTGCATGCACACATTTACAAGGTTGCCACCTCAAACAATAACCCCCAATTTTAAAATGCAGTCAGAATCTATAAAATGTGTAAAGGTCTGAATGAAATTCAAGGTGGCTACTACTACTATTCTTTCACATTTGTATCTAATTTTAAAGACACCAGTCTCTAATACAGTCTCAGAAACCACATAAGCAAGTCTATTTAATGTTTTAACTTCTTAGTTGGTGGCACAGTGGGCAGCGCTGTGCCTCACAACTCCAAGGTTGGGGGTTCAAATCTGGGTCATGTCCTTGTGTGTGTGTGTGTGTGTGTGTGTGTGTGTGTGTGTGTAGAGTTTGCATGTTCTCTTCATGGTGGCATGTTTTTCTTCCAGGGTCTCCGCTGCCTCCCACAGTCCAAAGTCATGAGCGTCAGGTGAACTGGGGTTTCTAAAGTGACCGTAGGTTGAGTAAATGGTGTGTGTGCCCTGTGGTGGAGTTCCTGCCTCGTGCCCATTGGCTCCAGCTACCTGAGACCCTAGTGAAGATTAAGTGGTTACAGTGAGTAAACCTATCTTCAAATATTAAACCTATCTTCAAATACCTTCTGGTGTGTAGTTTATTTTAGAATGATAAATAAAACAATTATTATTAATAAAACAACTGATTCTAAACGTTTGAATGCAAGGATTGCTATATGTGGCTATATGTGGGTGATAATAAGCTTCAATTAAGTTAACTATGTAGTTAACTATGTTAACCTCATTGATCGAGTGCAAAACTAATGAATGTAAATATCAAAACACAGCCCTGCAAATATGGACAACATGTGACAATTACTTACGGCCCACACACTGCTTGGAATAATGGCCAGACAGGGCCAGACGCAGTTGCCAAAACCTAACCAGTATGCCGCCATGAGAGTGCTGCAGTGGGGCCACCTTACAAGCACCAGTGACAGAACTGGCCCACCACTCAAACACAACTGCTCCATTACCATGCCGTGTGTAAGTGGCCCAGATCTAAATTTTAAATAGATGCCATTCTCAGTCCAAAGCCTCATCCTCATACTCCAAGGATACGCCAGAATCAGGTCACATGTCACACGGACACAGCCGTGACAATGTTTACCTGAAGCCATCTGGTTCACAGCCATTATCAGCCACATCATGCATATTTAAACTACCAGTAACTGAAGCGATGAACCATTCAACCACAAATACAGAATCTGGGCTGTAACTGTAAAAACTGAAAGCCAGGTCAATGCAACTTAAAATTTTAAGGCAAAATTTTTAGGGAGCTTCCTCTGACCTAAGCTTCTTCAGTGAATAAAAAGTCATATTAACCTTTAAATGTATACACCATGATAATGGCCCAGTTGTTGAACTTGGTTGATGGAGCAGTTCTGGCAGTGATGGTTTAAATGTGGATGAGATGTGGCTCTCTCATGGTTATAAACTGGCTGGGTTCTGGCAACTACGCCTGGCCCTGTTCTGTGCCATCATTCCATGTAGACCACAAGTAACAAGCCATGCCACATGTGGCCCAAGTTGTCAAAATTGCTATCTGGGGTTTTGGCTTTGCACTTTCATTTTTGTTTTTTTGTTTTTTGTTTTTTTGACAGAATCAATTGTTTTATAAAGTCAGATTCAACATAAACTTGCCTCACCCAGTAAGAAGACAATCAAACGTTTTAACACTTAACACTTTCAGTATTGGAGAATTTAAATTTAATTTAATTTCAATCAAAATTTTCCAAATACTTTTTATGCCCATATTTGTGTGATAAGTTGATCTCAGTCCTCCAACAATTGATCATGTGTCTTTTTGTGCACTTGGAACAAAAACTTGCAGCCACAACCTGCAGCCACATCGGTCATTTGTATTTAAGACACTTCTGTTGTGGAACTGAGTTTAAAACCACCGTACCAAAGCAATCCCAAACACACACATCAGATCAATAGTGTTTACTGGGTGAGGCTGGAGTAACCTGTATTGGTCTGAGACTGGGAGAGCCTGCCGTAATCCTTGCTTGTGCAGGTGTTAAGAGGCTGGAGTTTAACAGGATTTCTTCCCTCTCATCTTCCGCTTTTTTCTATAAAAAGAATATAAATGTAAAATGCAGAGTGAAATGTTGTTTGTTTTTGCTAGTTCTGACAGCAGTGCCATATATAGCTTTTGTAATTTGTGGGAGTGTGTCTGTGTAAAATGTGCATACCACTATTGTTTTATACACTATTGACCACTTGATTTAAACTTCCAAACAAAAAATGTTAGGAGAAAATGCAAAAATAATACACGTCAATAATTTATTATACCTAGGAAATGTTACTACACAACACTTGTACATTATTTCACAATTGCAACAAATAAAACAGTGATGTTAAGAGCATAGTGTGCATGTGTGACTCTGTTTCATCCATCAGAGACTGAATTAGGAGTGAAGCTGCTGGAATACAGCACATAGAAACGCTGCTCTACAAACACTCCTGTACTTACAACATATGTAGAGGCATTTCTTATTTTTTCCACAGCTCACACAGCAATAGCTCAGAAAAGAATAGCAACCTGTGCATTTTACACACACTGCCGCAAATTGTACAAACAGTGAACAGAAACTAAGGGTGTCTTATTTTTTCCATGGCTGTATTTATCAAGAGTGGCCCATGTTTGCATGCTATCTGGGATGGTCTAATCCATTATATTTCACATGTTGAAGAACCTGTTTCAAAGCTAACATGAAATGTTCTCACAACCTATTCTCTAAAAGTAGCATTAATAGAATATTCTAATAACATGACATGGTCTTGGAAAAGAGTGTCATGTTTGGACAGTAATATTTCCCTGTACTTTTAGAATTTGTACTAACATTATACTTCTGGAGTTTCATTGCTAGCGGAAACAATGTTTCAGTGTGAAGTCAGTTTCATTTAGAAATGATTTCTCTTAAATTATCCTGGCTAGCCACCATTCACCAAAAAAAAAAAAAAAAAAAAAAATCAGCCTGCACAAACCTAGGAGCTTTCAATCTCTTATTTGAAGTCCCTACCGTAGCATTTGTGTCAGAAAGTTTCATCTGTTTCTATATTCCCCATTCAATTTACTCTGTTTTACACAAGAAAAAAAAATAGGTACAAGACTTTCACCCATACTTACAAAACTACAAAAACGTCTGGGTTGATATGGGTGTGATCATCTTGTCATGCATGATTCTAGTTAATTCATTTTTTAAGGCAAAAAAATCCCTGAAGGGTAATTGTTGCAACACTTGCTGTTATCTGACATTCTGATTATATACACACGCACTATATGGATGCCTTTTGAGACGCCTGACAATTACAGCAACAGGGTCTTTAATGACATTGCATTCAAATATATAGACTTTAATATGTAGTTGGTCTCCCATTGCAGCTACAACAGCTTCCACTCTTCTTGGAAGGCTTTTCTCACAATTTTGGAGTTTCTGTGGGAATTAGTGTCTGCTATAGTATCTGTAGAGCATTTATGAGGTCAGGCACTGATGTTGTTCTTCCACACTGAACTCATCTATGTCTTTATGATCCTTGCTTTGTACACTGGGGCACAGTCATGCTGGAATAGAAAAGGTTCTTCCCCAAACAGTGTCCACAAAGATGGAAGCATGGCGTTGCCCAAAATGTATTGGTCTGCTGAAGCATTAAGACTACCCTGGAAGTAAGGGGCCACCTGAATGGGTGTCCCAATATTTGTGTCCATATAGTGTGTCTGTATATGCATGTATATATACACTATATGGACAAAAATGTCAAAGAGAGAGAGACTGAGTAACTCAAAATCCAAAAACTTGAGACCAATGGTACCCTTTACAGGCTTCATCTGTGTCTGGCTTTCAACAAAAACTCAATGCCAAGAATATAGTGTTGCAAGTGATTGCCTGCCTGTCACAGAGGTACAGAGGAGCAACTCCGTGCTTCTTCTCTGCTGACCTGAGCAGGTCTAACTCAGTCCCTAGCTGAACCCTTACACAGTACAGTTTTCTGTGTGTATTTCAACATAAGGGCACATTTTGTTGATTTTCTAAGTGAACAGAAATAAGAACAAAATAAATGAAATTACCCTTTTGCATGCTCTTAACAACCATGGGTTCATCTAAGTGGCTCGCTGAAGATCAGAAACTAATATAATTAACTTTTACAAAGTAAGTGAAGACAATAAAATATATCTAAACTACTCCTGCTTGCAATTTTCACTGTACAAAATGTAATTCTTTGGCTACAATCAGACAAAGGTATGTTTGGAGAAAAATAGGAGAAGCACTTCAGTAAAGGCACACATTGCCAACTGGGAATGAACCTGTTTGCTGTTGTCTGCCAGCCCAAGGCACTGGAAATGTTATGGAAATATAAGGGAAGGTTCTAAATATCAACAAATCCTGGTAATGCTAATGTTTCAGAGGCCATGAAGAAGAAAAAAATAAGGTGGTCATTACAGAGCTAATGATCCTTAACATACATCAAAATCAACCTTGAACTACTTCAACAAAAAAAAAAATAAATAAAGAGTCAGTTTAGAATGGCCTTCACAATCCTCATTAAGTGGTTGTTATTGAAAACCTCTGATTAGATCTTAAACATGCTGTGCATTCGAAAATGTTTCACAGAGAAAAAATGGAATACAATTCCTAGATCAAGGAGAGAATTAGTGCTGGCTTGCTTCAAAAACATTTTGGGAGTTGTAATTGGAGCCAAAGGAAGTCTTACTATGTACTGACTGAAAGGATGCTGAAAATTTTTATTTTTTTTCCCAATATGTTACATGTAAATAAATACGTTCGTTCCATGCAAAAGTGATAGAAGATTCTTTTAATTCAAATCAACAAAATGTACAAACTTTCACATACAGCTGTAGACCTTTGGGAGCAGTGCTTGAAGGATGGTATGACTACTCACAGCTGAGTGGGACTTGAGAATATGCTCCATTTTAACAGGGTTAAGGAACCACACGCCAAACTGGCTTGGGACACAGAGGAGTCACAACTCTTCTAGCTATTCTGTTGGTTAGCAGGTTTGAGTCTTGAAAAATCATATGCTGTACATCAGCAATTATTGTGAAGATGGTGTCTGATACTTCCACTGGCATTTAGAGAGAAAGCTAGTTCCACCATTTGGTGGAAAGAGACAGAGAAAAGTCTTAATGCTTGTCTTCTGTGGTCAAGCTGAGCTTTACTTGAGGCTCTAGGGGCTCGAGGAATGGATCAGGCTCCGACCATTTCCATCAGGTAGGGAGGGGTTGGTCCATTCTTGGCTTTATAGGCAAGTACTGTTTTAAATCTGATGTGGGCAGCTGCAGAAAGTCAGTGACAGAAGCAGAGGAGTAAAGTAACATGAGTGAACTGCTGCATTCTGAATCAAGTACAGGGGACTGATGGTCTGCATAGGAAGATCAGCCAGGAGGGAGTTGCAGTAGCCAAGACTTGAGATGACATGGAACTGAACAAGCACGTGGATGGCCTCTCTAGAGAGAAAGGATACAATTCTCTGAATGTTGTAGAGAAAAAGCCAACATGGCTGAGTCAGGTTTACAATAAAAGCCAAGGGTTCATGCATCTTCAGAAGTTCATTCCTTTTTTACTGCATTCCCCTTTACGCTCTTTAAAGTATTTTTGTGCACCCTATTGACCAACCTTCTTCTCCTGCCAGTCTCCCCCACTTTGCTTGGACAAGAGTCCATACAATATATAGAGAACAATCATGTTTTTTTTTATTTAAGGATTTTTTCAATTCTGTAATGCAATGTTAAAAGACCATATCCATATGTAATGGGCTGTCTAGGCAGTCCACAATACGAAAAGTTTAACAAGAAGTGAGAGAGACAAAAGAGGAAACAGCATGGCAACACAATACAAATCACTGTAAATAACACATCCAACCTATAGACTCAAACAAAATAATTGTTTAACAGTTCTATAGATACACTATTTGGACAAAAGTAATTGGGACACACATCTTAATCATTGAATTCAGGTGAAACAGTACTTTGTGGACACAGTTTGCGGAAGACCCGTTTCTGTTTCAGCATGACTGTGCCCAAGTGCACAAAATCAAGCTCCATAAAGACATGGTTGGATGAATTTGGTGTGGAAGAAGCCTATCCAAAACCTTTTGGAATAACTGGAATGGAGATGGCGAGCCAAGCCTTCTTGTCCAACATCAGTGCCTGACCTCATTAATGCTCTACAGGACGATTGGGCACAAATTACCACAGAAACTCCAAAATCTTGTGGAAAGCCATCCACGAAGAGTGGAATCTGTTATACCTGCAAAAGCAGTTCCAACTCTATATTAAAGTCTATATATTTGAATGCGATGGCATTAAAGTCCCTGTTGCTGTAATGGTCAGGCGTCCCAATATATTTCCAAATATTGTAGGTCCACAAATCTAAACATGTGATAATGCATCAGCCAAAATATTCTTTAGGCCTTCTTATCTCTGAGGGGAAGGACTGTGCCAGCAGAGCCCACCTTATTGGCTACTGGTTAGAATTCCTCTTTTGGTTAAGAAATCCCGTGATTATTGTGAACTAGACCCAAAATAAACCTTGAAATGTTGTAGGGTTTACAACAAATACCTGATAGTAATCACCTGATGTTTGTTAAACTACTTGGAGAAATAATAAACAGAGTATACCACTCTAACTTGGTCCTCCTGTAGGAACACAGCAGCAGCATCAGTTCCCCTTGTGTCCACTTCAACCTGGAAGGGCTGCTTGAAGTCAGGGGCAGCAAGAATGCTTGCCAAGGGGAATGTCTAAGAAGGCCTTTAGCACATTTAAATACCAACTGACACTCCAATGATCAATAGGAAACACTTAAACAGAGCAAGGGGTGGTAGTAGCCTAGTGGGTAAAATACTTTCCTGTGAACCTGATGAACACAAAGTCACAGGTTCAAACTCCCACTTCCTACCATTGTCTCCCTGAGCAAGACACTTAATCCTCAGTTGCTCCAGGGGAATGTCCCAGTAACTAATGACTGTAAGTCGCTCTGGATAAGAGCGTCAGCCAAATGACCCCCTTACCTAAGTAAGAGTAAAGACACAAAACATGAGAACTGATGATGAGATGTGGAAGTGGAATATTCAATAATGGCAGCAACCTTGGCACTCATAGGACACTCAACCTACATCTGTACCTAGAACCACAGCTTTAGGGAATTCACATTTTGTCAAGTTTAAGGTAAGTGATGCAGATTGTAAACAATCAAACACTTCTAAAAGTTAAAAAAAATGAATGTTCCAAGTAGCAGAATACACAGCAATATCATCTAGAGAAGCCTTACTATTTCTCAGAGCTGAAAGGAAGAACTGTGTACTGTAGAAAGTTACCAGGTGTTACAAAAGCCGAGTTGCCAGAGTCCCAACCAGTTAACGGAACCTCACGATGACCTTATAAAGTAAAGTGGGACATTACCTTGTTAAAGGGTACCTCAGCTGGGCCACCAGCAGTCCTGGGAATCGAACCATGGCCTTCCAATCGCAGGGCAACTCCCTTAGCACCAGGCCACCAGCTGCCTATAGGTTTGTCATAAACTTAGCCAAACCCACCTTATTGATGCAATCTTCCACCCAAGGGATTAGAAATGAATCTGTTTTTTTTCTGTAATCAGAGCGGAAACACATGTTGCTATCAGGTTTTGGCACCAGTTCCCAGGGAGAATTCCAGAGTAGGGTTTACCTGAAGAATGTTTTGTTTAATTGGCACATGGTTCTCTACATCACTATTATAACAAAACAGTTGTTTAAAAAGAAAAAAATGACATGATTTTGAATTAAAGTGGTAAGATCAGCACAAACACTCATAAATAAATAACTGAAACTAGACTGTAAACCAGTCAACCTCTCCAAGATAGGTAAATAAGCATTTACAGGAACATCATGTGTAGCTAAGCCATCCTCTTTGGAGCTACATGCAGAAAGTGCAGCCGAAGACACAGCAGCGACAGCACCAGCCTTAGGAGCTGTTACGGGCTGACATCACACATAAACCTTCAGCATATTAACATAGGATACATGAGACTTTCTTTTTTAATCCGGTGTTTAAACCACATAATCCTTTTCACTAAGCTTTGATTCAATTTCCTAAGGACCAGAGCAAAGGCAAGAAAACCAAAACTTCATCAGGTTGAAATGTGAAAAGTATCTCTCCGAAAAGACACGTCATGTTAGCATCTGCAGACTTCAGCAAAGTAACAGCAGCTTCCCTCTCAGAAGGACATTTTTCTTACCAAAGGTAGTTTTTTTAAAGATATTTTATTTTATTTTATGTATCCTGATAACTTGGGCTTGGGTTGTGAAGCTGAACAATCTTTGTCCCTGTCTGCAGTTTCATGTGTGTCACTCACCTCAGGCTAAGGAAGCACTTTCACTCCAGCCAGATCATTTCCCAGGATAAGAGATACATTTTTGACCAGCAGCTGGGATGCAGTACACTTTCTAAAATATTGCGCAGCCCACGCACACTACATGGACAAAAGTATAATTATTGAATTTGGGGGGCCCTTTACCTCCAGTGAAGGTAAATATTAATGCTTCAGAGTACCAAGACATCTCCGAAAACATTATGTTTCCAAACTGGACAAAGCTTGGGGAAGAACCTTTTCTATTCCAGCATGACTGTGTCCCAGTACACAAAACAAGCTCCGTAAAGACATGGTTGGTTGAGTTTGGTGTGGAAGAACTTGACTGGCCCACACAGAGCCCTGGCCTCAACCCCATCCAACACCTTTGGGATAAACTGGAACGGAGATTGTGAATCAGGCCTTCTCGTCCAACATCAGTATCTGACCTCATAAATTCATCTACAGCATGAATAGGCACAAATTCCCACAGAAACTCCAAAACCTTGTGGAAAGCCTTCCAAGAAGAGTGGAAGCTGTTATAGCTGCAAACTGTACCAACTCCACAATAAGTCTATGCATTTGAAAGCAGTGTATTTAAGGTCCCTGTTGGTGTAATGGTCTGGCATCCCAATACATTTGTCCATATATTGTATCTTGTAATACGGCAACAAGTTGCTAACTATGCTCTGAAATAGAAACGCAGTCTTCTAATGAGAATCACACATAGGAGAAGAGAGCATATTCAGAACAGATTTCACTAAATGTACACCTTCTGCATTTCTTCTTTTGTTGCCAAGTTTTACAGTCTACCACAAAATGACCGAGCTTAGCACAATAAAAACAAGCTTGAAGATTCAGGATTTACAGGCGCTCAAAAAAATGTATCACCAGGCAATCGCTTTGATTGCACTGGCACAGTGAAGTCAGCTTTATGTGTTGATGCAAACTCATTGGTCAAAACAGCTGCATCTACAAGAGGAAAACATTTTTTCTCTTTCAAATCATAATGCTTTTGTGTGCACAATTCTTAAACTCTTCCGTTGAAAGTAGTATAAAACTGTTCAAAGCTGGAAACATTAGATGCATTACACTACTTATCAAGTATCTTTTTTAACATGAACTCTAAAATGCTGGAGATAAGCATTTGCAGTAGTTAACACACATTCAAAACAGTATGTATGACAACCCTGTGATCCAGACTTTGATCAAGTGTCAAGGCAGCACAAACAGTACTGTGCGGAATTCTTGAGCCACCCCAGACTTTCTTGTATTTTTAATGTAGTATTGAGGAACAGTTCTCCAGGATTCCTGAAGGACTTTCAAAGAATCAAACTCAGAATTGATACCAGAGAAAATTGTTTAAGAAGACTAATTTTCAGTCCAATTCCTGTACCTGACTAGTACCTGATCAGAGCAATATCTTTTGTTTGAGACACACCGTGACCTAAATATGAACATTCAAGCATAATAAAGCTCATCTAACTTAACTGTTTGACAAGCATAAAATAGTACTTTTGCAAAATATATAGTGGCGGTTCAAGACTTTTTGCACAGTACTGTACCTCTTTGAGCTTTTCCCTCTGGCTTGCACCACTCCAATGCAAAACCGAGAAGACATAGAAGGAACCCCAGCCAGGACAGCTTCATCTAAAGGCCCAGCCTGTAGGTAGGCTGCAACATAAAAGCTGCTTCCCCAGCCTATAACTGAAACTGGCACATTTTAAAGCCTTGTCAGCCTCAATTTCCAAAGCCCATACCTAAAGGAACCATTTCTGATATGCTTGTTGTTTAATTAAATACCTTAAGACAAACCACTACCTGCACAAGGGACGGCACAGGTTTTGTGCTCCGTGTGGACCCGTGCGGGGTCTGACTCCTTCACCTGCAGAGACACACCTCTTTCCTCCACTGCATCAGACGTGTTAACCGGTTCCTCTGCCTCATGCAAAACTTTAAGGCGAACAGCTGCATAAATAAAGCAAATGTAATGTATTTTTTTCAATATTGTGGCACAGGTGCTTTAAGAGCCAAATAAGAACCAAATAATTTTTACAGTTTTTCTAGAGAATCGTTATCTAAAATACTATTTTTTATTTCCTGTCACCTTATTTAACCTATAACTTGGATCTTCTTAACCCATATTCATGGTAGTCATAAAATGCAGCTTTTGCCTATGCATTGTTTTCTTCAGTAATGTTTATGTGAAAATATTTATATGATGGAAATGTGTAAAACCAGAAGCAAATTTTGCAGGTGTTTTTATGACAAGAAAGCTGTCGTGGTGTTGCTGGTTTTGTCGCAACTCAGCTGTGGAAAGTCTTTGTGGAAAGTTTTGAATTGTTTTCAAAGCAGGGGATTCTCACCCCTTCTGGCTACCACTCATTGCTCACTAGCAGTTCAACAGAGAGTCACACACACACACACACACACACACACACACACACACACACACACACACACACACACACACTCACAGGGCCAACAGTGACTTAAATGGAAAAATGTATTTAAAAATAGGCATTAGTAAGATGGTGGATGACTTATAAGCCTACAAAACGGTACCCTTTTCCAAGCCTAGACATACAGACCGGTGTCAAGAATATATAAACATGATGACTGTTATGACTGACCTTTTGAGCATGTAAATATGATGACAGCCATCAAAATATGAAGGATCTATGAACTACTCTGTCGAAGAAAAAACTTTTGTAAACCTGTTATCCTTGAGATGATTTTTCCCCATTGTGCTATAATACAGGTCAGACTCTTGATCATCACATTTTGATGCAGTTTCTCCAAAAATATACCAAACACTGAATCCACCACAGATTAAAAATGATTCAGCACTTCAGATCCTCAGCTACAGCACAGAATGGGCATGAACAGCACGCCGTGTGTGACATGGGGAGCTGAAAGTAAAACTGTTCTTTTAAATATGACAAGGTGAGTGCTGAATATGACAAGGTGAGTGCTGGCCAATGAAGTGTTTAAAAAAAATAAAATTTGGAGCGCAGGTTGCTAAAAAAATAGCATCATCATAATGAATCATCACAGTATGGCTCGACACTGTGAATGATGAGATAAACTGAGGCTGAACCAAGAGGCACGGAAAGAGTTCAGATCATTCAATGGATCTATTTTCATCAGCAAGAAAAAGCCATGATCTAGTCATTTACACACATTTTTGTAGTGTCTCAGGAATATCTGTAGAACTGTAGTTGTAGACCATTTAAATAGTTTCCAGTAAAATCCTGTTCATTATTCAAAATTGCATTAAACAAAAACTGTAAGCTTTAATCAGCAGTGTTTTAAGTAATACAATAAATATGTTTGCACATTATTTTACTGTCAACTCACCTGTATATTAAAAAATAATTTGGAAATAACGTTGCCCATTGAACTTGATTTTTAAAATGCATCCTGAGAAACTGGATCACAAGTCGGCAGTGTTTAAAAATAAGTCTAAAAGACCACCAAGACATATTGTGATCACAATGCTCAAACCATTTGCTCAACTCACATTTTTTGTCCTACATCACAGCAAAATACATCATGTGACAGTGTACCGGTGCTCAAAAAAGGGAGAGGAGCCTAGTAAAATAAAACATTAGTAGCTAGGGCACCATAGAGCAAACATAACAAAAGCAAGTCTGGAAGGGACTGGATAACTCGCCCATTTTACCACAAGTAGGATGAAATGAGCATCCGTAACTATTGAAGAAAAAATCAGTCAGATCAGTCATACTACGTGCTTGTTAATTTGTCAGTTTTCTACCAAATGAAGCACAGACGTTTAACCTTTCAGACATCTTCTGTGCGTGTGAAAAATCAACTACTGACTTCTTGAAATGTCAAGGATTATGCCAATAATTCAAATATTGTGCTCTGAAGAACAATTAATGTTAATAAACAGCCTTCAAAGAGAACTTTGCTCTATTTGAGATGATAACATAACCTTCACTGCAACACCCACTCCTTATTAGCGGTGTGCTTTCCTTTGTGACTTTTAAAGTCCGTAACCAAAACTGACAAATTAAACAAATGAAGGATATTTACTTTCAGTAGTGCCAAACAGTGTCTCGTATGTGATCAACACTGGAGCCATTTGATGTTAAAACTGAATCAGAGATGCCACTGAGTAGGAGTAGATGTGAAACACAAATTTAGCCCTGATAGTGTGCGTGAGACTTTAGTTTTGTTTTATTTGCTTCTTCACAGCTAATGTTTAAAGTATACATCACACTCAGCTCAATAAAATGAGCATTATTAAATGCTAAACACAATAAACACCACAAGTGGTTTTGGAGATTTTTCTGCCGTGCTGTGAGGCAGATCAACTTGTGATGATGATACCCAGATTCACACACGTGCACTGGGGCGCACTGTTGGACCCAACAAAATGATATAATAACTTGTAGAGTGGTAGCTCTAGTGTAGTGTGGGTTTAATCATCCAATACAAGCCTATTGCCATTGTCCACTGATGCATGAATGGCCAGGGTGGCATCTCTCATCAGTGTTATTTTCTAAAGTTAAGTGGCCCCTTATAGTTACGCATGAACACACTACACCACACCACAGCACGCTGTTAAAGTCTTCCCATGCATTTAACCCATTCACTGCCACCACTGGGGGCTCCACGTTTTACAGAGGGGCAGCATTGTGGTCTTTTCTAGCAAAAAGACATGCAAATTCAGAATCAGTTTTGAAGAATTCGTTCAAATTCAGTAGCATTTGAAATATATTTCCAAAGTTTGTCAAATACCAGTAAATACCTGGCTCTAAACACCTCTGTAAAATGTGGTTACAGAAAAGAAACAGGTCAACTAAATACCCTGTCATTATGTTTCACCACTGGATGTCAGTATTGAGTGAGAACGTTTCTGGCTGTAGTTAGTAGAGGACTGCATGCCTTGCTGCTGCAAACTTCTTCAGTCTTCCCAGTTCATCCACTTTTGTCCGACATTTTTTGATTTGCTATGTGCAGCTGAATTTGATGTTTGATGTCAAGCTCACTTTTATGTGCCAGTTGTCAGTATTCATTACTGAAGAACTAGGTGAGTGTCTGAGGGGTGAGTGGGGTCATCCACAATGCTGGTGCCTTTGCGCATGCAGCATGTAATGTAGATGTCTGTGACAGAGGGGAGAAGGAACCCAATGACCTTCTCAGCAGTCCTCACTATCCTCTGTAGGGTCTTGTGATCTGAAATGTTGCAATTCCTATACCAGGCTGTGATGCTTCTACAGAGAATGCTCTCTTGTGGTGAGGACTGAGTTGGACTCCTCTCTGTATGCCACCTCATCATTCCTGCTGATCAAACCCACCGCAATTGTGTCATCAGTGAACCTGATGTGGTTTGAGCTGCGCACTGAAGCATAGTCATGGGTCAGCAGTGTGATAAGCAGAGGGCTGAGTACACAGCTTTACTACACTGATAGCCCTGGACAGGTTGGCTCTTGGTGTTCTCAGGGCATCCTTATCATCTGATGTGAAGGCAGTGTCTCAGGTTCTCAGCAGCGTGCTCACCTCCGCCAACATCCACAGATTCTGGTTGGTGTAGGTGGTGATGGTCTTGGAGACAGTTACGTCATCGATACACTTACTGATGTAGCCAGTCAACAACGTCTGCTAAATGCTGTAAAGTACTCCTCCAGGTTGGGTAAAACCATCATAGGTTGCAGCCTCCCTAAACAGGTCCCAGTCAGTGTCCTCAGTGCAGTCTTGAAGAGCAGTAATGGTGCCTGGGAGCCAGATCTTCGTCTGCTCACGAATGAGCTTGGCTCGTCTGATGAGTGGTCTGTACGCTGGGATCAGCATGATGTGCATGATCATAGTAGCAGAGGTGGGGGCAGTGCTCAGCATGATGTGCGCCAGCGATGATTGTATAAACACAGTCCAGTCTATTCGCCTCCCCTCCACTCATCAGAAAGTTCACATACTGATGAAATTTAGGGAAAAAGTATATACATAGTATATACTTTATAGTATTAGGATACAGTGTGGAATTGGGACACACCCAATGATTCTAGAATGCTTAGTTGCAGGAAAGTGTGTGCCAAACTGAACATTTACATTTACATTTACATTCACAGCATTTAGCTGATGCTC
>JBBPCX010000011.1:11638319-11651191 GCA_037974365.1 Hydrocynus forskahlii | reverse complement strand
TCAGTGCTCAGGTAGTCCACAACTGTATCTTAGACCTGTAAAGCAAAACTTAAGTCAACATCCACCATTCAACTAAGATACTGCACGCTCGGTACACATAAACAACACCTGTCAAAGATACCTAAACAACACCTGTCAAAGAAAGTCAAAAGGTAAAACAAGGTTAGAAAGGAATGGGGTAAGGGTTTTTTGTTTATTTTGAGTAGTAAGCAAGCGAAATGAGAGAGATAGGTAGTCACTAAGGTGCTCCTTGAAGAGGTGGATCTTCAGGCTTCAGAACCATGCAATGAACAGAACGAAGGGTGAAATATAAATGCTAAAAATGAAGTAATTTTTTAATATTGACCTTTTTTAATAGATTAAATTAATTGTAATTAAATGACCTGATTGCAAATGGTTACAAACAAAAGAACAGTGGCAGTGCTCTGGTCCACAGTCACAGTTCAACAAATGTCACCTGAGCTTTCCATGAAATTTGGATAAATCCTCCAGTCAGAGAGGTCCCGCTGGCAAGGTACTGGATATTCCACAGTGGTGAAGGTTGGCAAGGCGTACTTGGTGGGAGGGGAGAGGCAGGGAACGAGAGCAAGAGAAACAGAGAGACAGAGAGACAGAGAGACAGAGAGAGAGAGAGAGAGAGAGAGCACCAACCACTAGGCACGACAATGAGCAGACAAGAGCCTGGGCTTTAATAGGAAATGGTAATGGGGACAGGTCTGATTAATCGCAGAAGAAACCAAACCTAACCACACGCAACAGCTCGGGGGTGAAGAGAGACCAGGCTCAGCACTCTGGAGGCCGGAATGGCCAGGGGGCGGCATATGAGACCTGGAGATGACAACTGATTTGCTCTTCTTCATGCCAGTGACAAATCAATATAGCTGCACGGAGGTAAAGTGAGACGATACGATGAGTGTTCACTCTGACCACTGCAACACCCTGTTTAAATACCGAATACTCCGGCAATGGCAAATAGTGTGATTTACATAACCAACGATGGAAAAAGAGACGGGGGAGGCACGGATGAGGGAAATTAAGTAATTATCCTTTCAAGTCTAATTTGCAAAGTAGCTAGAAATTAACCTATGCAAATTAATTCCACCGAGAACCTTCAGTGGCTCAGCTGACAGGAACCTTCTATTTATGCTTTCATTTCTTGCAAGGTTGCAGCACATAACTTTAGAAGCAAGCTTGCAAGCATTGTGTGCTACTGCCGACACTCTGAAAATAGAACGGAAAGAGGACCGTCATTCAAAAATGAAAACAATGATACTGCGGCTTTTCATAATCCCAAGGTCAGTTTACAAGGACACATTTTTCAAAAAATATTGTGAGGTGATGCATTAGTAAAATAATACTGATGATAGTCATTTTATGAAAGAAGAGAATGAGGCAGAAGAAAGAGAGAAGCATTGTTTACGGAGGAATGCCTTCATAGTCGTTTTGAAGGAGGAAAGAGAAAAGCAGGAAAGAAAAGACAGTGGGAAGTTTAGGGTCTACACTTCTGAAGAATCGCCACCCACTGAGGGGAGACTAGTGTACGGCACTACAAGTAGTTTGCTGCCAGAGAAGCTGAGGGTGGGAGGGACGGAATGGATGAAGAAGAAAACACCACCATTTCCTTAGAAATTAATAAACATAATTTCGTACCTGATACATGTGAATACGGGTCACCAGGGTTGTGATTTGGGGTGTCAATGGGTGCTGAAGCTTATCTCAAAGCAAAAGCTGGAGATATTTGCCGATAAATGCCTTATTTAAGTTTCCTGCAGAGGGTGAGTAATTATATTCATTTAGAAATGACAAAACATAATTTGACCACGAGGGGTCAAACTTTTGCATGAGGCAAAAACTACAAGATTTTCTGGTAGTAGGGAAGGTTTAACATCGAAATCATCTACATTGACAGGACAGCTGGACACTCTTGCGACTGGAGATTTTGGGTCTACCGACAGAATCAAATTTAAATGTTCTGTCAGTATATCAGTATTACTTATCTACTACTTATTTCTATTACGTGCAATAACATACTCCTAACCACTAGTTGTGTTACTAGTACTTCACTTAACTGTAAGTTACACATCTATACTATATGTATATCTATTAACAACCTGGCATTTGTGTGAATAGCATAATGTATTTCGTATAGATTATACATTACATTACAATTATTTGGCAGACACTTTTATCCAAAGCAACTAACAATATGAGGACACGTTCAAGTTTTAGGACAGTGTGAGAACCAGAGGAGAGTATTAAGTGCATAATATTTATGTAAGGGTAATGTGTAGAGTATTTTCTTGGATTCATTTAGACTTTATATTTTATGATGTTCTTGTCTCGGTGTGTCTGTGCGGTCGAAACATAAGCAATGTCTTTCAGGATCAGTAAAATGTTCTTTTTCTGATGAAAATATGCAAATCACACATGTTGAAGCAAAAATATGCACATCACACATGTCGAAGCAAAAATATGCACATCACACATGTCGAATATGAAGACTTGTTTCATGTTTATGTAAAAGCGTCTTTTTATGGTGTAGAGGAATATATATATATATATACACAGTAAGTCACATTTAATCATGCTCCCTGAGTAAAAGAAAATCATAAAGGTTTTATTTTAATAGGTAATAAAATGACTTACAAACAAGTAAAAGGATGCAGTAAAGAGAAGGGGAGGTGGGTAGAAATGCATTATCTGCTGTAATAGGACACAGTGGCAAATTTATTGGAAGATAAACTAGAAGAGGGACAAAAAAAAACATTTTTCAAAAATAAAAAAGTCACCTCAGTGGAAAACATCAAAAATGAAAAGCAATCTTTATCCTTTTGAAATGTAAATGTGCCCAGATTTGCAGAGCACCTTTGAAGAAATCATGTTATTAAAATCCAGTGTCTGCTGTGGCTTGCATTGAAACCAACTTCAGAAGCTTAAATGAGTGGATTTTTCACCTGCTATAAGATTTTGGTACGTTTTGCTCCCTCGTCTTTCATATGTGTTAAGGGTTTTAACCCTGAATGGTCACCATTACTCCTTTTTCTGATGAAAGTCCACACTGTCACTGAGTATAATTGTACTTTTTTTTTTTTAACCCTCCTTTATCTGCTGTGGGCTTCCTGATATCAAGTTTCAGACACTTTCATGAACAAATGCCCCAATCCACACTACATTCTTCATTCACTAGTATATTTTGACCTAAATTCTGTTTTTCTAAATGATGTGGTATTTAAATGATGTGATATTTAAGTCAGTTCAGCTTCTAATTCAGTCTAACAAGGAGATGAGAACTAGAGGACTTAATGAGCATCATTTAATGGCAGACTGCAATATTATTTCTTTTTAAATGTAAATATCTCTCTTTTTCATAAAAGGAGGAACGTTCCCTCATGATGAAGATTGGCTTAAGCATTTACTTGCAAAAGGCACTAATGTCTGATCTCTTGCTGCCTCTCCATCCATTAATATATCATCTCAGTCTCTTCATGTGCTCATAATTCATGAAGTCTTTGTCGGCGTGTAGTTTCTTCTCGTTTTACCCCAAGCAGTTTTTTTTTTTTTTTTTTTTTTGGGGAACACGGTTAAAAGATTAACCTCGCTTGCTGCTCACTCTCCTGAGTCAATTACTCTCTTTCCTTCTTGTCTATGTACTGTGCTTCTTTCAGGCCCCCTCTATTGCTCATGACAGCATCTTGTTTTTAGCTTCCTTACCAACCTGCAGTGTTTTCAGCATGGCCTGGGCTAATTATCTGCTGTGATGGATACATTATGTGAGAGTTCCAACTCTTTTCATCTGTTATTTCTTTGCATTCATTTACCTTGTAGGCCTTCCTAGTTCCTTCAAATGAAGAACACACAGTGTCCTAGTTCCTTCATATGAAGAACACAGTGTTACCACTGCTTAAACATGTCATACTTACGACATGCTTATGTCGGCTGTTGACTTACCTTCATATTGCGTCTTCTGCATTGGAATGTTGCTCGGACCCTCATAGCCCGTATCCCAGAACAATGGCTCAAACTGACCCCTGTGCAAGTTGCCTTGCAGCCGAGCGACGACCTCTATCTGCTTTTATCGCTTATGGGACAAAACTGAGGCGGTTAAAGCAGCGCATGGACAGAAAGCCAACCTAAATAATTGATGTTGTGGTGGCTCTGTATTCTGCCGAGCACTTCCACAGGCCAGCCACCTCCCATTGGCACAGGCGAGCTGGCAGAAGTAATTGGAGGAATTGTGACAGTGCGAAGTTAAGTGCTCCCGCTCCCAGGGTGAGGAATGTGACACCCGCACACAGCAGCACTCACAGGCCTCCACTACTTCTTTTCCCGCCTCTCATTCTCTTCATTCGCACCTTTTTCTGTTTATTTTTTTTGTGTGTGTGTGAAATCCTGTCAGTCATTTGTAGTGCTGCAAAGCAAATTTGATGGTATGATGTTTGGCTACTTGGCTGAACTGAGAAATTGTGAGATGGAGATTGAGTTGTGTTTTTGTGCCTGTGCACGTGAGTGTGTGTATGTGTGTGTTTTATTATAATGATACTTTGTAAAAGTTTACATACAGTGCCTTGGGATGGTTTGCTGCACAAGAAACAAGCCTCATATTGGACTTACTCACTGTGCCAATGGTTAAAAAAATGTGCCAAAAAGGGTTCTTTGGAGTGATGCCATAGAAGAACCACTTTTGATTTCCCAAATAAGCGTTCAGTCCTTTGAGTTTCTTAAAAGAATGATTTTTTAAAGGAGATTTGTGAGTGTGAAGAACCTTTTCAGTGAATAACATTCAGTACAGCACTGGGAGTGTTGATCTGGAATCAGCTTTTATGACAATGACATCATAAACATGGAATCTGATGCAAAATCCTTCTTATGACTGAATATTAGAACCCCACATGCAAGCCGAGAACCTTTTAGGAACCGTTATATTCGCTCTCTTCTCTTCTTGTCTGTTCTTTTGTTCTGTTACTCTCCATGGTCAGTCACAGTGTCTTGTTTTTAAACCCCTAACCAACCCATAGTGATGGCTTTCAGTATTCAGCATGGCTAATTATGTGCTGTGATGGATGTTATATGCGATAGTTCTAGCTTCTGTTCTCTCTTCACCCGTTGTTTCTTTTTATCTATCTACCCCTCAGAGTCTCTTTTTTAAGACCGTCCCACTCACTCCCAGTCTTGTAATTTGAAAAACACTAGGGCGTCTCGCCACTGCTCGAAAATATCATATGTATGATGAGCTCACCTACTGATTTATCTTCATATGAGCTTCTTCCTCAAAACGACACTTGGACCCTCACAGATCGTGCCATAAAATCATCACTCAAACTCACATCTGATAGACTGTAACAACTAGAGAAAGCAGGAGTGGCACTGCTCAGCTTATTTTAGGTTTCTTTCTTTTTTAACACTCCAAACCCAGATGAACACATTTTCCTGAGCTGAACAGGGTGTGGAGCTGAGAAAACTCTTGTCCCTGCAGAACAAAGGCACTCCAGGACCAGCATTAGGAATTACCGAACTTGTCTACAAAAATAACAACATCTATGTATTGTAGAGACCAGGGCTGACTTCATCCTCATAGCCAGCATATATGCCACAGTCTTTTCTAGGTGTTAGATACACTCAAACAAAAACAAAAAAATCAATAAACAACATAAAACAAATCTCCGACACCCACCACCCCCACTTTGGAGCAAGTGACACCTTCAGAGGCCTGTGATGGTCTTCACAGAACAGAAAACTTTGTGCCCAATTTGACATCCTTGTCTGTGGCTTCGAAGCCTTGTGGGCAATCTGTCAATGATAGAAGTTGTGGCAGTCCAGAAACAGGGACCAAACTTTAGCCTTTCAGTGACAGAAAGAGGAGCTTCCAGAGAGGATAGTTTTACCGTCCATGCTTGGCTGCTCTCTGTATAGCAGCAGCCTTTTGATTCTGATCCAGGGTATATTTTCCTTACTCAAACCTGTTAGGATTACGAGAACAATACAATGCCGACCTCGGGCCAGGATAAAAGAGCATCTCCCGCTAAAACTCTTTACTGCTAGAAAACATCAACTCTCAGAGTGGTTCACTGTAGCTTCTTGTGGGTCGAGTTCAGGGGGTCAAAGCTGTCACTGTTTGATTTGAGAGACAGGCAAAGCAGAGGGTGATGTCTAAAACAAGCATTTCCACTGACCTGAGAACAGTGTGGGGGATGCCGAGTGAGGATCTCAGGAAAAGTTGCCCTCCTGTAAAGAACCAAGGCTTCAAACAGCAGACCTTACACCTCCACTTAGGCCTCTGAGAACTGCCACACATTGACAACTGAGCAGAGGAAAGCATAAATAAAATATGGTCCATAGTTGCATAAGAGAGATCAACTTGCCTTTTGTCTCGGAAGCTGGAAATGGCAGGCTTCCTAGAAACTATTTTCACATGACAGACTTTCACAAGGAAGGAAGTAAGTTTAGATTTTTTTTTTTTTCGGTCATATGCATTTTTCCATCATAATCTTCTGGATATTTCTGAGCTTTAAGAGCAGGTTTCCTGGGACAGGGATTAAGCCCGGACCACTCAGGATTTTTAATGGACATTTTCCATTGAAAAGAAAATATAGCCCATGACAATACTTCTCCAAGAAACATACTCTAAAAGAGCAAAGCTACATTCACGGCACAACAGAAGCAGCTGGCAGAGGGATACTGAGAAAATGTTTTTAGAAACACTAGTATAAATGTTCAATTAGTCTTTATTCCTTTATTAGAGTGATTGTGTCAGTAAGCACACTGCTTTTCTAAAGTTTTCTGTTTATTAATCTTTTTACAGCTGGAGTCTTCTTCTCCACAGTTTTAGAAATATTGTCTGTTAATATGTAATGCAGTGCCCTCATTTATTTAACTATATGACCTCTTGATCAGGGGCCACGTACTCATTGTTAAAAAAATCTATTTTTTTTGGTCAAGTTGGCTCTGTAATATATAGTGAGAGAGAGAGAAGATGGTCGAGTTGCCTTCAAAATGTATGCTGGAGAGAAAGTCTGTGATGTCATGGGTAAGGCAGCCGCAAAGCGACAAAAAAGCAGAGAAACACAAAACCGAAGAAACAAACATGTAGCAAAACACACAGCAGACTCGTAAACAGACTTCAAGATTTTTTTTTAATGCAAACTTGCCTAGAAAACCAAACACTGGTTTTCTAGCAACCATGCAATCACACTTCACATTTTCTGATGTAAATGCATCTAGTTATCTTTATTCCTTTATCATCTTCCTTGTATTATCCTGTTCCTGAATCACTCAGTTAAAATTATGGTTGATATTACATCTTCTCTCACATCAAGCTGCAACTTCATTAAATAAACCTGAAGGCTCTTTCTAGGCTCTTACACATCCACTTTATTCCAGGAAAGGCTTGTTAATGAGTTGATTAGCTGGATCAGGTGTGTTGGGAGCATGGAAAACTCTAGGAGCCTCCAGGGCCAGGGGTGGTAAACACTGTTCTAGTTCATGAACTATGAACATTCACATCAGTTTTACATAATTCTCTGTGGTTTTACTAAGCACTGATTGTGGATCAAATGAAATGGCTTACAGTGAAGGGTTCTGGAGTTCTTTGTGTTCTAACACAAAGTAGACCTTGAAGAACTTCACTAAGGTGCCACATCACACTACATCTCTGTTAAAAGTAGATGATAGATGGCTCTTAAACAGTTATGCAGCTCTCTTTAGTAGTCCCTTAACTAGAAGGGCATGCAGTGTGATGGATGATTGAGGAACATCTTTCAAAATGTGCTGTTTTCCTCTGTAGAGATAATGTGCAATGGATTTTACTTTCAGTACCCTTCTTTTATCTTGCAGAGTGCCTGGTCTGTAGAGCCTGGATGTTTTCATAACTTTGATGTCAGATTAATTTGACCAAACAAAGGATTATTTTGCTCGTTCTGTGTTTATTTATAATTCATTATTTATTCTAATCCATTTTTCTTATCGCTTCTCAGTGGGGCTTGATTCATGTCCATTTTAGTTTGTTTTGTTGTTTTTGTTTTTTTTCATTCTCTCTTACTTCCAGCAAAGAACCACATTACTGAAGCTAAGACAAAACTGTTCAAAGCCAAATTTCAACACAAGCAAATCACAATGCGCGGTGATTAACCTCTGATCTTGCCAAATCAATTTTGTTGCCACTTTGAATGGGAAGGTAAATGAGAAGATTGTCATAGATCTGAGAGATGGAATGAAGTGTAGTCTCTGAAATGCTAATTGTATTCACATGAAACGAAAACTTGATTCAGTGCGGAGACTGTGTCACCTTCTCTTCAGCAGCGATGCCACAGAAATGCTGGAGAAGAAATGATTTAATGAAAAAGTCAAACGCTGCAATGAAGGCACTATATCAAATACGCTTCGTACAGTCACTTGAATAAAAATAATTAAAGAACAGTTTTGTGAGTTTAGTTGAATAAATGGCTTAAATGTTTCAGTGTCAAACCGTTTTAGCATCTTTATGCTTTTTTCATCCTGTTAGACAGTTGTGATTAGGGATATCAAAGCCTTGTCAGGGTGCCTCTTCAGATCACTTGGCTGGTCTGCTGTGAAAAGGATGTGTTTTTCATTGGGGAGGGGGTAGTTGAGGGGGGGTAACAGATATTCTCTATATTTGGAAAATGATGAACGGCAGGAATAATTGTCCTGACATAGAATATTCCTAAAATGTTTGAATGCTTTGTCAACTTATTATACATTTTTTGAGGGGCTGGAGGAAACTGTCCAAAAGGATCTTTAGGTAAGATTACTTTTTTCATCATGCCATGTGCCATAGCAAATAGACAAATAGAAGCAATTCCTTGGCCACCTGCACGGGATGTTCTCCCAGGACAGCCCTGTAGGTTGAGGTGTAGGTTTAACATGTACACTGTGATTTAATCTTTCAAGAGAACCTTAGGCAAATTTTGATTACACCCAAGAGAGATGGTAGACTAACAAACAGCTTTTATTCCTACAGTGCCACTTGAGTATCAATATCAACAGACTGGAAAACTCTTTAATCATCCTCTGCGAACCTATCATTGCAAAGTATCTCGCCTCTAAGTGAATAAATCGAAAAAAAAATGAATTTAATTCTTCATCACTTTGAAGTCCTGCTGAGCTCCTCACAGGCAACTGAAGAAATCAGGTCTTTGCTTGTAGGCGTGTTGGACATGAATTTCTTTTGATGCGTAGTCTGGTCATGGGGTTTTGTGTGTGTAAGTGTCTGTGTGTGTGTGTGTGTGTGTGGGGGGGGGGTTATTAAATTTAAAAAATTACTCCCTTATCCAGCAGCTAGAATGCTAATGGTTCAATTTTTATGCCCCAAAAAAGAAAGGGGCTAGAAATAAACCAGTGTTGACTGGAGCTTAATTGACTTTTGACCAACCATGCACGCAATGTTATCGATGGCTGGAGGGAACTGATGGAAAGATTCCCCCCACCCTTCTTCTCCTTCTTAGTAGGGAGAGAGTGGGAAGGAGCAGGGTCATTGTAGCAAGAACAAAATGATTGGTTTTCTTTTAGCCAAGGCCCTGATAAAATGAGAGGGGGATTTCAAAGTTTCCCCTAATTGCAAGTTAATGCAGTATGATTTATGTTGCTTTGATTCCGGCAGGAAGGGAAAAGTGAGGGAGGAAATCGCAGGGCACAGTAGGCATGATTTTTGCAAGTGTGGTTAATACTTGAAACGTAGCGGAGTGATTATTATTCACGACGATTCGCTCGGAGGGGAAAGATTTGAATTCAAATACTGCACAGTCTTGTATGACTGAATGTGCTCAATTCTTCTAATTACAATATTGATTAACACGTTTTATCCTAACTGACACATAAGACACAGTTATACATAAATGTATTATTGAGTCTGAGATGCATCTACCATTGTGAAGAAGTAGATGTTTTTTGGTTTTTTTTCTGGTGCGCGAATGGAATTTAAGATTTCGTTTTTAAACTATAAAGGACTGTACTGGCCCCAGACCTCTGAATCAGACATACATCCAAATACACTGATGAGCCACCTTGTATCCACCTTGTATCTGCACTAATTGTCTGTTATGAGCTCCACTTGCTGTAAAGGGTCAGTTTATAGCTCACAGTTAACATTGTTAGCCCCCGTTACTCTGTTCATCAATGGTCAGAGCCCCCAGAAGACCACCAATGAGCAGTCATAACAAGGGTGGTGGATTATTCTCAGCACAGCAAAGAGAGTGATGTGGTAGTGGCTCGTTGCTGTTTGTGTTGCACACGATGGTCCACACTGATAAAGTTTTTTAAACATCTCAGTGTCACTCCAAAAATATCCAGCCAGCAGAGACCTGTGTCAACAGACCACTGATGAAGTACTATCACAAACTGTGCTCCAGGTGAACTGTCATTAATGGCTTTACATCTGAAATATATATATACACACACAGCTCTGTTAAATTCCTACACAAGCACCTCATTCTGCTTTATGAGGTACTGATTACTGATCACCTGAATCAAATCTTATTTAATGAGCAAAAGTATAAAAGCAACATCTGTAATCAACACTCTCCTCTTGCAGTGTGACCAGTTGGATGGCAAAACACTAGTAGAAGTACGTCAAAGGTAATTATTGCCATTTTGTTTAAGAGCGAACAAGAGATTTGTTTTCTTTGAATTTTTCAAGTTCTGTAAACACTGCATCACTTATTTTGATGTTCTGTCATGTCTTTTCAAATTATGCTTTAAAGAACAATAGTTTTATTTGGAAATGAGGAAAAATGTTGTCAGCAGTTCTTAAAAACTAAGGCCAAGCTGTTCAGTTCAATACTTGCATTAAACCTGAGAAACTGAACATTTTTCCAGTGCCCTCTTTTTTTTCCAAAGCCGTTTTAACATGCCACTACCATGTAGGTGTTTGCTATACCTGTTCACTGGTGGGTCTTGTGGGGGTCCTGACCACTGATGAATGATAAACAGAGGGCAAACAAATGGTGCAAACAACAGACAGACTCTAGTCTGGAACTATGAACTATAAAATGAACTGTTTTATCAGCTTCAAGTGTAGATACAAGGTATGTGTATGTAATGAAGATGCTTGTTAGTATACATGCACATTCGTTTTAAAGTAGACTGCAAGGCCCAGACTTGAATGTTTTCTCATAAAATTGGTTATAGCCAAAATGTGATTGGTTTAGTCCATCTTCACTTCTTATTGGCAGTTATGTTGGTAGTTAGTCTAATGTGGTGGGATTCTCTCTAGCTCCTGAATGCTTGACTAGCTGGAGAGGTAGCTTGGCTGTATTTACCTAGAAACCATGGAAAATCATTTTACTCAAATCATTTTTCAAGATTTTAGCTTTGTTTCCAGAAGATCTTAAAATGCTCTGAGGATTCCTCACTGCTGAATCCTAAACTTATAAAAATGTTTAAAGCTTATGCAGTGTGAAAATGGCATAGTGGTCTTATTTCTTGAAGTGCTGATATTTACATGTTCAAAGCAGTTGGTTGGAGAGCATTTGTAGATGCTGGTGAGCATTCCTATAGCGTTTTTGACTCAATGACAGGGTTTCACCTTTTGCTATATTCTACTCTCCTCTTGTGAGCGAAGCTCTTCTGGCTGCTGCACGGTCATTTCAGGTTTAAATGGCATTCCAAATGTCGAATCGGTTCACTTTTGCTCTTGTCATATGTGTCTCATTTTTCAGAGAAAGTTGAAACACATTGCTGTCTGACACAGACAGTGTCTATTCCTTTTAATTTGAAGTCCAGCAATGGAAGTTCGGGCCCTCAGGGTTGGAAGGGAGGTCAAGGCTGGCTTCCTTCAGCATCAGTTCCACAGTTATATTGAGGCCATTTGCCTTAGACAACAAAGATACACTGGAGTAGCTCGGACAAATGTTTGTCAGCATTTTTGTTTTGTGCCGGTGTAAGCTAGAAGGCATCTCAGAGATTAACAAGAGATAAACAGAATGGAGAAAGAAGGAGGGGGCAAAATCATCGGCTATGGTTTTGATGTATCTATTGATTCTGGCAGCCGGACATAAACCTCTGTCTTGCCCGCCCTTACTCGGGTGTGCTTGATGTCAGCAACTTTCCTACCTTCGGTGAAATCCCTCCTTTTGTCAAAGTCAGCAGTCAAGGGACAAGCTGTACAGGAGGTATGTGTGTGTGTGCTTTTGTATTAACTGACAGTCTTGTGGTAAAGGGTTGTTCTTGGTTATACCTGTCACTAAAGCACTTAGATCAAAAAGTCCCCATAAATGTTTGTAGATCATAGCAGACATTCTGTATTATTGTGCAAAATGTCATTTGCAGCAATCATGATGCTTCAAATCACATGTACTGCTAATCTAGCCTCTCCTGATAATTATGGTAAAGGAAGAGCTCTGCTCCCGTTTTGCTTATTGTTAGTATAAACATTCTCTTTACTAGGCAATTTATTACATTCTGTATATGCTGCATAACAAAATCTCAATTCCCTGAAGTGGTACCTGTACAGGTGAATTAATGTCTGTTAATGCAAATAAATTTTTTTCCAAGTCATTTTGGACCATTTCTATTAATCCAGTTATCAGCTGGCATTTTTAGTTTAGTTACAATATATCTGGATCACCAGCAAGCAGATGTAAAGTTTGCTCATATATTTTCAGTTTAATAATGAAACAAATATTAAAGAGACAATATTTCCAGCTCCATGAAGTTATTACAAAGTCAGATTAATTAATGCACCAACAACCTGAATGGCAGGTACCTAAGACTTACCCATGCAAATATGTGCAAACATTTTTTGTTTCGGTTATTTTTTTAAAACATTTGCATCCATCATGACACATTTATACAGCTGCTAATTTGGCTTTCCCCTTCCTGACTCACTCTCACACTGTATTTCCATCAGTGGCTAATTACAG
>JBBPCX010000011.1:11627462-11638219 GCA_037974365.1 Hydrocynus forskahlii | reverse complement strand
ATTTATACAGCTGCTAATTTGGCTTTCCCCTTCCTGACTCACTCTCACACTGTATTTCCATCAGTGGCTAATTACAGACTTAATTATCTAAACATTGCAATTAACTTTACTAAGACTTCAGCACTCAAGACCACTTTGCCAGTTTCAATTAAGCCTTTTTTGCATAAGCGATGTGAATGCTAATTAATCAATTAATATTCCGTTAGCTCTGTTTGGATTTGAAGATCACCCGTCCGCAGCATCAATATGCGGAAAGGGTGCTGTGTTCTACACTTGTTCTGACATTGAGTTCTGTCTCTGTTCCAGATTTAGTACAATATTGTTACCAACTAATTAATGAGAAGGTGGAGGACAAATACACTTGTAACAGAATTTGTTGATTAGGAACTTGTCAAATATACTTTTAAGTTAAATAAACACTATAGTCTGTTATAGAAGGGAAAGGAAATGTCAAGGGTGGCATGATACCATTTTTTCATGTCCAATACTGACACTGCAGCCTTGAGCATACCAATCCTACAAGGTTTTTTGACCTTTCTTCAACTACTAAACTGTGAACAATACATTTGTCTGGACGCACTATGAATTAGAACTCCCTACGTCATCTATAGTGCATTATGTAAATTATAACATTGCAGTTTCTTTGGCTGAATCACCAGTGACTCTTTGTTAGACATATTATACATATTTGGCTGTAGGAACCGGTATTTAAAGTCCCTGAAGGTGCGGTCATGTGTCCCAATACTTTTGTCCAATAGTCTATCTCTCTTTAATGCATGTTGCACAAAGTTTGTTTAAGCATTTATGTGATAGTTCTCACCTTTTCTGTAATCCAATTCAATGATTTCTGTTGATAGACACTCCTCATTTATATTATTAGTAATTTGTCTCTATTATAAAATACTGTATTTGATTTTATATAAAAAATGCATTTTTACTGCAGCAGTGTCTGAACAAATTGTGTTTTGTGGTTGTAGTGGACATCTCAATACACATCACACAGACTGTCTGTTTGCCCACAGACCAGCCTGCACTGTGCTCCTCACTGATCCATTTACAAAAAGAATTCTTTGGAACAATGCCATAGAAGAACCACTTTGAGTTCCCTGAAGAAACTTTTAATTTAGTTTTTTTTTTTAAAGAACTATTTTAATAAATGAGACGAGTGAGGGGAAAAAGAAGAGTGAAGAGTTTCTTGTACTTTGGTTGGTTTTCATCAAAGCATAGCCCTAGATTCGCTTAATAAATAATGATCATGCTCCTGTGTTTCCCTACAGATAAATAGAAAGGTTTGCTCATCTCAAGAGCTTGATCTAATTAGGTTTTTCTATTCATTTATCGACTGCTGGTAATCTGATCTTCTGGTGCCTAATAAAGACTTTCAGTGAACATTGGCTGCTGAATAGGTGCAAAAGTGAAACTTCTCCTAACTTCACATTGACTTTTGGAGAATGAACAACTCTTGAAATGCTTCGAAAAGGGCATGATAGTAGCATGATCCATCTTCTTATGAAGACTCAACAATCATCTTGAGAACCCTGGTCCAGAAGGATAATATAGAAACAAGGAGAAAGGGAAATTGTTCTAGGATGTAATATATTTTATTATATATATATTACGGCGTTCAATTTCTCAGTTGGTGTTTCACGTTCTTTGAAATTTGCAATCAATGCTAATTTTTTGTAGCTGGAAACCTCTATATCTTGCATCTAAGTTTGAAAAGCATTTTTTCTCTACATGTTTTCTTTTGCAAACAGCCTCTCATTCAAAAAAAAACAATCTCTGCCTGTTTCTTTTTCGTTTTCTGTCTCTAGCTCTCTTCAGCCATGTCTCCCCCCCTCCCTACCACCCTCCCCCACCCCATCCTGTCTTTCTCCCTCATCTTTTTGCCTTATTCACCCTTCTTCTCCCTCTTCCTCTCATTATAAATGGCTGAATGGGGTTGACCGGGAGTGCCGAAGGTGTTATGAAACGCTACTCTTCATCTGTGATCTGACCTTGGTAATTAGACGGCATGGCTAGCACAGCTCGCTTTGCGCCATGCTAGCTAGATTAAACTCAGGGGAATGACCTGCCCCAGATTTTACGCTGCATTAAACTCTTAACAAATTAGAGATGGGTTATTCATGGACAGCTTAATTGCAAAGAGCATATGGTGTATTAACTCATAATCAAGATTAAATCATACATTTCCCAGCTTAGATTTTTTTTCTTCTTCTTTACTTCTTCCTTAAGAACTTGGTGCTCATCCTCCCACATCAATGCACTATTTTCAGAGTAAGTTATGACCACTAAATACTTCTGTACAAATAATATGGCAGTCCATTCAGCTCTCTGAAGATTATTTTGCTCTGGTTAACAGTGAAGACTTTTGGAAGATGGTACACTAATTAAAAAAACAAAAAAGAAAAAAAAAACATCACAGATAATTAATTGCGCATGCCCTCAAATACCTTAATTTTATGCTTAAAATTGTACTCTAGTGATTTCTTTGTCTTTCCCTTTGCTGCCTGCAAAGTTGTGTTTACTATCTGACAGAATGAGTAATAACGGGTTTCATGGGAATTGTAGTTTTGTACAAAAACAAGTATAAAGTTTTTTTTCTCTCCACCAATCTATTCAACAATGTCGAAAGTAGAAACTACAAAACACATGTAACAGGAGAAAGATTGAAAACTGCTACAACTACTCAAGGCCATCCTGGCATGAACATTATATAACCACAGTTTCTCCAATATTAATCAGCCAGATCTCCTGTAGGAGTGTTTGCTGGGTGAGTGAGAGACACAGTTGTCTCAGACAAAAGGATCTTTTATATTGTACGCAATATAAAATGCATAGGAAGTTTACAATATAAAATATGGGTCAAATTTTATGTGTCGAAATCTAAACAGGAATATGTTATTAGTTGCTGAAGTGGTAGAAAAACATTAGGGTATTTTTTTGCTATGCCTTTGGTGGAACTGGGTATAGCTAAAGACTGGCACAGCATGTTCTTGCTTCACAGCTGGGATGAACCTGAGATTTGATAACTGATTTATGTTTTGATGCTCTTGCATTCCACCTGATCTACTCTCAGCCTTGCAGTAGCCCCAGGCATAAATTACTTTTCTAATTCGTGATCATTTAAATCCACTGCTAGCAAATTTCTATGAACACCAAACACTCCATGTTGATACAATAACCAGAAAAATGTGTTTTTCATTTAAGAGAGAAATTCACTTTTTCTAAGTCATGCTTAGTCATTTTCAACCATTTCTTTTGCTTTGTGCAAGATTAAATTCTGACACAGTATAAATGGCAGCTGGTATTTTGAAATGATTTGAAAATGACAAAAATCGAGTTACATGGCGTTGTTATGAGGGTTTATATTTCATATTTACTATATACCAAAGTGTGCACATATCTTCATCTATGTCATAATAACAGAGAACCCAACAAATCAAAGAGCACACACAATATTAAATGTGTTTGTTGGCAAGAATATGATTGATGCAACGGATGATTACGGACACCATCCAAATTTCGGAGAATTCCTAGAAATTTAGCTGGAATATGTTACAAACAATTTCTTGAGAGTTTGTACTTTACCAGTTCACATTCAGGCAGAGAATGTGAAAATAGAAAAAAAATCCCCATTGTCACTTTCTCCAGGAAAGGTTATAAAAAAAAAAACACTTTAAGGAAAGGTTATAAAAAAAAAACACTTTAAGAGCAAGGTTTTATTTTGGGAGATCACAAATAACTCCAAGGTAACAACTAAGGATCTGGAAAACCTCTCTTACACATAGTAATGTCAGTGTTTATGACTCCATCAAACAGTGAACAAGAATAGTGTGAATGGAATAATAACAGTGAGAAAGCCACCACTCTCCAGAAAGTACACAGCTGCATGTTTAGTTTCCGAATGACCACCCGTGTGTGCCATGTAGCTACTAAAAATGTTCTGTCGACTGAGAAGGCAAAATAGATTCTTATGGTTTAACTGAAAAAACAACTTCCCAACTTTTTGCCATTGGACCAGGAGAGCTTGCCATCACTTAATTGTAATAAAAGTTCTGGATTATATTAAAACGTTTCACTGGAAAATGTCAGTGAATTTCAAATTCAATAGAAGGTGAGCCTTCCAGTAAGACAGTGACCCTAAACACATAAGTCAGTTCACCAAAAATGAATAAAGCAGCAGTAATTTTGGATTTTGGAAAGGCAAAGTCAAAGTCCAGACCTTGACGCAACAGAAACATGGGAGGGCTTGAAGCACTGAGCATTCATGCAAGAACGCCCACCAACTTTACAGAAGTTACTGGAAACAGGTTAAAGCGTTGCTTTTCAAATGGCACACCATTTACTGAATGCAGATGTTCATATACATTATATAGACAAAAGGGATTTTAATGACATTGCGTTCAAATACATAGAATTTAATATGGATTTGGTCCTCCTTTGCAGCTATAACAGTTTCCATTCTTCTTCAAAGGCTTTCCACAGGATTTTGGAGTTTCTGTGTGAATTTGTGCCCATCCATTCTGTAGAGCATTTACGAGGTCAGACACTGATATTGGACGAGAAGGCCTGACTTGCAATCTTCGTTCCAGTTCATCCCAAAGATGTTGGATGAGATTGAGGTCAGGGCTGTGCATGGGCCAGTCAAGGTCTTCCATGCCAAACTCATCCAATCATGTCTTTGTGGAGCTTGTTTTTTGCACTGAGGCACAGTCATGCTGGAATAGAAAACGTTCTTCCCCAAGCTGTGTCCCCAAAGTTGTCCAAAATGTCTTGGTATGATGAAGCATTAAGATTTCCCTTCACTGGAAGTAAGGGGCCTAGCCCAAACCCTGAAAAACAGGTGTGTCCCAATACTTTTGTCTATCTAATGTTCTTTGGCCAACAAAGGCATTTAATGCTGGATGAAAAAATATTCATTAGTTATTTGTTTAACTGGATTATCTTTATCGGTTATGACAGAAGGTGGCCTGATCGCATTTTAGGTCACAGGTAAGTAAAAACATGTTTGGACTGCTGCCCTCAGCCTAATACCACCATGACCTGGTTCTGTAAGTGCCAGAAAATACAAATAAATATCTTCTATATAACAAATTTACATACACTAGCAAAGAGTTCATTGTCATGTTTTTGTGATGTCAAAACCCTAAACAAAATTACATGTGTCTGTCCACTCAGTCCAGAAGTTTAGCTCTGTTCATTCATGCTGCAGTTATGAGTCAGTCCAGGCTGCTTATTGTAATTCCATGTTTTAGGGGAAATAACCAAAGAACCCACAACGTTGTAGTGACGATGGACAGTGATTGGTTAACAGATGATAATGAACTGTACAAGGAAAATGGATTATAAGATCAAAAATGTAGTGAAAGATAACTCAACAAATAAGAGCCGGGCACAGCACAGGAATAAATAAATGAATAAAAGTCCTCTGCCAATAGCCCTGACATTTCCCTCTGTTGTTCCGATCTCACCAATAACAATTAGCGTATAATTGTGGCTGTAATTATGATTAAACATTTGGTGTGGTGCCAGGGAAGAACTCTCCTGTGTAGCTTTAGCATCTTCATTTTCCACTTTGTACAGGAGCTGCAAGGAAGCGTGGACTGCACACGGGTACGGCACTAGCTTCAAGCAGAAAAACAGTTTTGAACAAAACCGAGGGTCACTTAAATTGATAATTGTTGCCATTCTGAAGTGGAGCATTGTGTTTATATTTTAAAGTATGTTTTCTGGATATGTCCTCTGTCATGGCACATTGCTGAGATCCAAGAAGGCAGCATGATAAGTCACTTGTGGGCTCTCTGGGATCCAAAGTTTAGAGCAAAAATGTAGCTGTAGTTGACTTACTAAATTTCTGCCGACATGCACATCAGAAAGATTTATACATGTCTACCACTGCCTGACTCTTCTACTGATGCCAGAGGCCGGGGGAAGGCTCATCACAAGCAGTGTGCAAGGAAGTGGAAGTGTTGCAAATAAGTGGCATTCCATGCTAGGCAAAAAGCTAATGCTAGCCAGTCAGCTATCCCATCCATCCTACTTGCCAATGTTTGCTCTCCCTGGATAATAAGCTGGACTACATCCAACTCCAGTGGACTGCCCAGTGTGAGTTCAGAGACTGCTGTGTTTTAGTTTTTAAGGAGATGTGGCTCAGCGACAGAGTTCCAGAAATAGTTACCCAGATTAGCAACATGTTAATGTTCCACTCTGACCGTAGAGTTGAGTTGACCAGAAAAAATTCAGGTGGGGGCCTGTGTGCTTGCATCAACCCTGTTAAGCCTGTGCTATTCTCTAGTTACTGCTCAGCACGGCTAGAGCAGGTCAATCAGTTCCCTCTAAATTCCATCAATATGTTGACAATTTGTACAATGATGTACAGTGTATGGCTAATGTATTGGTGCAGAGTCAAGAAAAACGAAAAACTGGGTCCTGTCTGCAGTTGCATTCTGGCATGGTACAGAAATTGTGCTGCATCAGATCGCAGGACCCTATGGAGGTTAGTAAGGACCCTACTAGAGGTTAGTAAGGACTGCTGAGAAGACCATCAGGGTCTCTCTCCCCATTTACACCCCATGCTGCACCTGTAAAGCCACCAGCATTGTGGGTGACCCCACACACACCCTCCTATGCCCTCTTTTCCCATCTACCGTCTGGCAGAACGTTTTACAGCTTCTGGGCCTTCACTCCCAGGATGGGGAACAGTTTATCCAAAATCAGAACTGAATAACAAACTGTACATCACACCAAATGCTTTCCACTTCCTAATTATAGACTTATAGACTGCTAATAAAGATTACTAAAGCAGTTAAACTTTATCCCTAAGATCTTTTCACAGTACCTTGCCACCCATAGTTGATTGATTGTTTTCAGTTGCACTACCAAGTGCTGGAATGCTCCAGTAATAGTTGTTTTTATGCTGAACTAATCAAAATCATCCCCGGTGGAAGTCAGTTGCTTGATGTGCAATATAGAAGTCGATTAGTTAGCACCTGATTAAGTTGTACAAGTATTTTAGGAGAGGAGAGGAGGGGGATCCTTTGTCCAGTGTTTTTTTTTTCCTCTTCTGTTGCTATCATATCCTTCACTTCGATGTTCTAAATTGTACTGAATAATTACAGCTGGAATTTTTGTGTGTGTTTATCTCCATTCAAAACTACAAAGCAAGAACATTTGAAAAATCTCTATACCCACTGCAGAATCTAATTTTGCCTACAGGCTATGGTCAGTTATAATATTTTTTCACTCCGATCAGGGCTTGCTTTAGATACACCAATGCTTTTGGCCGGAAAGTCTGTAGATGAACATATTCTTATGAAATACTAAACATGTCTGCATTTTGTTTATCATCCATTATAAGTTTAAGTGTTTGGTAGGGATTTAATATAGTATTTATTTGATGTCAGAACTAAAACCTTCAAAAAGCTAACATTAAAAAAAGAGGAAAATCATTACAATCAAATTCTATTCAAAATAAAAATAATTAGGACAAATTGGGATATATTGTCTAGAATGTATCTTTTTAAGCCTACATCAGCCTGAAACTTTGCTATGGTTTTGATTTGGTTTCAAGTTCTGAGTGTGTGCCTAGTATACATATAGAGAGGGAGAGACAGAGTAAGCGAGAGGGAGACAGACAGACAGACAGGGAGGTGGGGTGTTCACTCAGGTGGATAAAGACGAGCAAGGAGAAGTGCTTTTTCAAAGGAAATGTAAGTTGGGAGGTGCTGAAGGGAAAAGCTTGAGGCTAAACGTCTTGTCAGGTATTTCTGTAAGAAGCCTCCTCTGCAATTGACCTCTTTTATGGGCAAAGCCAGCAATAAAACAAGGTGACCACAGCAGATAGCACTTTAAACATTAAACTTTCTCCCTCTCTGCAGTTTTCACTCTGTTTTCACTCTTCACATTTGAAGAAATGTAATAATGCTAAAAAATGTGGCCTCCAGCCTTATGTTAGAATTATTGAGGTACTTGCTATGTATTTTGGTTCTATAATAAGTATTTAATGTTATTTGTATTTAATGTTGTTATCGATTGCGTTAGCTTTTGAACCTCCTGTTTACAGGTCTATATCTGCCTCAGGTATCTGCCCCCCCCCCAACTCACTGCTTCATCCGCCCTCCCTCTCCAACTTTCTCGCTTTCTCCTTGCACAAACTCGGATCCAGCAGATCATCAGCCAGTTCCTGTTGCTAGGCAACTCCATCGTACTCCATCCTCCCGGTAGAGTTTTGAAGGTAATAAAACAATGCCCCAAGATAAACAGAAGCCAGGGTCCGGAAAGCACTGAAGGGAGAAAGCAAGAACGATGCTAACTAAGTGTAAATAACTGTGTGTAAACTAACTGCATCCTAATGCTTCTAATTAAAAGAAGGGGAGCGTGAGAGATTATTATTAGTTAGCCATGTTAACGAGGGAGCATTGAGTATATTAGCACAGCAGATGTGATTTCACCCAGGCTTATTGATCACAGGGTTGTTTATTGAATTTAAGGTGCCATTGCCATGCACGGCACGTGGCCAGAAAATCGTGGTGCTCATGGTTTGTGCTGTTTTTTTTTTTTTTTTTTTAAATGACGACAAAGTCATCGAATGTTCCTCTAATCATTTCTCCTCACATCCAATAACGTCTCCACAGTCCTGTAAGAAATTAAGTTTGAGACCACAGAACACAGGAAGAGACCTGCAGAACAGGTCTTCAAAGCGTTGATGGGTCAGACGGGTCGCCTTTAATGATAGTTGGATCTTACATTGCCTTTTCCCCAAATAAGCCCTTGCTAATCATTAACCACTTAAACTGCAGTCTTATAATTCACTTTTTAATTTTAAGGTTGGCTCTACATGGTGAAACTTTCGTGCAACTTTGGTTCTTGGAACTTAAAAGAGACTCAGTTTCACTTGCCTTGCATAATGTAAAAGCTCATGAAACGGCCTCGAAAGGTCCAGAAGTCTGATCATGTCAAACGGTATCATTTCAGCCAGTTGATTTTTCATTAAGAACCAGAAAATAAAACTTTTACACATAATAAAAATGGAATAATGCTACTTATTGCCTGGTAACTAGTTAACAAAATTACCCCATTGAGCTTTTGTTAACATATACCAGTGTTTGCTTTGTTAATTTGCTTAAATGAACGCATGTAGCCAGAGTGTTTGTAAAAGCATATTGCATTAACCAACAAACTGTTGCCCTCTTTACTGTGAGGTAGTTGTTCCAGTGTACTTAAGTGTTCTATATCTGTTTTCTTTGTTTGTTAGGAAACAAGCCCCTGCTATTGCCTATAGTCATCTAATGTTTTTGAGTTTATCATGGTGAATTATCTGTGGTAGATACTGTGATAGAGTTTGCCACTGTGACAACTTATGTTCTGTGATTCTCCAGCTAACCTAGCAGCACCATTGTTATAAGTAGTACAGTCTGGAGTCAATACTAAGTTTCAGCTAGGGAGAAGGTGACAGGAGAGGTAGCTCCTGTGTCTGTTTCATTGGTGTATTTGGTTAAGTGCATCAAAGTGGAAGATAAAGATTTTGCTGTATCATCACTGATTATCTCAAAATCCCAGAACGTATAGAATTAGCACTATACTCTGTCGTGTACAGACAGAAAATAAATATCAACCATAAATAATTTTGTTCTGTGTCCCATGATCCACATTATATACATTATTTATCTATAGTATATATATCCACCTCACTTATTGATCATATTTTGTGTGCATGGCAAAGTGTATTTACTACTAAGCATTTTCAAGCATTTCTGGAGAGTTGACATACTATATTATAATATATGTGTTTGTCTCTGTGTGTCTGTGCAGTCGTAGCATAAGCAGTTTCCTCAGGGATCAGTAAAGTTTTCTGATTCTGTTTCATTCTGATTAAACGTCTTCTGTCCTTACATTAAATATGGTATGAAGATGCAAATGTATGTTAATAGTATAATACCCCTCAACGCCACTGGCTATGTGGTTTCCACTGGGGAGTCACTCAGCCTCCTGGGCGACTTCGTATCCAGGGACCTGAGGTGGGAGTGGAACATGGTGTCCATGGCCAAGAAGTAAGAAAAAATCAAAGAACCTTGCAGCTGGAGAAATTCAACCTCCTGCAGGTCCCGATATTTAAATTCTCCACAGTGATCACTAAGTCCATTCTCGCCTCATTTGTAACCATCCAGTTTGGATCCGTCACCTCACATGAAAGAACTAAACCCAGTGCATAATCTGGACGATGGAGAAGATCATGGATGGAGAGACCAATAACGTCAACAACAGCAGTCATAATGAGTATATGTGAGTCTTCTCAGGATGGACATCACCTCCTCCAGGCACTTCCAGCCAACATAGGTTTAAACTGTAGCTTAACATAACTCTCTTGCTGTATAACAGAATACCTCCTCCGAACCCTAATGCTTATTAGTTCAACTTTAAACATTTTAACAAATGTTCCTATTATCTTGTAATATAATGTAAATGATAGTTATGTTCTTCTCAGACCCCGCACATAAGCACACATACAGGTAATGATCTTTTTTTAGCTCCTTCTTATTTATTTTTCACATCTACTGTATTCTTTGTTCTGTTCGTTCCCTTTTTACTTTATTCTTTCACATACTGGGCAAATATTGTCAAGCTGATTTTAATAATAAAGGTGCAGATCATTTTCAGAATCATAGTCAGGAAAATGCAGTTGTAACAAAACAGAGTGGTTTTGCTATATGCAGGTTCTTGCCTTACTCCCATCCATAGGGGGCGTTTGAAGGTTT